>JAQFJA010000009.1:16177518-16195858 GCA_029874485.1 Naso brachycentron | reverse complement strand
AATTGGCATCGGCTTCCAAAATCCTCTATCAACCGGACCCTTATTACAACAATTACAAGGTTCCTGATCATCAGTTTGTAGCTGTATTTTGATCTTTCACCATCTCAGCTGCTCTGTTCTGCATGTTCAGAAACCAGAATAAGGTGTTTTCATGCCACAGGATACTGGTCTCTATCCAAATACCCCAGGCAACATTTACAAGTTTCTCCAAATAATGTTTACATGTGGGAAAAATGACCAGGATACTTCAAAAACTTGATCATAACCAGGACATTAGAGCACATACAGACATGCTCAACGTCACCCACACTCACAGCAGCTGCTCTGTACTGCTGAAATGAGCCTTTCTTTTCTTCTGTTTTTTTGTTTGTTTTTTCAAAATTTTGCCCCTTACATGCAAACGGCTTGGGAGATGTGAAGATGGTGAGTGATGAAGACAATGATAATCTGATGATAATCTGGACCTCCTTCTTTACATTAGTGGTTTCTGTGGGTCTCTTACAGCCTTTTAGAGCTACTTTAGCATGATGTGAGGCCAATTTTGTGCTGAGAATTTTACATAAAAGCAATTATTATTATCTAACACCCACAAATCAATGTTTTACTTGTTTCCAAACTGGTTTAACACTATTTTATACTTTTCACTGGCCTACACCAACCATTTACCACCCAGTTAATCTATCAGAAACACTTTGAATTCGGTTGGCAACCCTTATCAAGATAGACACAATTTTCTATTGCACAAGTTTAAGAAATACTGCGTCTGTGGTGATAATCATACAGCATTAAAGCACTTTGGTTTTCTCTCATGTTACTGAGGACTTGTGCATTTTACATGCTGATCAGAAATAGTAAAGACGCTGTCCCAGCCAGCTGTCTTTAAAAGGGGAATGAAGTAGCTCACAAGCACGCATCTTGTGTATCCATATGTGCCACCACAGACTGTGCACAAAGTGGAATTAAATACTCGTACACATTGTGCTGCATCAGAATGAAGATATGGCTTGGTAAGAAAACATTCATCCACTGGGAGGAAATGTTTGTCATTCTTTGTCAACCACACCTGAGGCGGGCTGCATGATTCCATCTGTGGACAGGGTTGGGTCAGATTACTCTTAATGCAGTCAATTTGTGACTAAATACAAATTAGATGGCAACTGTTGTGATTAGGGTTAGGGTTAATCCATTGGATTATCACAAAATTGATCTAATCTGAATACTTTTGGATTTCTTTAAAATCAGATATTGAAATATTGCACCTTATTGGCTTGCACGATCTGTAAACAAACGTAGCCCTGCTTGTGTTTTACATTTTTAAAGTCAAAGTGATGGTGATGTAGTCAGGACTGGAAGGTCGTTTTGGATGAATTTCGCTCTGTTAGTCTTCCATCTTGACTCAACTTTTTCCGGTCAAATTTGCCTCATAGTGAAACACATTGCCAAGACTCCCTCTATGTCAGACAGATGCACTTTTCACCGACTAAGAGCATTTCATGTGGTGAAAAAAAAAAAAAGCTTAATAATCCTCAAATTCCCATATTTTTAAATGCAATCAAGTAATCATTGGCAATGTAACTATAATTTAATCACGCATTATGTCAGAAGTAATCTGGGCTGATAGTTTCATTAATTTAATGATTTTCATAATGCAGATTACATGCTATACGTTACGACCCAACCCTGTCTGTCCTAAGTTAATTTACGCACAACTGATGCATGGTATGTCTGCTGTGTTCAGCCAGTGGTTGTCAAACTGTGGGGTGGACTCGTGAATGACCAGGTGAAAACAATGGAGTGAAACTAACTAAACTAAACATAATTTTGTGAGTAAGCTAAGGCTATTGTGCTGACTTTCAACATGCATTTGAAAAATGAAACCTTTCTTTAATCAGTTTCAACTCCTATCATTGTCATTGTTATTGATTAAATGTTGCGGGGAGGGAAGTCGGGGGCTTTTCTCAATTTCTTAAGGTGGGCAAGATGATAAAGTTTGAGAGCTACTCCTTAAGCTGATCTAATATGTAGTTGGTAAAACACAATGTGGATGAGCAATAAAGGGGCTATGGAGTCCTCGGCGGAGATGCATGTCACTCTTCTGCTTACAGTAACACCATCAGCGGATGGGCCTGAGCTTTTAGAGAAATCTACACAGGCTAACACTGCTCCCAGCCACACCCATGCCCCCGCAGCCACACACAGGGGGCGAGTACCTATAGTAGCATGAACACTAGAGATAGAAATACTCTCATTCATTGTATAAAAATGGGTTTATATCTTATATATATATATATATTTATATATAGTAGTTCTACAGTATGTACGAACACAAAAATGTGATTGTTTTATGTAGTGTGGATGTTACTATGTTTTTCACAAGTATATATTATTATTGCACTCTGGCTACACATATTTAGAAAGTTAGTTAGTTTGGTTGTCTTTAGATGTACAGAACACTAAGTGGCATCAAAGCTGATCCAGCTTGAAAACAGCTGGAGAAGTGGGGCTCAGTGACGGCAGGTCATGCTTTCTTCTTCATGAGGACAACACAGGACATTGATCATTTTGTATTTTGTCTCATAGCCATCAACCCACAGAGATATTTAGCTTCTTGCAAAGATGTTTTTTTTTTTTTGGGACTCATAAATAACTTGAGGTACAGTCGTTTTTCTGTGTTGCATATAGTTTACTATCATTAAATTGACTGCAAGGACAAAGCCCACATAACAGTCACGTTTAGTTTAAATTTGTGGAGAGACAGTCCAGAAGTTTAGCCAGTAGTCTCAACAGGTTTATTCCAAGTCATAAATTTCTCTCTCTGCGGAAGAAAAAACGCCCTCGACTGAATTTGGCTTGCATCACTGAGCCCACTTCTTAAGTCTGGTATATAGACATCAAATACATAGAAATCTGAGACAAAGCTACAAGAACACATCACACCCCTGTTCTCATCTTTCTCTTTTTCAAAATAAAAAAATAAAATCCCACTCCTCAACCTCAGCTAGCCTGTTGAGTGGAGGCCTGATCTCCTTCATCGCTCTGTCAGTTTTGAAAAGAAACATACATTCACAAGAGGACAACAGAGGAAAAACAAGCAACTTGAAATTCAAATTTGTGTGCAAAAAACATTTTAGATCTCTATAAAAATATGTGCATATGGATAGAGCTATTTTTAATCTCACCAAATACAGCAATTTCCTTTATTTACACTGCACAGATACACAGATAAACGTACACTACAGCTCTGCCCTGCTCCCCCTCTCTGTCGTTGCAGGCGTAAAGATAACATGGCCAACTTCCATGACAATAGATGGGACGCAACACGCACAAAGGAAAACGCAGACACTCACACGCACACATCTGCTCCGATCAATGTGATCGAGGAGCAGAGGAGGGGCAAGCAGAACTTCTGTAGAAAACCTGAAGTTGCATATCCCACAATTCCCCCCACGCTCGCATTTCACAAACCAAATTCCTGTAAAGGTCAGAGGTCGTCAGCCAGACGCTGCTTCCTGATTGGCTCGCGTGGGTGGGGACAGTGTGTCAAAAAAAACTTTGGCTACGGAGTTAGGTGGCTTTAGTCCTGGTGTGTTATCAGTCCTGAACACACAATGTACAGTGGGTGCTGTTTGACTGGTACAGCCTCAGTGGATCTGCTGTCCGTCACGCTCGGTTTGGGAGAATGGATCCATCGTCTTTTGTTCTAGGACGGGACTGTACCAGCATCTTTCCGGAAAGAAGAATTAATGTCTTTTCAGTATCCATCTTAAAAAAAGTTCCTCTCCCTGTAAACTTCAACTTCCATTAATCTCTACTGAGGTTGGCCAAGGCCCCTCTGCTCCAGCTTTGGAGATTTTGGACCAATTTATTCACTTCCTGAAGGCAATGCTCCATGCTCATTGGGCGGTCCTACGATTCTTTGCACTGAACCCTGCACCGCTTCCCAGTCTGTTATCGAAAGGGGAAGAGCAGGTGGCTGTGTCAGCGTCTGATAGGCCAGCTGACAGACCGCTCATGTATCTGGGCTGTGGTTGGTCGAAGGTGAACTGGGGGAGGGCGATGTAGTCCCCCGAATGAGGGGAGTGCCTTGCAGCGGGGGAGAGGGACTGTGTCTGTGAGAAAGGCATTGTGTTTGGAAGAAGAGGTGCGTGAGGCTGGATGAAGATGTTCGGACTGATCGGGATGTGTGGGTGTGTGGGTGTTGATGCATGTGGTGGGGTGTATGCAGGAGTGTGTGTCGGAGTAGATGCCCGCGAGGGTGTAAGTGTGTGTGTTGGTGAGTGTGCTTGCATTGGTACGTGGATGGGTGTGAGCACAGTTTGCATCAAGGAGTGCGTCTGTGCACACTTCTGTGAATCTGCCAAGGTGTCATGCATGTTTGGCTGTGTGTGCGGGGCCAAGTCATAGGATGGTGTCCTGCGTCTCAGCATCATGCTGCAGTCAGCCAGTTTTGGGGGTGAGGATATTCGGGGGTGTTCCCTTTCTGAGGGCGGGTGGATGGATATACAAGGAGGACTCATCTTCTTCTTTCTGTGACCTCCCCCAACTGACTGCACCCTCACAGGAAATGCCTGACCACCTTTTTCCGTGCGGGCTGCCTCACGTGTGAAGTGTTGGTCATCACTGGTGACAGCCTGTGGGAGGCACACCTCGATGGAGTGGCGCCGCTGATCGTCAGGGTAACCAGCAGACAATGATGACGGCTTGTCCAGAAAGCCATGGTTGTCAGCACTTAAACCCTTCCTGAAGTCACGGTCCCTCAATCCCGCTCCAAGCAGACTGAGCACGCTCCTGGAAGAGGAGGGTGGTAGTGGGGGAAGAAGAGGGGAGGAGGTGGAGTCTGCATCGAGGGAGTACGGCGAGAGGGAGTGGCTACGACCCGCCTTCCCCCTGCTCTCCTCCCCTCTGCCCTCCTCGTCTCTCCACCTCTGATTGGCTGAGCTGGTGATGTGGTACACCTCCTCATCTGCTGGGTCGCAAAAAGAGGCAGCGGAGGGCGGCCGAGGTCTCCGAAGGCTGGGAGGGCGCAGGGGGAGACGTGGGGAGGGAGGAGGAGGGAGGAGGAGGGAGGGGGAAGATGGCGGAGGAGGGAGGGGGGAGGAAGAGGACAGCAGAGGGTGCAGAGGAGAGGCAGGAGGGAGTGGGAAGGCAGACAGGGAGCAGGATGGGGGAGAGAGAGCTGAGGGGGAGGAGGGAGGAGGGGGAGGCAGGGGAGATGGGGAGGAGGTATGAGGAGAAAGGGAGGGGGGAGGCAGATGGATTGGGTTGGGCTTCTCCTGTTGCTCACAACCCTGAGACTCCACAGAATCCACTTTGACTGCAACCTGCGACAAGAAGCACAACACGGCAACTTTCACCAATAAATCTGAACGAACATCAACATCATCACATGTGCATGTGTCAGCAGCTGTAACGGGGTCTCTCACCTGTCTATGCAGGGCCCTTGGGGAGGGGGTGGGTGTGGGCGGGGCAATGCGGGGCAGGGTAAGGGTGGGAGGTGACCGGGGGTTAACGGGGGAATTGTCAGGTACCTGCAGCAATGCGCGACTGTCACATGGCTGGGAGTGGACCGACGTCACTGAGCCTGCAGGCACAGATGCAAAGTGTTTGAATCACGTAAAAGATACAATCACATGTAGGAATTCTCAATGCAAACACATGCAGTTTTGGAGGAAACACATGCATTTCTTTAAAACATACACACATACATTGTCTTTACTTTAGGATAATTGAAACCGTTGTATTTGAGCAAGGTGAAAGTATAATATCTGTAACTCTTTATTTTGATGGAATATTTGAATATAAAATTCAATTTTTTTTTTAAATTTTTGTTTCTAATTCTTTTGTAATTGCTTCAAATTTGCCATCGAAATAAAGTGTTTTATGAATTAGCACACTGCTCATCAAAACTGAAGTAGCAGCACTGAGCAGATTGTCGGAGATAAGTCACCGACGGCCAGTTTGGATGTAAAATTCTGCATTAGATCCTGGTTACATTAACAGTTCCATGTGTCTGCTTTTAGATAGTCATGCCAGGAAGCGTGAAGGACCTGATAGCATATGCTTCTGTAATGTGTCAAGCCAAATACTGTCAAGCCCAAAGTAGACATCTCCAAACAGAGGTGTGATTGCAAAAAGAGAAGGAGGAAGGAACTTTATCATAAGTTTAATCAGTGGTCAAGCACTGCTGTGAGATTGTGTAACCAGGGTCTTAGCATTCTGCACACACAGTGTCAGTACGCCTGTGAGTTCAGATGTTCAGACAGTAAAACAGGTTAAAGTCATTGCAGCAAAGTCAGAGTTAGAGTTCACTTAAGTTGGTCCTTACAGGCCAAGCTGTTAAGCCACATGATTGTAAATCTACCACTTTAAATTTCATTTAATTACTTTTGACATATTGAAAACTTTTGGACTTCGCAGCTTAGCCGGTAAGTTGACCGTCATTCTCGTTGAGTATTCAGCCATTCCACAGCTGAGCAGATGAGCCTGTGTGAAGGTTGCAGAGATTCACATGAATCAGCTCATCCGCTACAGTGAGTACCTTGGGACAGAGCTGGGCCTGTCCACAGCCTGGCCACAACATGGCACTAGAATCTGACTGCAGATAAAACAGTGCTCGTCAGTAATTACAAGAGTGTTCTCACCAAGTTTTCCTGTCTCTTGTTTTGCTTTGTGTTACAAGGATATCCTAAAGCTATTTTCTCAAATGGGTATTTATCATTAGACATTATAGAGTCGAACTGACCACTTAAAGCCATCCTAGCAGTTCCAGCGCTTCTAGTCTTGAGTACGAGAATTTCTCTGAACAATTATCGAAACTGTTTTATGCTACTCTCAGGCAGCTGTTGTTCTTCTAAATGTCTGACCACTCTACAAAAAAGATCTGTGCAGAGACAGACTTTGACTTGAAAAACAAAATTGAAATTTGTTCAAACAGAAATCCCACAAGACGTGCCAATGTTCTGTGCAACTTGTCTCTCTGGTTAAACAAAAAAAGGATTTCACTCTCATAAAAAGGTTTCTCCCTGCAAAGCTGTGTTTGATTATGTTGTCAGACACTTCCTGTTAGTAGAAAATAGTCATTTTAGTGGAGGGAGTGAACATAGATACACTAACATTCTAAAATCTTAGGGTCAGCTTGTCTTTGCTACTGTTAGTTCGGTGCTAGAAACATGCATCATCAAAAAAACTTCATGTTCATGTGAAGTTTATTATAATGTGTCTGTAATCACAACATTTTGTGACTGTCTAATAGAAAAAGTACCAAAACTCCATGCTGATCTCATGTCTAGTATTTAAGATAATTTACCTGAACACCGGTGCTGAGGACTGAGATCTACCTCCTCCAAAGGGTAGGGGGCGCTGGCGGGCCGTACAGGTCGGAACATGTAGCTGTCGTTAGGCAGAGAGTGCATCCTGGATACAGACATCTTTCTTGGCGACAGCAGGTCCTGGTCACCGTGCTGCTCCTCTTCGTCCTGCAGGGGGAGACAGAGACCACACAGCTTAAACACTGACTGTGTCTGCATGCAGGGATGCAGCCCACTGTAACACATATTGTATAACAATAAATTTAATGAAGGAAACACATGCAGCCCATGCTACTTTTTTCCTTTAACGACAGACTAAGTTTCCTGATTGATTAATGAGGTGATGTCTGTCATACCTGTCCAGGTGAATGTGGACATGGCCCAACATAGGTGCCTCCCACTGAACTGCTGTGGGATGTTGTGCTTAATCTTTGCTGCCTCTCCATCGCCATTTCCAAGGCGATCTCTGCATCCATCTCTGCGTCCTCTTTAGCCTCCTGCAAAAGTATTTGGATTTTTTCTTCATTACTACATTGACCTTTAAATTTTTCTGTCTATCAAATTTCCTAAATTTTTGACATAAGGGCCTCATTTTTGACCTAACCAGTCCTATCCAGCGCAGAGTTTAGATGGCTAACGGTTCACCAATAATGCGAACACTAGTGCAAGTCGATGGCGCTAACAGTAGCATCTATCAAACTCGGACAGCGACAGGAAGCTGCTGAATTCTTTACTTCCTTTCACTGCTAACCCTGAGCATGGCCACAAAGTAAATAAATTCAGCCATAGTTTGACTTCTGAACTTATTCTACGAACACTCGAATTCACCTTAATAGACTGTTGCCATATTTGACTTGCTTTAAATGCACTGTGGAGTGTTTATTTGGAGTTTGCTGGTAGCTACTGTTAGTGCCATTTACTTGTGCTAGCATTAGCATTGATATGGTGAGCCGTCCAAAAACCATACTGCATGCAATAGGCTGAAAATGGTCTCTATCAACAGGAATAGGACTGGGTATGTCAAAAATTCAGGAACTTCCCTTTAAGTCCAAAAGGGGCAAACCTGAAGAGATGATAATCCACACATATTTGTGCGTTTTATTGGTCTCAGCCTTTCTTTTTACTGTACCTTGTTGCTTTCCTCAAGATGTTTCATCAAAACAGCCACCACCACATTGACCAGCACAAACTGGGCCATGAGCACAAAGGTCACAAAGTAAATTGGAGAGACCAAGGGAAGGTAGGTGAGACAGTGGCGGTCGTCTGGGTGACACTCTCTTAACGTGTCCTTAAAAGACACAGAGACACAGAAAGAGCGGTGAGACAGGAGCAAGAGAAAGAGCAGACACATCAGCAATTATTACAGGTGGATTTGGTCATTGAACTGACTGACTGTCCAATACGCCAGAGGCTGTATTAGAAAAGGCTTGAGATCTTAAACATTTAGACATCACGCTTATATGATAAACAACCTCATTATGGGTTTTTCGAAAGTAAACATTTGGAAGAATTAAAGGAGGAAAAATTGCAGAGGAAGTGATGAAGGGCGGAAAAGTGTGTGTCGAAATGCAGCTGCAACAATTTAAGCAGAACAGGTCTGCATGTGTAGATCTGATCCAAAATGAACTAAAGAGCTTTCTTGTGGGGAATCTGCACCTTGCTAAATGTAAATGGTGACAAACCAGCTTCTCAGTTGTAACTAAAAATCAAATGTAGAAATCTGTAATGGATGTGTTTTAACTTGAAAGATCACAACTTAAAAATTTGGAGAGAAAGTTTATTTAATGGGTGAAAAAGAACTTTAAATTACTGCACAGTAAGCAGTGAGACTTTAATTATGCTGCAGAAGTGTGGAGAAATAAAACTCCAACAGAACTTTATTTAAAAAAAAAGTTTTCTCTGCCAGTCCCCACATATTAAACTTCTGTTTAATTACGATTCTGTATATGATCCCATTGGTTTACTCTTTAGAATGGTTCCTTTCTGTGTTATGTCTCACCTAAACATCAAGCATCAGGTTAAATCACCTGACAGCACTATGAGATTATTTCACTGTCATTGTGTTCACACTATTTGAGTTTTTTCTTCTGGAATGAAACCAACTTATAGCCAACTTGACAAATAGTTGATGTGCAACTTCTGCCATTTAGAGGCAAATGCACACCAATGTCTGTGTTTCTCTGCACAGAGTGCACTATATGTACCCTATGTCTACTTAAAGTGTAAGCCTATAAAATGAAGAAAGAGGCTAAGAAAAAGATAGGAGAATTTAAGTAACAATAATTTTAAAATGAGCCTGTGCAGTGAATCCTGGTGCAGAAGTCAGGCTGTGTGTTTCCATAATGTTCAAGATTATTTTCTGCACACCTTTGGGAGGGTGGGGAGCCTCTGCAGGTCCAGACGTTTTCAGAACAGCCCCTAGGCGCTAAGCTTATTCTGTAGTAACCGTATGTGTATAGAATTTCAGTTTAAATCAAGGCGACCTAGTCCTCTGTTCTTCCCTATGAGCAGCAACAACCAGCAGCTGAGTTTTTTGTCTTAAGCGAGTGGGTGCTAAGGTACTGCTGTGAATTCAACACAGTGAACTCTTAAAACTCTGGACGGCAACCGCTTCTTGGTCTTCCTGCCGCGGTTGAAACCGCCTCCCCCCTGCTGCCACTCCCTCATTGAAATGACTGGAAGGGGCAAGTAGCCTAGCGGCGGTGTGAAGAGACGTTAAGACTGACGAGTGGTGACTGCTCTCAACAGGATTTCAACTGTGATTGTATCGATGTCCACCTCTTATTACCGTTTGTCACATTTTCAGAAAAAAATTTAATCCTCAAATCCTTAAAAAAATCATTATTAGGTCATGAAAAATGTGCCTTTTTACACTCTTTTTTTAATAAAGTTAAAGTCATGATGTGAACGTGGTGACATTGCTCAGCTCTAAGCTACTTTATTATTTCATAATTGGTTTTGGAGGTCAACGCTCTCTCTGTGGCTGTGAGATAATCTAGTCATCATTACGTGATTGTATGAGTGTGTGTGTGTGTTCATACTTTCATAATCCCATTCCAGTTGTCTCCAGTGGACACTCGGAACAGTGTGAGGAAGGCCATCCCAAAATTCTCAAAGGTTGCATGACGGCTCAGACCCTCGCATGGATTGTTGTCATTGCACTCTAATCAACACATGAACATAAACAGACTTTAATTACATTACAATTACATTACAGACATTGCGGCTGAGAAAAGCAAACAACTTGATGAAAGTGAGAATAAATGATCTTAGTAGTGTCAGGAAGTCCTAACGCAGTGAAAGCAGCATGCTGCGTGCACACAGGCAGCTGCTAAGCAGTGTGTCTCCATGGGCCTGACAGAGGAGAGGAGATAACTGCAAAGTCTCTGTCAGTCTCAGGGTCAATTTGACAGAAAGCCCCCAGGAGCCGGTAAACAAATTCATAACAGCCACCAGAAGATATCTGCCTTTGTTTCAAAGCCCAGGTCACATTAGCAGGATGCTAGAGAGGAAATGAGACAGTCCTCCGAGGATTCTGAGCCTTGTTTTTCATTCTGAGGATCAACAACCAGCAGAAAAATGAGAGGTTTTCACAATGAGTGTGCAGCTCAGAGGAACTGAAAGAAGTCACCTTCGAGAACAAGGAAAAGAAACAAAACTTTACTTCTTTCATGCAAGATTAAAGCACACGTAAAAACAGAAGTCACACTATTATGTGACAAAATAATACGAATGCCAAGTATAAAAGGACACCGGTATGATTCAGTATCTGAGCATCAACAGTTCCTCCACAAATAACTTCTTCTCCCCAAGTCTGAGTCATGGGTCGCTGTCAGTAGGATGGGGGTGGAAATGGGGATTCATCTGAGCATTTCAGGAGATGATTTAGATTTAGATCCAAACTGAGATGCATTCAAGATTAGTTATGTTCAAAATATCTGATCCTGGCACAGCAGCTTGAATCTGATGCATGTGAGTGTTAACATTCGACCCCTCATTTCCATCCCCTCTCATGCTTCCCTTTGCGTTTGACCTTCTCTCATCTTTTCAGCCTTCTGAGGCCGCCACACTCACAGAGTTCAGGCTCCCAGAGTGTCGATGAACAATATCATCCTTGTCTTAGGTCTCCCGAAGGCATTTCAGATCATACTGTACAAAGTCTTAGTTCCTTTCTGAGTGAGGAAAGATTTCATGCGCCAATTAAGACAGTTATTGGTGGCTAGTTTTTTTTTGTGTGTGTGGGTTTGTTTGTTTTTTCAAACAATCTCTTTATTGAGATTTAAATAACATACTAAATGCTTACATCCTGGTTCATAAATATGCCAATACTGCCTAGTACAAAAAACCCCCAGACAAACAAAAAAAACCTGAATTATTGGTTGCGCCTGGGTCCATCCTGTGCCCTCAGCCTTGGGGTATTTTTCACGATATTCAGAATTTTCTGTTAAATTATTGATGTTTTGTTATGTTTATTTTTCTCCCTTTGTATTTATTATTTTTTAATGTTTGGAATAAAGATTATTCGAATTCCAATCCAAGACTGGTGGTGCCAGCATCTGGGCTGGTAACCCCCTCCCACCACCTTTTTTATGTATGTACTATTTATGTATGTATATTTTGTTTGTATTTTTAGATATGTAAATAAACTATAATTTTAAAAAACATACTAAATGTAACATGTCCCAAAGCCATACAAACAAACAAACAAACAATAAATGCTGCTTATCTTTAGCTGTGCATGTAATTTTTTCCAAATGTAAACATAACAACATTTCTTTTATCCATTGCCCAGTCTGTGGTCGATGGGTGCTTTCCATGTCAATGCTGCAGATCTTTTGACTTGAAGAAGGCACACGTCTATAAATATTTGTTCCCTGTGTTGTAATTTTTGTCCCTTTGGATGAATGCCAAGAACAAAGAGTTTAGGATCTACAGCTGCTTTAACTGATAAAATCTTCGGGACTATCCTTCCAAAATTCCACCATCTGTGGACAGCTTCATACACAATGAAAAAACGTCCCTTTCTCTTTTCTAAATGTGTTGCATAAGTCTGGCTTTTTGAGATTACACCTGCTGAGTTTTTCTGGAGTGATGAGCACTCTCATCAACAAGTTGAACTGCAGGAGTTTCGGTCGTGTGTTAGCAGTTTGGGTCTGCATGCCAGATTCCATTCTTCAGTTGACAATTCTTCCTGTAGACCATTCTTCCACTCCTTTAATTTTAGATTTTGAGGAATTGGTGGCCAGATATTTCACAACACTGTGTGAAGTAATACCAAAAAACTCAAATAAGACATGTACTGCTTTGCATTCCCCGCCAGCTTACACACAATCACACACATTAGCCCTTTGATGAGAAAAAGTGGCGTTCAGTTGATGAAAAACCTTCCCTTGGAAAGAGACGTGCCTTGAATGTCATCTGATGTGAAATTCAATCAGCGTGAACTCTCTGAAACCTCTTGTTCAAACTGTTCACGACGAGGCCCACCCTTCGCTGTAAATTAGTTTAACACAATATGAAAGCTGTAAAAGCATCACCGTGAATGTAGTAGTAACATTTCTTGATCCTCACCAAGATGTCGCCTTTTGTAAAATTCTCCACGAAGCAGAAAACAGGATTTAAAGAGAGGCACCAACAGGGAAAAGAAGAAGTCTGGTACACCCAAAAGCTTCTGTAAGCAGCTTGACAAAAGCTAAAGTTGTGGACAAAACTGGAAACTAGAAAACTGACATCCACTGGTTTTCCCAATGTGTCGAGCTGAAGCCAAACAGCATTCCACTTCATCACCAAGCTGTTTTCATTTAGTCCTCCTTGATACCTTTTTTTTTCATTTGCAAATCCTCTCTCCTCTCTCACTGTTGCACATTCAAAGAAAATGAGTCAGATGCAGTTGGCCTATTGATGAAGCGGTATGTAAATAACGGCATTCATGCAAATGTGATCTCTTCCTGTTAGAAAGAGGCCTCTGATGTGAGAGCAGTGGAGAGCGAGAGAGACAGCGAGACAGATGGGGATGCAGAGTGAGGAATCGGCAGAGACAGTTCAGGCAGGCAAATTTGCTGTAAGTCGTGACTGTGGTGGTAATGAGTGGATTCAAAAAATATTTTCTGTTGAAGCTTTCAGGCCGTAGAACATGTATGTGTTTGTGTTACTGACCCAGTTTGCCAAAGAGCTCCACTCCCAGCGCAGCGTAGATGAAGAAGAGCAGCATGAAGAGGAGGCCGAGATTTCCCACCTGGAAGCGAGACACATGTTAGATAAGTCAGTAATTTTCCAGCGCAACTACAATGACAGCATTATTTATTTGACTGGAGTTCATCAAATCTTTCTCTTTGTGCTTGATTTGCGATGAATAATGTTTCTTAAGTTAGGTTTGGGTTAGGTTTGGATGCCTCTTAACTTATAAGTAAATCAGAGCTGTATTTAAGCCTGAGACTATTTAGGGCTTTGTAGACAAGTACAGAGATTTTAAATCTGTCTATTACAACAAATGAGCCCAGTGCAGTGATCAGAGATGATCAAAAGGACATGGACTGAATACAGTCTAATCAAACAGACAAATCAGTGACCACTTAGACATTTTTCAATCAAAAATCAGAGCTATTGACAGCAGCTTTGCTCTCACTACACAGCGAATTCTGTAAGTAACCCTTAAGGACTATAAAAAGAAGTTACCATGAAGGATTTCTGTGCAGACTCTGTGAACTCAGTGCACTTCCTCCGACTACATGTGCATCATACAGTCAAAAAGTTCCCAGCATGCTGTCTTTTATCCCGTTCCTTCAAATCTGTTTCCCTGCACCCTGTGCCCTGATGGTTGTATGTGTGCACTTGACATTTAGAAAACAGAAGAACAATGGAGTCTGTCACCGCATGTGCATTACAGTCCGCGGTGCAGCTGCTCTTTGCCTCTAAGAACTGTGCCTGGTAGCAGGAGAGAGGGAGAGACCTGAGATACTCCCACTCCTGCTTTGAAGGAGTGTGTGTTGACGAGATAGAAAAAGCACAGTGAGTAACATCAGGGGGAAGTCGGCTGCGCAGTCCAACCGTGAAAGTTGTTTTTTAAAGACAGCAGAGCAACACATTGAAGCACATTAACTAAACACATCATATCGCTTGTTGAAAAATCTCAAATCATTTTATATACTTTTAAATATTCAGGAACTGCTCAATACCAGTGCTTTGTTTAATCCAAGTTTTTGTGACTGCAGAAAAACGGAGCCCTTTGTGATGTGTTTGGCACTTATTATGGTGCACATTCAATGATAAAAACCATGTAAAGTTCAGCTGCAGAGGGGCAGGTGAGGGAATGTACCAAATAAGACATTTTAGGGTCAGAATATAAAATTTGTTTCGTGACTCGAGTAAAATATTCATCACAATGTTTTAGAGAGCTGTCTGTTCCAAACAAAATCTATTTACCCCATATTCCTATGAAAAAAATCTCATAAATAAAACAAAAAAACAAAAGTACTCTTTCATGTTTGGGACCCCACAGGGTCTGTGTCTACCTGTGGCAGCGCTTGCATGACAGTATCCAACAGAGCTCTCATCCCTGTGGCCATCTTCAGGAGTTTCAGCACTGCGGGGAGACGGAGCAGCTGTATTAAGATGCGAGCTGTTGTTGGTGTCACTTGGCCCCCATTTGCTGCAGTGTTAGCAGTGGCACGGCACGATAACAGCACAGCAGGGAGGCCCTCGATTTGTACGGTGTTTATTTCTGGAAGCCAGGAGGCGTCTGTGACGTATTATTTCTAATGTTGAATCTATGTCAAATATTTGATCATTAAAAGTTCTCACAGCATAAATAATGTGATGTAGAGACGATGACAGCAACTTACTGTGTGTTTTGTAATTGTTAATGGGATAAGGTGGTACTAGTTTGTGTGTGTGTGTGAGTGTACCTCGTGCTATTCTGAGCACTCGCATGATTCTGATGATGGTTGGATTTATGGGCAGGGCTGCGCTCATTTTCAGCTCCTCCAGGGTGATGCCCATGATGGACAATGCCACTATAGCAATATCAAGCTGATTCCACCTAAACACACAAATATATGCACAAAAAAAAAGAAAGTCATTATCTGATGTTACTCCAATTCAACTTGACAAGTTCATATGCAGCTTTTAACAAACGTCACAACCATATCCTTTCAAAAATTAAAAGAGCCCGACCCATATAAGATTTTTGGGTACAATGCCAATACCGATATTAGGTAGTAAGGAAATTCCAATATAAATAATTGACTGTCCCCTTCTGGACAAACTACGCGATTACACCAGTTTAAATCACTAGTCCAAGCATTTTTTCCAGGCTTCAAAAACAGTTTTAATATTGTCACATTTGAAAGACACATGGGCCGATACCGATGTATCTGTGATAAACCAATACTGGCTGATAATATCAACAAACCATAACTGGTTCGTCCCTGAAAATTACTGTAAATGACAGTAAATAAAATTGTTTCATTTAACAGCTTTGGGTGTTATGAATTACATCCCACCTGTCCTTGAAGAACCTGTGTATGCCGAATGCCATAAGCTTGAGCAGGGCCTCGATGACGAAGATGAAGGTAAACACGTAGTTGCAGTACTTCAGAACCTCCTCTAAATACTGAACACAAACAAACAAGGACAAAGAATTATTGCATAACATCTGTTTTCATTTGGGAAATAAAATATAAAAACATGTTTTGAAAGCAAGGAACAGTTTTTACTTTTACTGGAATTAATACTAATAAATGTTTCCAAGTTTTATTGCAGCTTGAGGGAAAATAAAACTTATGTTCAAACTTATTTGTGGAATAAAATAAACTCAAATTAAGTCAAGAAAAGTTTGTCAGCGCTCTCCACAAAGAGGGTGGCATCTCTCCAAAAATACTTGAACAACTTCACTTTTCAAGAAAATTAACAATATAGTTGATTTATCTGATAATTTATATGCAATGACAACTTCATTTTACAGTAAAAACAGAAACCTTTGCCGAAAGGATACTTTTATTTTTTCGTGTGTGCACGTGCAGAAATGTTACCTGCGGCTGATTGTAGTGCTCGATGCTCATGGTGAAGACATTGATGCAGATGATGAAGGTGATGAAGAGGTCCAGGTAGTGGCTGGTACACAGTGTGTGGATGGACAGACGCAGGGGAGAGTAGTCGGCATAGTAAGGCCTCTGCTTGGCCTCTGGAGCAAACAAACACAAACAAACAAATATATAGAAAGACGACACGAGGAGGGACGAATATCAACACAAACAGACAAAAAGGCTGTGAGTAACTCTGCTCTGATTAAAGTTAAATATTACATGTGTCCAGTGGTGTGCACAGAAAGGTGTAGGGGTCAAAGGTTGAAAACCAGCTCTGCTCTTTTGTTTCCTTTTCTGTCCCTCATTCATCCAAGACATGCTTGTGTTGCAGTGAGATTCCATCATTTTTGACATCTCAAGAACTACTCCTGTAATTGAACTCGAACTGCTGCTCTGATCATTGCCCCTGCCCCGCCGACAGTCTGTGCACACCGCTGCCCGTGTGGCATGTTTAAATAAGAGAGGACATGAGAGTCACAGGTGGGCTCCATTAATCAGCTGTGCTTCATATGATCAAATGAAAGTTTTCAATTTCTGCTGTGGTAACACTAAAAAACAAAATAAAAACAAAACAAGATCCTCTACCAGACCCCTGATCTACCTATGCTGTACTACCAGAAGTGACAAGTTTATTTTTTTTTTAAATGAAAAGCATCCCAATGCTCCTTTAATGGGAGTATTTTGTTAAGATTCATGATTTTTTTGAAATCATTACATTCATGTCATGGCAGAGAGGTCTGTGCTGGGTATATAAACAGGAGGGTAAAAATCTTCTTCATAACCCAGACTACAGTCTTTACTCTTTGACAGGTGTGTTGCTCCTTTTTAGAGGTGTGTGTGAGATGCATTAGAAACAATTTAAGTGGAGTTGTTATCATGAATAAAGCGCAGAGATAAAATGAGCAATGTATGTTCTTTATTAAGGATTTTGGCACATTAAGCCTGATAATAATGATATTTACAATCATATATGATGTTCTAAGGCACTATTATGATGAACGATGCAGTAATGAGGGATGGAGCTCGTTGCTGACAACAGCGCTGAAAACAAGGAGGCACTCAGCTTATCCGTCAAAAAAGACAATAAACGCTCATTTTGAAAGACAAGAAACTCACTAAATGTTCAGTCATGTTCCGATATTATAACACGGAATTAAACAACGGCATGTGACCCAGAAACAGCTGTTTGTTTGTTTCCTACAGCAGCTGGAAGAGCCGTTTCGGGGTTATAAGCCGTTGTTTAACTTTGTGCATTAGTGTCGGTACATGAGAGGACACCACTAAACATTCGGCGAGTTTCTCATCTTTAAAAACGAGCGTGTATTGTGTTTTTCCATGGATTAGCTGAGTGCCTAAGCACCTCCGTTGTTTTCAGCTAGAGGTGACGTGAGCAATGAGCTCCAGCTCTCAGGACCACGCCACTTGTCGTAATAATGCTGTAGAACATCGAATATGACCAGAAATATCCTTATTATAAGGCTTAATCTGCAAAAACGAATTTCCCCTCTAAGAGCAACACAATCATGTCAGCATATGTAATAATGTTTTAGAGGCTGTGTACTCACATGTCCATATTTTCCTGAATTGATGTTTGTGTGTGTGTGTCCATGTTTCTGTCATCCTCCCAGAAGTCAAATACATCATGCTCACATGCCTTTGATGTAAAGGGTCTGTTGTTGAGACGGGCTGCACGGAGGACGTTCAACAACACTGACTTCTCATAAATCAGTTCCATGTTTTTGAGTAAAACTCTTTGAATCAGTGGCTATTTGTTGTTTCAACCAAACTAAAATTGATCTCTTCATGTTGCTGAAAACGTTGCAAAATGTAACTGTGATGCTGAACGCACATCGGAGCCACATGTCTCTTCAATGACATCCCTACAGCTCATTTTAACCAATCATAAAAATCTCAATAGCCTAAAACTTTTTTTCTGTATGATGAGTAGAC
>JAQFJA010000009.1:16138750-16150124 GCA_029874485.1 Naso brachycentron | reverse complement strand
AAACCTTTTAGAAGCATAGCAAGAAAGTTTGTCGAAATAAAAATATAAGCAGACGACTGTTCCACTAAGAGGATTTAGAGGTTTATAAAATCTTAAAGAACGGTTTGATGGCTTATTTGTTTGGTTGACTTGTGAGTCTGGTTGTAAACGTAGCCAAAGTGTTTGTTACAGGGAAGGGTGATGTTAACCGGTAACCCAAGCAGGAGTGTAAGGGTGCTTTTAAACTAATTTGGATGGTAAAAACAAATCGTGGTGATTTTTCCATATTAGTGAAGTTCATTTGAGCCAATGTGTAAGTGGAATAAACTTTTGCACAGACAAATGATTAAGTTATGACTTGAAAAAGTGGGTCTCTTTCCCCTGTCAAGTGGTGTAAGAGCAACAAAACCAATTAGTGCATTTCATGTGAGCGGATACATAGTTTTTTTGTCAAAAATTTAAAGCTTAGCTACCAATAAATCCAAATGCTGATTGTGCAGTCTGTCATGAAGCAATCCTACAACTGATCTGTATAAGACATGCTTATATTCATGCAAGCTCCCTGATTAAAATGTCAAAAGCTGTTTAAACAGCTGTGCTTGTATCCCACCAGTCAGCCCATTAAAAGGTGAGTGGCGGCATTCCCTCAGCATGACCCTGATTCCATTCCTAAGGGACAACTCCTTTTCAGTCAGCTTATGTACCTGCTAGTCATTAATTCGTAATGGGGTTGATTTGCAGTCTAATGATATTATAATGCCTTTAATCAGTTGAGCTCGTTGTGAAATCAAAGCTAATAAAAATACACATCATAGCCAAATTATTAAAGTGCAACATAAACTTCTGTCAGTCACGGGAATTTGATTTCCCTGCAGTGGTTTCAGTGACTAAAATTGTCCGATTAAACAAGTTACTGTTATTCTGTATAACTTCATATTTACTCCTCTTGGTTCTTTTAAAGAAAACTCAGTGTGAGCAGTAACCAGTTCAGAATTAAAATCCAGCAATGTATATTTTTCTTCCTTGGCTCAAATCAAATGACTCAAACAACAAGCATTAACGCAACAAAGTCTCTCAGAAATCTGCAGGTGATGTAACAGCTTCTACATTCATGATTTTCTTTTTTTTTTTAACAGTGTGGACTCCGTAGATGTAACAAGTGTGTGTGCATGTGTGTATGTGCTCTTACTGTGCTGTCCCATGAGCTGGTAGAGCTTGGTCAGCGTCTCTGCGTGTTCTGATGCTGGGTGGTTTGGCGGGTGCTGCTCTGGACTGTGCCCACACTGCTGGGAGTGAGGGGGTGGAGTCTTGCTGCTGTAGCTGCACACAAATGACGGCAGAATGGTCGGATAGTTCATTCCCCCGTTCAGTCGCCCGAGCAGCGCCCCGACGCCCTGGGGGACGACGGAGGCGTTGCCGCCGCTATTTCCGTTTGTGCTTCCTCTCCGCACAGGAAGCGACTTCATCTCTAGCTCCTCCCCTCCTCCAACCCCACCCTCTCCTTCCGTGTGCTCGGTGGTCGCCACGCTGATGGTGTGCTGCCCCCCGTTGCTGAGGCGACAGTGCTGGTGCTGGTGATGCTGCAGGAGGTTATGGATGGGTCTCAACCACATCGCGCTGCCCGGGCCTAAGCCTGCGCAGCTCCTGCTGGAGCCGTGTCCATTTCCCCCGCCGTTACTGCCTCCACCATTAGGATTCACCTTTTTACGCCTTTTACTGGTTTGAAACAGACAGAGAAGGCATGAATGCAAGGTTTATATAGAAATGGAATATTTATGTTTGTATCCCAAGGGATGTGATTCTGCGTGATCCAAATTTAGCAAAGCACACTGACACTATTATTAAATGCTCATAACAAAACACGTTTAGTTGCCCTGAATGACTCATACAGCGCTGCAAAAAGACACAGGAGGACCAGGAAAGACTATTAACTGCTGGAAAGAGCCATGATGAATTTCACCTGGGGAAAAAATGTAATTATAGTGTCAATAAGATTCAGATTTTGTGACTGTCATGCTCATAATATTACAGAAAAAAAATGTCCAGCACAGGTAATAATGATTATGTCTCAGAGACTTAATGGGTTCGACTGTTATTCCTGTTTATTACAGTCTGATGGATGATGACTGATCAGATGTACCAAATGTAAACTAGAGAATTCTTTATGACCCTTAAAAATTACCCATAAAAAACTAAAAACACCCGTAAAAATTATGAGCAAATTTAATGCCATCTATATTTGACTGCATATTCCTGGACATATATAGAAGTACCTGTGCCATCCAGAGTATATCCTCTGCAGTCTGCGTGTTAGCTTGCGATAAAGGTGACTGATGTAGCGTAGCATCTCCTCATAGCAGGAGCCAGGCTCACTGTAGCTGGCGAGCGTGGAGTCATTGGACATGTAGCGAGCACGCTGCTCCCTCATCAGGGCGTTCTCCCTTTGCTTTGTCTCAGAGAACTGGGTGGCGATGACCACGAGGCACAAGTTGATCATGAAGAAAGAGCCCACCTGTTGGAGGAGGTAAAGGAAAGCTCAACACTGTGGTTACTTTACAATATTTAATCCCTCAAAGTGTGAAAAATGTAGCAAAACACTGTGTCACCAGGAGGTTGTACCCGAACTTATCTGTTATTAAGACAAAGCATGTCCGGTCAGATCCTGAGATGATAAAAATAACTTTGATTTCATCAATATTTACAAATTTATGCTATGAAGAGGTGGCTTTGGCAGGAACTTAGAAATATCTATCAAGTCTATAAAGAAACGTCTATTTAAAATGCCATTACTGTGTTTCTGAAAGAGTGACAGGATATTAGATGAGCACTTCTACTATCTTTTTATTATATTATTTATAAATATTTTTCTCGGACATTCTCAGCTCTAATAAGTCCTGTCTCACTCACTCGTCTGTCCTCCTTTCTCTCTTACTCTCCTGCCCTCTGAATGCATAATAAGCGCTTTTAAATCAAACGGCAGGCTGGCAGAGAGCTCATACAGCATTGCAAAATGCTGCCAAAGCAGCCAAAACCCGGCAACAGCATGATACCAGTGAAATTATACATGATAAGAAGTTCTGCAAGGTTCAGCAGAGGCAAGCAGAGTTCACTTTAGAAAGGTTTTCAAGAGCAGAACTAAAATGTAAGTACGCAAAAAATATACATATATCTTTTAGGCTCAATGCATTATACACATGCCTAATGTTGAACATTCAAACCACAATTCTACTGACTGTGTAGAGCTGTAAGAGAAGCATTAAAGAAATGTGTATTTTATATAGTTTTGAAAGGTTCTCCTCATTAATTAACTGTGTAAATTTGTCTTTGAGTTTCTAAATCAGAGGATGCAACCATGGGCTGAAAAGTGGATTTAAATAAAATCAACTCCTTTTGTAATTTATGTGCAAAACTAGACTGTATAATTTACTGCTACTCTACCTAAAAAGCCAAGTTATTTCAGAAAACTACAGAGAGTCCCAATATTTAGCTTTACTGTGTTTTGGCTAATTAAATGCTGGATCGGTTTTTGCTTGAGTCGGGTTCAGACAAGACTCATGTCCTTCAGTGCAGATCTGTGCCAGATATTTTGGATCCAATCAAAAGGTGCACTTTTTATTTTTTTAATTAATTACATTTCTATTTTGGAGCTTGCTTTTGGAGCCCTCACAACACATTTAATTAGGAGGAAAAGATTACTTAAGTTAAAAAGAAGATAAGAATATAAATACATGGGGGTACTTACGATAATGAGCAGTATAAAATATATAAAATTATAGAAGGAGTGAGCATCCATGACATAGTACATGATATCAACCCATCCTTCCAGTGTGATGACCTGCAGACAAGAAGACAGAGAGAGACAGAGAAGGAGACAATGTGTTGTAATGAACAGGAAAGGAGAAAAACATTCCCTCAAAGCTCTGCCCATTCCTTCAAAAACATATGACAAACACACCCACGCTTACACGCACAGACTTGTGCACGCAGACGCACAAAGACGCCCAAAGCACACAGCAGTCAGATGCAGTACATTTCCAATTCTGTTTTTAATGGCTATTCGTCTGAAGGAAGCCTGTGATGTCCCTCGAACTTCTTACACGTGTGTGTGGGTGATTGTGTGTGTGTGTGTGTGTGTGTGTGTGTGTGTGTGTGTGTGTGTGTGTGTGTGTGCCACGGGACTGACGCAGCTCTTTCATGTGGCCACTATGCTAATGAGCGGTGGAGATGCTGAGACCTGAAAGCGGCGGCTCAGCTCAGCCGAGCCGATAATGCACTCACACCCCGACATTTACACCTCAGCTGGCACAACACATTACTGCTGCCAGCAACGGCGCAAGCAGACACACACCAAACAAGCGTCACGTGCCAAAGAATCACACACAAACTTCCCACACACAAACGCAGACACACACAGACAAATCCACTCTCTACTGGAATGCTCTCCTTGCACCAGATTAACAAAAAACCCCCCCAAGGATTCTCATCTCTTAGCAGAAGCGTGCTTGTAAAATGCAATCGTTGTGCATCTTTTTATTCCATAGAGACAGACACAAACAGCCATCAAATCAATTATGTATTTAGTCAGACAAACTAATAATCAGGCTGGAAACATAGCAACAAGAAGGCGAGAAACCAAAAAACCATTTAGCAAGACTAATTTGCAGGCAGGCCGAGGGCTGGAACTGTCCTCAAACACTCAAACAATTAATCAAAAATTTGAATTGTGTGTGCATAATCAATAAAAGCACACAAAGGACGATTCATAGCAACTCTTGAGCAGCACATAATTCTATAAATCTTCACCATGTGTCAAGCTGTGTTGTTAAAGTGGATGACACGCATCACTGACGTTGGTCATTAAAAGAGGAGATGAACGCGATAACCTCAACAAATTACTCACTGACCCCGACAGCCGAGGCCGGCCCCACCCTCGGCCCCTGACCCGCTGCAAGGAGCAGACACAGCTAGCAAAACATCACGTCCTGTAATTCATGCTAATGACATACATGTGGAGCAGAGAGCACTCAGCTGTCATTGGTGAGTGAGCTCACCTGCACATTGTTCTGGAACCAGAATTGAAAGGTGTGTGTGAGTGTGTGTGTGGAAACGGTCAATAGTGATTAACCTGCAGGCCGGCGTTAGCATTAGCTTGATAACCCTAAGATGCATTCATCCATCTAGTCATCCCTTATCTTTCCACTCTGCCTCTTCTTATGGCATCCACTTTTCTTTTTTTCAAAACTTACACTCACATTTTGATCTATCCTTATTTTTCCTTCACTCTCAGCTCTGCTCTTCTCTTTTTTTCTTACAGTGCTGACAGAGGGAGGCCACTTCATTACCTTGTTAGAAAGCACAGGTCACGACAGAGTTTGAGCGACATCCTCAGTTAAAATCAAATGTTCTCACATTGTATGGAATTCTAGTATGAGCCCAGCAGTCAAGAAAACAAACAAACTAGTATTAAATGACGCTAAATGAAACAAGCTACCATTTTTTCTCTCGGAAAATAAAAACAAAGGAAGCAAGTATATACTGTATGTGGTCAAACCCTCGGTGGGCGCACACGGTGACATGTTAACAGATTATTGTACTCTGCAGAAGTCCCAGGGTAACTCGGAATTAAGTCAATTCGGAAACACAGGCCGGGAATGTTTTCAAAACCCTGCACTGAGACGTATAATTCATGTTCTTTATATTTACAGATACTGAGGGAATAAAGCTGTAGCCTGGGATAACAAGCCGGTTCCTTTTTCAACACACTGTCTATGCATTTTTCCCCTATATGTGCATCTTAACTACTTTTCTTTCATTCGCTCACTGTAACACTATTTTAGCCTACTCACTTTTTTCACTGTTCTGTCAGCAAATACTCTGTAAATTAATTTTTTTTCTTAATTTCCATTTTTGGAAAGGTCAACTTTATCGGATTTTTTCTCAAATTGTAGAGGAATTTTCAACTGCATGCATTACAATACAAATGCCACATATTTAAATAGAAAGCAGGCTTCTTTTTTCCCATGCATTTTTTAATTTTTCTAAAAATTTCCTTATCTTAGTGTGCAGGTAACAGCACCTGTCTGCAGAGGCAGAGCGGCAGCTTTTGACTAAAACAAGACTGATGCATACAATTTTTCCAGTCGTGATTTGCATCCACTAGTTTACCACTGGCAGGAACAACAGATCCTAAAACGCAAAAACGCTTCATATAGTTTGCTTGAGAACTAATCTCATCCAAGACTCAAAGTGTTGCTTGCTTAACCATCAGAAAAGAAAAATCTAATCTTTAAAGCTTCTGACTTCAAGCTGAGACCACACACACTGAAAAATTGTCCTAACCTAACAGGGACCATTGTGTCTGTGTGTGCGGTGTGCTCGTCTATGTGTATGTGTATGTGTGCGTTCGCCTATGTTTGTTTGGAGTCAGATTTATCAGTAAGTCCTGGACAGATCTATTGAAAGGACTGGGATTCATATCACAACAGCACACACTTTGTTCCACAAACAGGGAAAGTGTGTTTCAGCCAGGGAAAAGAAAAATACACTTTAACAACCAGCGAGCAGCAGAGAAATGGCTTTCAGACTTACAGGTCATGAGAAACACCCTGTGATGGCCTCCGCGAAGGAATTTTAAAAAGGATGACTTTGGAAATTTAACACACCACCTGTGATGACTGATTTTGTTGATGCAAAAATAAATATTTTTTAACTGGGTTGCCTATAGGATTAGCTTGTCATCATTCTCTTGTTAGTAAAACCTGTATTTCATAAGTCAGTGCATCCAAATGCAGCTACAATCTCTTTGATAGCTTTAGTTTCAAGAAACTTGTCTGATAGTCAAGTCAGACACATTTTGTTTTTCATGAATATAAAACTCAGACAGTTGTGAGTTTGGGGAGCCTCCTATTCCCTGAGATGATTATATCAGATTATAAAGGAAGAGAACTTGCATTTTAATACCGATTTATTTTAAGTTTAAAAAAAAAACAACAATCCACTAGAATTAGTTGCTCTGCCACTAACTAGCAAAAAAAGTCAGTTAGCTAGTTAGCTTAAGTGAAAAAAGGCGGGGAAAAAATCAGGTTAGCTAGACCGTATCGCAAAGGGAAATGACAAAATAAAGCTTAAAACAAAAAGCAAAACAAAAATTATTTTCAGATTAAAATGTTGTTTTTGCTGCCCTCAAGAGGTTAAACTTCTCACATTGTAATAGAGACATCACAGCTGGGAGTGGTTATGGATGCAAAAGAGCACATTTTTTGGACAACATCCATCTCTATTCCTTTAATTTATCTCACCCACAGTGTCACATTCTTATCGATCTCTCCATGTTTTTGCTTCCACATTCAAACCTGCACAATCGTCCCTTCTTACCTGGAATATGGCTATCCAGGCGTAGCCGATATTGTCGAAATTGACAGCTCCCTTGTGAGGGTTGAGGTCCCCGGGGCGACACACGTTATAGTACTGGTTCCAGTTCACACAGCCGTTAACACTGGCCGCACCCACTGATCCAATCAGAACTGAGCTTTGGTGGGGAGCAGCCAATGAGCACTCCGCCCCGCCCTCGCCGTAGGCCGGCACATCGTGGCAGCGCAGCATCCCGTTCTCGCGGGGAGCCGAGCAGATAAACGGACTGTCTTCACCTTCCTCGGACATGTAGTAAGGATTTATGGAAATATTGTACATTCTGGATGAAAGAGAGAATAAAAAATGAATTATCTTTAGTGTTACAACACATTCATTGAGGATTTTATATATCTTATGAGGCTTTATATTATTTTTCATTTTGTTTATTTTTGCTAAAAGGTCTACAGTAGCTGATATTAGAAAACATACCATAGATATATTAAGAACTGACTCTGACTAATTTTCATTGTGAGGAATTTTTATTACTGGAAAATATCATTTACAGTTATTCGTTACTATCAGCAGGACAGTGATTCAGATATTAGTCATTGTCAAAATGTTTAAATGTGTTTGTATAGAAAAGAGAAACACACAGATCCTAGCATATTTAAGGTCAGTTCACACATATAAAGCTGGTTAAGATGTTAGCAAACAGCAAATCTATCAGAGCTGATATGTTCTTGAGCTTATTTAACATCATCCGATCACAGATGTTACCTTTAAATTTGCCACAAAACATCCAGCAACACAAACCAACTACTCCCACACTATTTTCACACTGTGTTCTCATCTTTCACAGCATCTCAATCAGTAATTTCCCATCAAATTTGACCAATAAAGAAGATAAAATGCTTGTCTATAAAATGCAACTAATAGAGCTAAATGTGTTGAACATCTTCACTGGAAGCTGTGGACAATATAGCTTCTCACTCTCATTTATACCATCATGCAGTCACAACACAGACTGTTTCTTTTGCCCTCATAAACTGCAGCTTTTCATTCCAGCTCCATCTTTTTACTTCACTCTTGTCTGTTTGAGTCACAGCTGTCTCTGCCCAGTTAAATTCTCATCAGCAGTTTTAGTTGACTTTATAGAGAGGAGTTCACAGTTTCGCTTGATCTCATTTTGGCCACAACATCCTCGCCCTGTCCACTCCACCTGTGTTTGTGCTTTCACATGTAGGCTTTGCTAAATCGAGAGCTGTCCAAAAGAGTGGACTATGAAACTTGCCAACAATGACTCTGCACTGGTGTTCACTGCTGAAGCCAAAACTGGAGATAGAAACTCTTTCTACTACCCATTTTGTTTATGCTGCATTTTCCCTACACCAGCTTTCATTGTGGGTTTAGACAAATAGCACTAAAAAGGAGGGAAACAGGAAAAGAAACTGTATTTTCTCTTAATTTGAGTAATGCAAAAGAAAAAACGGGTTTCATAGCTTTTTGCTTTTAAAGCCTCTGGGAACCTAAATCATCAAAAACTTTCTCAATATGTAATTTAGGGTCTTACATGCATTATAAAAAGTATCAAACTTTTTCAGACATTAGCCTCAATCCCAACTTTAAATAATGTCATTTTAGGTTTTTGTCAGTTTCCTGAAACTGGGTTAATTTGGGTGTAGTTATCCCCAATTCATATTTCATGGACAAAGCCGATCAAAAATTAAAAGTCTGGTGTCCGTTGATAGAAAACCACTTTGTTCCTGTTCACTCAGGCTCTTCCTGTCTGAGCCAACTCCCGCATGTTGCATTTAACCAAGCTAGCTGTACAATCATTGCTTAAGTGTATGTCTTCAAGCAGGAAAGACTAAAAGCAAATGAATTATGCTTGATGTTCAGACATTTCACTACCATATACAATAATAATATACAAATAAATCTTCTTAAATCCTCTTCAAGTTGTCATATTGACATTTAAGGTAGCATTCTCTATGAAGCCTGTCTCTGTAATGCATTATAACACATTATGAACATACATAACACACCATAACACATCATAAGAACACTTATAAAGCATTTTTTATATAGTTATGGCTTGGGTTAGAGTTAACCTAAACCTTACTTATAACTATGAGACACTATAGGTTATAGCGTTATAGGTATGTTCATAATTCATCATAGACGGATGCTTTAAGTAAAGTGTCACCAAAATTCCGCTTTAAAAGATGAATTTGTCACAATGCCTGAAATGATTTTCTTTTTCCACCAGTAACGTTCAACTAATCAACCTAAAAAGGCGGCAAAATGTCCCTTCGTTTATGTATCATGTTTTAAAATGCTATGGAAACATTACAGCAAGCTTTTAATCCCCACACAAATCATTGCTTAATTGGTTAATTTTCTCTCCAGGGTGACAGCACAATGGGGCTGCATCAGCGAGCAGACCGGCAGGTCTCACACGCCAACTGCGGCTCCTTGCATGTCTGAAAACTTAGTGACAGATATACAAACAAAAGTTTTTTGGATAAACTGACTACATATTTTGAATCTACATGGTAACATTCTAACTCAAAAATACATATAAATTTTATTGAAGTGATGCATTAGAAGTTCAACGACATTAGACCTGAACCACGCTTTGCTACATGGCTGTTGTGGAGACGAGTCGGGATCCAAGGAGGTGACAATCAAAACGTGACTTGAAACTTGAGAAATTGCATCATCCAAAAATAAGCTATTTTTGAGCAAGGTTTTCTAATAGTTTGGAACATTTATTTTCACTCAGACTTTTGTAGATACTTAACAAGACTCTCAACTTGGATATAATATGTACATTCTTACTGTTTCAAGCTATTTGCAGAGGCTTTTAAGTGAAAAAGCACATGATAACTACAAGCTGAGTGAGCGAGGCATCTATCAGTCACCACAGTGACAGCTATTTCCTACTCATGGCGCAAAGAGGTGAGTGCATCCAGCAGTTTACCTGCTTATTTATACCCCCCCCTTTAAAATGGAGAGCTCTCCAAAACAGTGAGTGTGCCTTTCTGCGGCATGATGCTCACTCTTGAACTGCTCGTGGGAAGAGATCAGTTTGGGAAAGGATCTTTCAACTCTATCAAAGTGTTTAGTTGTTGACTCCTGTTTTCTCCCAGCGATTCCTTTCCTGTAACCTGACTCACATAAAATATGTTATAATGTCCTTATGATTTCTAAAATACGAACTAGAGAGAGCTAATGCATGAAGCTGCGGTTGTGCACATCCATAGTCGGGATTCAGACTGTACTTGAGGTCAGACAACCATTTGTACTGTGAGTGAAAACACAGCAGCCTTGGCTATGAAATATTAAGGATCTGTTCTCTTTCTGTCTTTCTGTCTTACACACAGGAAGGACTCAGCAACATTAATGCCAGCACAATTTGTACCATTACATCAAAACCAGAATTTGTACAAGGATGTCTAGGAGTAATACTTTTGCTTCCTGCTGTTGTGGACACTGAAGCAGTTTCTTTATCTCTTATTTGTATAATTTCATTGATGTATTTGGTGTAAAAATCCAAGATACAAAATTTAGTCCTCTATCCTTTCACAACAGGGTTGTGTAATGAGATGAAAATTACAGTTGTTACATGCTACTAACAAAAACAGACATTGTATGAATGGATAAATAAGTATTAAGTTCTAACAAATAACAAATAACTGGACGATAACTGCTTTTGTCTGTAGAAGTTGCACAACTGTTGAATGACTGTTGCTGGTGTTTGCGTGTTTATCTTCTGTGGGAGATGCTTTGTTGATATTCTTTTGATGTGTCTTATCTTATTTTCTACAAGACAATACAAATCTGGGACAATAGTTTATTTAATAATTTCAGTGTAGAAGGAAATGCAGCTTTCTCTGTCTGTGTTGGCCCGTGTTTTGTTTACAGAGCCTGCACCCCGTCAGAGTTTTCTCCATTTTGGGAGAGTCACGGTCAGATAAGATGTAAATATGTTGGAGTATTTTATCACTTCAACTCAAGGAGTTTTAAAGAGTTTATTTTGTTG
>JAQFJA010000009.1:16122446-16134540 GCA_029874485.1 Naso brachycentron | reverse complement strand
TTTTGCTATTCTCTTCTGCTGCTTCCTGTTTTCCACAAAATAGAGATTACACAGATAGACAAAATGAGAAACGCTTACAGACAATCAAATGATGCAAATTTTCTCATCACAAACCTGAAGAAGAAAAGAGAAGTGTACAAGCCTGGGCTGGACAGCAATACTCTAGAGAAATTATAAGGCTGCATACAGCACATGCACACACTGAGCAAACACCACACAGATGTCTTACTATAGAGGCATCTGCATGCTTAGCAAAGAAAAACAGCTTGGCAAACACAAATATTTTACAGCATTCACATTCTCTAAGCAGAATACTGATGTTTTTTTTCTCCATACAGCATTTTAGACATGAAGATGTGATTCAGCAATAAACTGAAATGAATTGCTTACAACACAGAGGGGCTCGAAAAAGCAAAGAGATTTAAAACTACAGTGACACTGTGCTCCCTCGCAGGGTAACAATGCACTCTGTTAATTAAACCAATGCAATCAAACGCGCACAAATGGTGGACTCAATGAAGGCATTACAAACAAAGGAGGGCCATCTATCCCGAAAGAGATGCTACTTGAATATTTAAGATTCTTACGGCCTGAGTTTATTAAAATAATGTTACCAGTTCATACAGCAATAAACATTACTTTAGCTCAGAATAAGCGAAGGAGGTGACGATATTCAGAAAGGACAAAGAGACAAACCAAAATAAGGGAATATCTGGAAAACAAAAATCCACAAATAAGGCTAAATATATTTTGTTGTTTTCATTACCATGAGATATTTTAGAAAAGAGAAAGTTGTGAACTAAGGTCTAAATCTATGATAAGATCTTACAATTACGTCAAACAAGTGATTCTTACTTTAAGTGTGAGTAATTAAATATGTTAATTTGAAATGTCATTAGGGCAGACAACCGTCTATGATTCACTACTTCTACTACTATTACTACTACTACTACTACTAAAAATTATAATAATAATAATAATGTTATAGTTGACATAACATAATTTAAATTCAATGTAATATGGATAGAATGGTGACTAAATTTAGCATTAGCTAAATTATACTGGATGAAGAGTCAACGTGGTCTAGACCAGTGTTTTCCAAACTTTTCAGAATACGACTCTCAAATCAAAAGCGCAAGTTGTTAATAAAGTTCCTAATCGCAGGTGGGGCGAATAATGTGAGTTTTTTGTTCCACTTTTGTTGACCTTGAGTCTCCTCCTACCGCCTGTTGATTAAAGACTCTAAGAAACAATGTAAAAAAGAATATGTCCAGAGTGTATACAATGATGTGTTAAATATGCAATATTAAATTATTTAAATAACGTATTTGTTTTTTGAAAGGCCACTCACAATGTCTTGTGGTCTCCTGTGCTGGCTCAATATTCCTGATGTAAGTAACAGCCCTGTCCTTTGCTTTTTCTATTTGCACCATTATGATAACAATAATAAAACACAAAAAGTGACTTTTGCCAGAAAGAAAGTTGGAAAGGAGGAAACGACGCACAGGATTAATAACTCCCTGTAATCCAACATTTCCTGCATAAACAACAGAACACTGAGTTATGGCCGACCCTCCTGATGTGTGTACAGGTGTGTGTCGTAGGTCTGTCACGTTTTATTCCAAACTCAACACATCTGTCCTGCCTTCGGATGTCCACAGGGATTTATTGAACTGATAGAGAAGCTTGTCAGACAGTCTAATGCAGCTGAGCACAGCTGATTCTGATTTACTGACGTTCTCACTGTAAACACATCTACCAGTTGGACATATTTAAGCATTGTCCCTTATTTCTATGTATTAGCCGTGCACTGATTGGTGAACTGCTGCTTAAAAAGGCCCAGAGTGTCCTGCTCAGTGTATCTAGGCTACAGCACAAAAACACATTTAACATCAGGCTAACAATGGACACTTCCCATCCACTTAGACAGAAAGAAAAACAGAGAGACAGAGAGCAGAATGGTAAGAGACAAACAGAGACGCTAAGTATAAAAAGTTGACCCTCCCTATTATCCTGGTTGGCTCGCACCCACAAATACTCCATCTCTGATCTCAAATCAATGAAAAAAAAAAATTAGAAAAGATGAAGTCTAAAGGAGATAAAAGACACAAGAAAAAAATGAAGGAAGTAAGCTGGTGTTAAACATCCTCAGGGTGTCTGTGATTGTGTAGCACTGAGTAAATAACTCTGTGGGCTTTGGGCTATGTTTGTGTCTGTCTGTCTGTATCTACGCTGACCTTGAGTTTACAGCCCCAAGCAATTCCTCTCTGTGTCACCCTCGTTGCAATTCTCCCCCTCTTTCTTTTTTCCCTCCATCTACCTCCCTCTGTCAGACCTGGAGCAACAGAAAACTGCTCACAGCAATATAAGTTTTTCTTCACCTTTTCCATGGCTGTAAATACTGTTTCTCAAGGCTATTGTTAGCTTAACAGAGAGGTTAATGCTACATTTTCAGGCCTCACAGCAGTAGAACAAAACAATAAATGTGTGTGTGTGCGTGTCTCTCTCTCTACAAGTGAGACTGTTCGTGGTGATAGCTTGAGAGAAACAGACAACCTGCCAGGCTTTATGATTGTGTTTGGGTTATCTGTCATATCCAAAGCACACACACAGACAGACTCACACACACACACACACACACTTGTACAAACGTGTAACGTCATCGTTTACAAAGAAGAATCCTAGGGTCAACCTGAGTTACAGTTAAAAACAACTGTCTTACTTTGGGAAGTAGGGGTCATCATTTAAAAACATACACACAAAAACACACACGATTGTACAAACATATAACGTCATCATTTACAAAGAAGAATCTTAGGTCAACCTGAGTTACAGTTAAAAATAACTCTTTCTTTAAGAAGGCGGGGTTATCATTTAACAACAAACACATACAACATACAAAAAAATATACAAAACCTTTTTTTTCAGGTTTAAAAAATAAAAGAAAGAAAGAAAGAGTTTATAAAGAAGAAAGAAAGAAAGAGTTTATAAACTTTATAAGAGAAGCGTATTGATCAATACTGCTGCTGATACAGGCAGCCTGTACCTGAAAAACAGCTTGGCCACGGGCCTAATGTATGCTGGTTAATAATCTTGTACGTTGTTATGACACCATTGTCTGGTGATCCTCTTTAGCTGTAGATTCATGGCCACTTCTGTCACATGGCTTTTAGTGAAATGACAAACTATGAGCAAGTCCTCACTCAGCACTGAACAACCTCTGCAAGTGAGATTAAAGCAAACACCAAGTCCCGAATCATCGGTCAAATTACTGTCAAGTCGTGAGAATACAGACACTAATACATCACATTTTTGTTCCATGTAGTTTTCAATGCAAAAGTTCATCCAGCCATGCATCCATTATGTGTAACTGTTCAAGCTTTGTAGAGTCATGGGAGGCTGGAGCTGACTCCACTAATTCACATTCACACCTATGGGCAATTGCAAGTCAATTAAGCTAATCTGCACATATTACATGAAAGCAGATGGCTAACATTACACTGAATCACAGTAATTTGGGTAAAATGTATTTACATATAAGGGACTTTTGTGCATGATTCTGGTAAAACTGAATTGAAAATTGAATTACATGTGCTGTGTGTATATTAGGGCCCGATTGATATATCAGTTTGCTGACATGATCAGCCAATATTTGCCTATGCAGATATTTTGGTATCAGAGTAAATGTTCTCTGATAGGTGGCAATATTAATACTGTATTTCAAGAAAAAGAAAAATGCTTGCACTCATGATTTAAACTGGTGCAATTACATAGTTTGTCCAGCAGATGGCAGTCTGTTAATTTATTACTAATAAGTGTTTACTGTTAAGTGCACTGATGTTTGGAATAAAGTTTGTTAAAATGTAAGATACCCTGCCTCCAAGACATCTTTGTCACAAGTATGTGATGATCACTTTCAGCTGATAGTTTACATAAATAATATTAGTTGCTTCATCAGATATCTGAATTTTCATGGTCCCTGTTATTGGTATCGGCATCCGTCCAGAAAGTCCTGTATTGGTCGGTCCCCAGTGTATATTACCGTAAGGTTTTGGGTAGAGTTGGGTTCAGTGGACCATTGCAGTGGCTCAACTGTTAGCACTGAGTAAAAGAGGAAATGACTGCACTGCCAAGACTCATCACTAATCAGGGAGTTTAAACCATCAGGGCCTTGACCAAAAAGCATCCCTACAAAAATTCAAACATGGACTTACTTGGTACTCTGTTGATGGCCCGCAGTGGCCTGAGTACCCGGACGGTTCGGATGGCTGACAGACTGGCATTATGACCATCCAGAGAATACTCCATCACCCTGAAGACACAGTCAGAGAAAGGCAGGAAGACAGAGTTTTACTTTATGTTTTGCACTCCAAAAAATACATTGGTGCACATGTACAAACAGATTATTTACAGTAAGCAACAACAAGAGAGATTGGCAGCTACCCACATAATTATTGTACATGTGACATTTAATTACATAGTCTGAGGCTCTTTTTTTCGCTTGTTATAGTCTGTAACAGCACCTAAACATCATAAATATGACCAGCAGGCATAGAGAAAGAGTTTTGTTCTGTGGATGCCCTGTCTGCTTGAGGAAAGTGTGTGAGGTCATACGAGTTCAGCTCTTGGAGCATTTGAGTGTCTCGAGGAATGTCTACTGCTGATTAGGTCCTGCTCACAGTATATATTGGCCCCAGCCTTTAATCTTGGTTTGCAAGTGACGGCAAAAGCAGCTTGTACTCCTGCAGTCTCCAAATTATAAGTCTTGGAGCATGTGAGTGTTGCTCAGATTGGTAAATAATGCACTAAAAATGAATGCTTCTGACATAGGGGATTGGCTGAGTCTATCACATGCTGATTTTCTTGGGTGATATTGTCATTGTAGTTTGATAACTTAATGGCCTGCCTCCAAAGAATGAGTGAAAGTCACTGCTCAGCGACAGACTCTTGTTCAGTCAGCTAACCCAGCAGCACAAAGAGGCCAAAAACAGCAGAGAGGTCGCAAGGAAAACAGCATGTAGAGCAAAAATACTTGCATATTTAATTAAATGAATTTAGGGTTACTTATGGACCAATTTAGTGTTAATGACTGTCAGAAAACTGAGAAAACAAACCAAGAGTTTTATTTTGCATCTGTCGGATATGAACGAAAAGTGTTTTACAATGAGTTAGCTTGAATTCAAAAGAAGTCACGTTCAGTTTTGGGGGATTTTTTTGCTTAACAAGAAAAATAGCATTGAGAATGCTTTCTTTCTTGACATTTTGTTAGTTTGTTTTGTTTACCTAGTTTAGCTAGTTGCCAAACTTCAAAAAAATCGCCCATCCTAACACTAAATATCTCTTTTCTTAGACTTTTTCTTTCGTTCTTTTCTTCTCTCTTGCCTTTGTTAACTTTAGTAGGTTTATTCTCCATAATAAAACAGGTGGATTTTCTAGCTGTCTCATGCCATTCTGAAGGTAAACGTTCCTTTAAAGTGATTTACAATAAATGTCTCGACTGCTTCATTCTAATTTGGTGGCCTACTGGAAGTAAGCTATTCCACAGAAACAGAGAAGTAGAGAAAACACAGCACACCTATGTAAAGGACACTTCTATTTTGATAATGACAGGACAATGTGATGACTCACGAACAGATACATAAACAAACCCACGGGCTCAAACACATGCACCTGTATCGTGTGAACCTCATTCATCCTCAGGCAGCAAACTGTGTGGGTGTGTGTGCGTGCTTGTCTGTGCCAAGCTGCATTCTTGTTTGTCTGATTGTTTACTTTGCGCTCAACGAAAAGTTAGTTTATTCTAAATGGAGTGTTATTATCAACCTGCAGCTGACAAAGAAAATTGAGCAATTTGTGGGCACGAGCAGAAAGCATTGTGGGATACTTACCCTGCCATGACGATGACGAAGTCAAGCTGGTTCCACTTGTCGCCAAGGTAACAATTGGAGCCAAAAATTCCCAGGGCCACCATCTTGATGACCATTTCCACAGCGAAGAAAGCAAAGATGCAGTCATCCAACACCTGGAAGAATGTTTTGAGAATTACAAACATAAAAAAAACAACAACAGAAATCTGACTTCTTGTCAACTGAAAAAGGTCAGGTTCTTGTGATGTTTTCTCATCAATATGGAGAGACATTTTGAAAAAAGCTGCAGAGGTGCCAGCGGAGGCTGGCTAAAAAGAAAGTCTTGTCTCCATTTGTAAGTTTCATCCCGGCAGGAAACAGCTCGGGCTTAGCATTGTTATGGCTGTGTTTCAATTAATTAACAACTACCACAGAAAAAAGACCGTCTGTATTTGAATATAATGATCAAAGTGCGCCAAGAATCAACAATACTCTACACTCTCTTACTCCGCACATCACTACAGAGAACACTTAAACAAATGAGACAAGTGAGACAAGAGAAAAGAGAATTAATATTTTTTTAAGACTTGGATTTACTTCTGTCACTTCAGAACAACCCGCAGTACACAAATGTAAAGTAAACATGTTATTTACCATCAATTAGGATTAGTCTTTTATGTCTTTCACATTCAATGTTACCCTAGAATGTCATATTATTTGCTTAAGACAAAATTAAAACAACATGGCATCTGATTTTTACAGGTGTGTATTAAAGGGAAGAGTCAACAGAGGCTCTATGATACAATATTATCACAATACTTCAATCATGATGTGATATTATATAATAGCTTATTGGCCAATATACAGGATATCAGAATTTTCTTACTCCCTTATATAGGTGTCAGCATCGGCCCCAAACATTCCATATCAGTCGGGCCCTAATTCCTAGCACAAAAAAGTCTAATTTTTTTATTGACAACAGTAAAAATTTATATAGAAATAGATCAATACTTGGTGTCCAATTAATACTATGTTGCCCTACAAAATACTGCGATACTGTGTACTGTTGATTTTTTTACCCCACATCGATTGTTTATATTTAAGAAACATGTCAAGGTTTCTAAGCGACATCATCTCCCACTTCACCGCAACTATACGGACACATGTTGGGTGCCTTCATGCATACGGCCATTCACAGTAATGCAGCCTTATTTAAATACCCTTTTGCAGACAGTGTAAGGTAGATTAAAAGGCAAATGTAGGTCAGCAAGGTAAGTAAAGGAGATAAATAGCAGGGCGGGACAGATTTGGGATTTTTGCCACCAATGCTGATACCGATACCGATATTAGGCGACAAGAAAATTTCGATTTCCAAAATTGATCAGTAGATAGCTGAATGTGTTTATCAAACACTTGTGACACAGATTTGTAAAGGAGGCAGGATATCTTACATTTTAATTTAATTTAAATTTAATTTAATTTTTTTTCCAAATATAAGTACACTGAACAGTAAACACTTGCTATTTATAAAATAACAAACTGCTGGACAAATTATGTAATTACACCATTTTAAATCTCTAGTTCAAGTGTGTTTTCCAGCTTTAAAAACAGTTTCAATATTGGCAAATATCAGAGAACATATATGCTGATACTGATATATCTGCTGTAAGTAAAATCGGCTCATAATATCAGCAAACCGATATATCGGTGGTTCCCAAATAAACAGAGAGAATTTTAGTAGTGTGTTTTCATGTAGAGAAGAGCAAACAAACACTTGCCCTGTGATATAACATGCTCAGAGGCTCAAGCTACAGGGGCGGGGCACTGACCTGTAGGATGCGGCACCACTCTGACTGGCAGGTGACGTCTTCACAGGGCTGGAACATCCCCAGCGTGACACAGTTGAGCAGGATCACCAGCATGGATACATGCTCGAACCACGTGCAGGAGGAGGTTAAGGCCAAAACACATTGGATGTCACTTTAAATCATTAATGACAGTGTAGGATTACATACTTAACATACTTACATACTTAAGTAAGCACATCTTACTGGATATATATATAGCACTGTTCATTTCAGAGGAGATACAGTGCACTTTTAAAATATCAAACAGATGCTTCTGAAAATGCAAATAAATATTTTTAGTCTGCACTTAGATGACGTAAATGTTGCATGAACAAAACATGGGGAAAGCATTTTTTTGTGTCACTGTTGACCACAGGTGCATCCAGGACAGGCATGATGAGGTGAAAACCACACTCAGGAAGTATCATGGTCCAAACAGGTCTGATGACCTGTTGCAGAGTGAGACAAGCAATTACGCCTGTAGAGGGAGAATGGGCTGTCAATTCCTTTCAGCACATTCATGTCATGTTTACATTGACAATTAGACTGCAGAGGTAACGAGAGAACTTAGCGTTAGTCTTGCTGTCTAGAAGGTGCATCCACCTCGAGTGTAAACTGGTTCAGAATAAGCCATCTATGGCAGAAGGAGCACCGTTCAGGGAAGCTCAAAGGAAGATGGACTGATGCTGGAGAACACTGTTAGTTATGTCCTAGTCCATAAGCCATGAGGGCAATCAGACCATAATCAAAGCTCCAGTCCCTAAAAGACGATTATAAATATATTTATCATTGATTGTATGCTATATGAGCATACAAGAGAAACACCAAAACAATAAAATCCCTGATAAAAACCAAACATGATCCAGCATAAGAGCATGTAAGTAAACAAGCACTCAAACACACTGGAACCGGATACCAATAAGAAGTTTTGTGCAAGTCTAATGCACATAATGGATCTAATAATGGCCCAATGGGCCCGGTTGTTTGGTTGTTAACAATTATTCAAACATTTTAATATGAGCATGAATGGTTATTTGTCTTTATATATCACCCCCCATGCCCCGACCCTGCAAAGGATGAGCAGTTATGGGTAATGAGTGAATGAATGAACATTTGAATGGATCCGTGTCTACTTCTGTCGCTAATATATCTATTGCAGAAAGTAAATCCCTGAGAAAAATTGGTTGTCTATCACAACTAGAATTGGAGACGTTAGTAAATTAACAAATATAATACATCCATCTTAGTACTACTCTTTTCTCGCTTGCTCTTTCTCATTTTTGTTGCTGCACTTTTGACCGCACGCACTCCATGAAGTGGCTGGATGTTGTGTAATGTGTGTGCAACCCATACAGGTTCAAAAAAACTGGGTTGGGGGGTGGTGATGGTCTACAGTTCTGAGGGGCTGTAGCTGTCCTGTGTTGGTGACATTTGTGGCCAATCAGCTTGCCAAGCCCTCAGGAATTCTCCCAGATCTCTCAGTGGTCATTCCGAGTCGCTATATGTCACCCTACTCAGCAGTTTGGATGCACAATAGGCTTATGCAACGCTAAATGAAAAAAAAAAAGTAGGTATACACTGTAAACCTCCATATACTCTGTACTACACCACTGTTTGTCAGTAATCTTTTGTTGATATGTGTTTGCTTGTGTTATCCTTTCTTTATCCTTTTTGGATTACCAGTGATGTTGTCTATTTAGGACAAAGCAGAGCAGAGAGCACAGCCAGTCCACAACTCAGGTTCTTTTCCGTTTGCAGGATAAGAGCTCCAAATATAATCTATCTATAAATAATGGAGCCTTAACAGTGTGGTCCGCTGGTGCCTCACTGCGCAGACAGACATTCGATGGAGAGTATCCCAGTCCGTCTGAGCTTGTTTAAGAATTCCACTGACACACTTTGAGAGCAGCAACATAGATGGGGAGTTAAATTACACCCCTATTTATGTCCACATAATGAAAGATGACAAATCTGAAAAGCATAAGGTCCCTCCAAGATCCCTACTTTGGTCTCAAATCTGCAATACCTGCCCTGTGCAGTCATGCGCAACCAAGAGAGCGTCATCATGAGAACCAACAACACACAAGATGGATCAGTGCGCCGCGTTCGCACTAAAAATTCTTTAATCTATCATGGCACTGACAAGACCACAGCATGACGCGATACCATGAATCATATCAGTCTATAAATACGGAAGGTAACTAATGAAATACATATGGAGAGTATATCACAGTGCAGCTGCAATAATGTTTGATGATGTCCCTTGACAATGACATGAAAATAATAGATGCTGAATAATCGAACACAAGAGAGCAAGGCAGAGACAGAAAATTAGAGGAGGGAAAATAACAAATAACAAGAAGGACAAAAGCAAAAAATAGCTTTAAATCATGTCTCCTCAACTAGAAAAAGACTCTGATGCTGCTGGGGTTTTTTTTTTCTTGAGTTTGGCTTTTGTCACACACACACACACACAAGCACACACACAGTAATCTGCTGTGTGTGATGAGTTGCAGTATTGAAGTATTCCCAGGGTGAAGTTCTGTTCTAATTAGAATGGGAGTTAAAGAAGAAAACAAATGGTGACAAGTGTCTTCTACATTACACACTCAGAGAGACGCATGTACAGACTTACAAATCACACACAACTGCAGGCAAACAGATACTGCAGACAAACTGCAGGATGTATACAGTTTGTCTCACACACACACACACACACACACACACACACACACACACACAACAGTGACTGTCCCCTCAAGCCATAGCTACAACATTTAGTTTCCCTGTGGGTTTTCCAGTCTCATGAGCTGAACTCTTTGCTTACATGTCACCTCAACACCCCGGCACATAGTGAACAGCAAGTCATGTTAATACTGAACTTCTGAGACTAAACATCTCTATACAGAGAAAGCCACAAGAAAACCATGAGACTTTTCTTCTCAGGGCTAATGACCTCCCTTGTGATCAGAAACAGAGAGTACTGTACACACAGTTCAACATGTATGTGGATCCTACAGATGTGGATTCAAAAAGGGGTCATGTGCAATGTATAGCAAAAATAACCATATCACATCTATTATGGGACTTGCAAGCTGAACAGTTAAAGGGATAGTTCACCCAAAAGTGAAATTCCATTCATTATTAGCAGTATGGAGGCATTTTATGGTTTTTGTTATGTATTTTGTTTTTTACATTTAAAATCTGATCACCATTCACTACATTTGTTTGGGAGATGAGCGTATTTTCAGGACTAAAAACCTTCATCCGATCTTTGATCAGCATGAGGGTGAGTAGATAATGACTGAGGTTTCTTTTTTGGATGAACTATCTTTAAAGTCTCCGACAGTCTCATGGATTCAACAACAGATGCTGATAAATACACTCATCAAGTTAGGTATGAGCTGAGTATCTGTCATACAAATATGACAACATCCGTTTTTTGTGTCCTTTTTTCATTTTAAGACCATTTTTGGACCGAGAATAAAAATAGCAAACAGCCCTGTGAACATCAAATTAGTTAAATATCAGTAAATACCTAAATCTCTACAGCAGTTATTCCACTTGCACCCAGAACGAAAATGTAATAAAAACATTACATTCTCTTTGCTCTGCTTCCACCAACAGATCATCTGTATGTCTGTCCATTTTCACATGACACCAGGCTGCTACAGCTAACCTGTGTCAGACCGCATTCCTCCTAATTAACCAAACCTGACAAGTCTGTAATGTGCTCAGCCAACATGCCACGTCTTTATTCTCCCTGCTGGGAAAAGCTTCCATCTACCCACTGTGAGATCTCCTGAAACATGAGAGGTCCAGAACCATTAAAGCTTAACTGTATTAACTTGCAGCAATGCCCATCTACGCACTCATAAACTTGCACGCTCACGCTGCTTATACGTCCATCTCCAGTTTCTCACAAGCTGACGAGATGATATCATGACACTGAGGGTAACCCGACCGTCTGCTATACTTGTGGAAAAAAAACAACAAAAAAAAAGTTTCCCCATCAAGCTCCCGTTGCTCTGGTATGCAGCAGCTGGATATTCCAGTGAACAGAAGCAGCACAACTGTGGGAGGCAGGAAGAATGCAGACCCTGCCGCTGATCCTCTGGAGACACATTTAAAAAAGAACGAGAGGGAGAAATAAACCAGGGGTATCTGAAAAGTTGACATGTTAGAGGGTACAACAAGTGTGAAATATGAGGGGTATGCTGAAGGGGAAGTCCAGCTCAGGAGCTAGTTCACGTGGCAAGCTTTTTATTAAGTAATCACGCAGATGCAACAGCAGCTCTGAGGCATCATGGCTGCTTTTGTTTATGTAGAGTCTACAAATGAATAAGATGCATGCTGGAATATTATACCATGGTAAAGATGTTTTTAAGTGCCCTCAGGTGT
>JAQFJA010000009.1:16062020-16076456 GCA_029874485.1 Naso brachycentron | reverse complement strand
GACAAAGGAGCGAGAGGAGAAAGAGGCAGAAACAAAGAAGGAGCACACACATTATTCAGCCGCAGCTTTTTTGGAGAGAGGCAAGACGGGGGTGGGGGAGGAGGGGGCTGGTTGAGAGAGTAGTTGTGTCTTGAGGATGAGGAAGCCGCTGCATCTTCACTGCAGCAGCCATCAACTAGCAGATAAAGACAATAAAAAGCACACAAGAGGTGCAGAGAGCGGAGAGGTACACGCTCACTCACACTTCAGCGCTGGGGATGACAAGAAACATGTAATTGTGATCAGCTATAGATACTAAAAAAACAAGTCACTACATTACAGTTTCTTAACTAAATAGCAGCGATTACAAAGGGTTAACGTCTTGGTATCTTCTTTACAGCTTCTCTGTGGAATAAAACATTCATCTTAAGCTTTTATATCTTGTCACTGAGCAGGAACAGCTTCTGTTAACATAGTTCCAGATGACACGGGTCAGCGAAGTGGCTTGGATAAATTTAAGTGCAACACCATCAAAGGTAGGATGGTTCAGAATGAGCTGTCTCTGCATTAAAGGGGTAGTTCAGTATTTATGAGTGGGATTGTATGAGGTACTCATGCACAGTCAGTCTATTATTCTTATTATCATCTAGTCTATTGTTATATTCTTTAAGGAGAGGGAGGGAGAAATCGCTGCACCTAAAGTCAGCATTGTACTGTTGCAGAAAAAGTTCAGCAGAAAAATGGTTTTCAGCCACATATATAAATGCTTACCAAAAATTCAATATCCATTCAAATGTATCCTACATTTATCTACCTTTATTCACCGCTTTAGTTTGCTGCTAGACAGACATTTATGTTGGCACCACGCCGTGCACTGTATCACTCCGCCAATCAACTGTCTGGCTCAGGCAGTAGCCAAAATAAACATTTGTCTGGCAGCAAAATAAAGCGGTGAAAAATCCTAAATTTAGTGTTGAATTGAAGGGATATTGATTTTTAAGGTAAGCAGTTGTGCATGTGGCTACAATATGTTTTGCTGCTGACCCCATCTGCAAAAGTACAATGCTGACTTTCGGTGAAGCAATTTCTCCCCCCTTCTCCTAAAGTGACACCGCTGATCAACATCTGCAGGAAGTGATCGACTGACTATGCATATGTGCCTCATACAACCCCACTTCAAAAACACCGTATTATCCCTTTAAAATCCCTATAAGGAACTTTTACCTGGTTGTAGAGCACTCTAAATTTGATACTAATGCCTCACAACTTCCCTAGATCGGCAAATGAGACCATCGGCAAAGAGACTGGATATTACTGTCCTATCTTTCATAATGTCTATGCCCGGTCCGCTGCAAAACACTTCACAGCACACAGACCAGAATAGACGGTTTGTTCATGATTATGATCAATCCGCTGTTCTCTCTTTCATAACCTATATTTTCCTTAGATGATTTCAGTATTTGTGTTTATGGCTGGACTGGTATTGTGCAAATAAGTTGCGTGATTCTTTCCATAAATTCCAAAACAAAAGCTTGCGCTGAGAAGATCTTAACCGCAGTAGGCAGTACCGCTTTTGTCCACAGGTGCCGCTACGATCAACACAAAATAAACTGTTGCTCGCAGGGGCTTTCAAACAGGCTCCAATCATCAAGCAGTATGCGTTTATCACATCAAATAAAGTTTTGAAATCGCGTTTAAAACATTTGTCAGAAAAATAATTCAGAAGTAATGCAGTGTAAGTTGCATTACCCTTACGGGGTGATCAAAACAGATAGATGACACGGTTTGACAAGGAAAAAGTCACTGATACTTCTATCGCACTTTTTTGGGCCAAGACTTTGCACATTTATGCCACATTCATGTGTCTCTCCTGACTGAAATAAAGCGTGGCCTAAGTTTAATCAGGACAATCAGGAAGAGTATCCATATGTCATTCATTCTCTCTCCCTCTCTGCTGCTGCTTCTTTGTTTCTGTTGATTAGGGGCGTTTACTCTTTTACTACACTCAGTCAGTCTTATCTGTGCTGTTCTACTCTGTTGCTGTCAGCCTTCATTTCAGTGTGTTTGATATTCGACATATGGATAATTGCAATCAGTTTAAATACATAGGGTAAAATTGCACCCAGCTGCAAAACTTTGTGCATGTGCTTGTGTTGTAATATCATTTGTGTATATTCTCCATGAATCAAACTTTGTGGCGATGCAGATAGCGGTTGCCACAATCCACGCTGCTGTCAGCGGCTTCAGTGTGTCACACAATCCAAGCAGCTCGAGCCAGAGAAAAGCAGGCAGACAATAACAGGAACAAGAGAGCGTCAAGTCGTGCCACCTTGTCACGCAGTGCATTTCAGTGGATTCACAATGGAGTTACTCCTGACTTGAGTAGTGAGTAAAGTCAGTATGTTTAACAGGGTAACTGGGTATCTGTAACCAATCACATTTCAAAAGTAACCTTCCCAGCACTGCTTGTGATTCACTGAATGTTGTGACCAATTTTCAGACGAGCATTGTGGTAAAGTGCACGTAGCGAGCAGAACAGATTGAATTTAAATGACCAATTTCTGTGCTTTTCGCCTCTCGCTGTGTTCCTGTTCATCTTGTGCAGTTCTCCTCTTCCATAATCCATCTCTGTGTCCTGATTCTTCTCTTTACCCCTCCCATCCATTCCCTCCCTTCTTGTTCTTGTCTTGACTTCACTTTTAACTCCCACCTTTTGCCAACATCCTGCTCTTCTACCTCCTGTCCCCTGTCTTTGACCTACCCTGTCTGTTTTCTGTCTTAGACTTCGCTGACTTCCTCTTTTACTTCATTTCTGGACTTTTGTTTTCCTTTCGTGTCAACCATTCACACTTGTCTCTCTCTTTTTCTCCCCTCCTACATTCTTAGTCTTGTCTGTCCTCTTTTCTCCCTCGTGGCGGCTTTGCCTGACACCTACCTCGCTCGCACACATTCATTTCCCGCCATCATTCCGAGTCTAAGATTCGAGAGGCGCTTTGCCTGAGAGAAGCTGCAACACATTTTCTGCCCGGGTTTCCATGCAGAGAGTGACAGGGCAGGTTTTGAGTGGTGGGTTGATCAGCGGAAACGCAGAATACACTTCTAGACCATCATCAACATAGTGCGTAGCCATGGCAACAGCTGCCAAAAAACCCTCCCACATTAAAAAGGGGCCAATCAGCGTGGCCACTGCCACTACAGGGAATTTGACTGACAGCTCTCACAGATAAAAGACAGAGCTGAGACATTCTATCTATTTTCTCTTTTTTACTTTTTAACACACTGGACTCCAGTGTTGTAATTGGGTAAGAGCAGTAAGAAACTGTGAAATGGCTAACCAGCTATGGATAGTCTCATGGTATCAGGACACCGGCCCTCCTGGTGAAGCTCATCACTGGCAGGTGGAAAGAAGTGTCAGGCAGCGGCGTGAATCAGGAGGTGACACATGTCTGTCTGCAGCTCTCCCCAGGCCGAGTGTGCAGTTAGCAGTGACAAGGACTGCAGCGTGCGGGGATCTGGCCGTTCAAAGCTGAGAGAACATATTTTTAACATTAATAAAACAGCAGGACAGAAATGACCTGTTTTACTGTGTTTAGACAGCAGAGGGACATTCAGGAACTCAATAGTCTACTCCTTAACAGATTAACCCTTCGACCTCTGAACACCAACAGCCTCCAGCTTCACTCAGATTGACCTTTAACCTTTGACAGAACAGACTCATCAGCATGTTCTGATGAACAACGACCTGGTCGGCTGAAGGAAAGCTCTACGCAACACACGGATGTCGACACATTGTCTTTCTATGCATCCCACTGTAGTTATTAGCAGAGACTTTGTCTTCACTGCATTTTTACCAGGACTGACACTACATGCTTATCTCCCAGTTTGATTCTCACACATCACTTGGGTGCCATTTCATTATATGCAATTCTTAAGTATTGCATTTCTACAGCTATTGTGATTTGATATTAAATTCAATCTTTTTTATTTGTGTTTTACTCTAAATCATGAGGAAAAAGTTAAATCATACACCTCTGGAGAACGTATGCCATGAGTCATATTTCAAGCATCATTGCTATACTTTATAAAATAGTGGTAAATAAAACTCTTTTTGAAATAAACTGCTACATTTGACAGAGCTGAATATACTTTAATCTTCACTTCAGCAAAATTTTACATACTTACTTACTGTATGTCACTGTGGAAAAAGGCATCTGCTAAATGAATGCAGTGTAGTGTAACCTGAACCAAACCACGGCTGGGCAATCTCCATGTTTCTGTCCATAACCCTGGTGGTGGTATCCATAATTTCACAGAGAGCAGCTATCATCTTGCCAGCCACACAAACACACTAAAATTCACACACACACACACACACACACTGAAGTGCTTAGTGGAGTCAGACGCTCAGAGCCTGAAGCAGCAGAGGGTCACTGATGTGCGTCAATGCACAGAGCAGCACACACACCATTTGAGTGTACACATATGTGCTCCTATATGCCTATATGTGTGCGAACACTCTGCGTTTACACACATGAAAGTCAGTGCTATTAGTTCCAGATCATTTTGCAAAGCAGCCCGTAGACAGTGAGCCCGGGGATAAACAAAGATCCTGCTGTATTGGAAGTAATCCCACGGCACATACAACTTAACACCCTGTGGACTCGTGCACCCACCCGACCACATTCACACAAGCGCGCGCACAAAGTGGCTTACATGCACTGAGAAATTAAAAAACACCTGAAGAGCCAGCAGTGCTATATTGAAATGTTTGTTTACTTCTTATGCCTGGCTACACACTGCAACAACGATAATGATCCATGTACAGCTGGGTGTCATTAGAGATGTGACTTTCTGAGTGCAAATATGATACCTAAGTTTCCCTGTCAACACTTTTCAGTAAAAAAAATCTTTATAATAAGCAAGCTTTCAGCCATAGACTGAAAGGTTTGCTTGTAATTCATACATTTTTCAATAAAAATGTTTAAATTTAATTTCTTCACAAAATGAAAGTTTGCAGTCCTTTGTAAAATACATGTACTTCAATGATGGATCAATGATGGTAAGCATATGTATTGGACTATGTATTGTATTGGTTCTGCTCTATGCAGATGGCTGCACCGCATTCCTTTCCCAGCGATGCCTACAGATTCATCGGAAGAAAACAAGTTTAAGTTAGCACCTGCGGCTAGGACACAAGATCTCCCAGCTGACTTATACAAGCAACAAGAGTCTCGAATCAGAGGTAGCACCAAGCTGCCAAGTCAAAGAACTAAGGAACCACCAGAGGACTCCTCAGAGACACCGAAGTGATACGGTTGACTGACCTGCATCCAACCACAAAGCCTCACAAACCTGCTGCTTATTGGACTAATTGGCAGAGCAGCACACTGGAAAGGAAATCTTTCCCCTTCATGAACTTGGTAACGTAACTAGGCCTAAAATATCACTGTATAGCACAGCTTAGCACAAGGCTGGTCAACTTCTGCCATTGTTTTCTTGATATATATTTACATAGAGTCATCGCTCTATATGAGTATAGTTTCTCACACACAGGTCTGGAAGTACATCCAGACTCGCGCATGTGGCTAACCCCAATTTAAACTTGGCGCCTTAATTTTGCACTCACTTTAAACAAAGAAATCTTTGTTAACCTGTCCCATTACTCACGTTTTGGCGGACATCTGTTTTTTAGTTTCCTTTGATTAAATCAGGATTTAGCCACCATTTTGAGGGAGCCTTCTTGATTTTTGATTGTTTTGCAACCACACACACACACACGTCTATTGTACACCTGTGTATTGTACTGTATATAGTAGGGCCTGACCAATATGGGATTTTGAGGCCAATACCGATAACAATATTAGGGAGAAAGAAAATTCCGATATCTGATATATGGCCAATATTGTGTAATGGAATTTTGAATGTGGTTATCAAATACGTGTGACAAAGATATGTAATGAAGGCAGGATATCTAACAAACTTTATTCCAAATATCATTGCACCAAACAGTGAACACTTAACTTATTATAAGTTAAATAGGGACTGCCCTCTGCTGGACAAATACATGATTACACCATTTTAAATCACTAGTCCAAGTATTTCAGCCTAAAAAAAAGTTTTAATACTGGCACTTATCGGAGAAAAAATATGCCGATACCAACATATTTACAATAGGCCAAAATCAATCGATATTATCCATAAACTGATATATCAGTCGGGCCCTAGTGTGTTTTCACTTGTGCTGGTTTGGTAAATAAATGCTTTTGAATACAAAATTCTTTGCTCATCTGTTTAATGTTAAAGAGTGAATGCTGCCAACCTCGACTCTGCTCAACTCAAAGTCCTTCAACTTGTGCTGAAATTGATTGAGCAACTGTGGTTATAGTTATTAAATTAATTATTAATCATGGTTTCAAACTGATAGCATACTTGTGAGACTGTATTATTAAATCGGCAATCAATTCCCTTTTAAAGGGTGGCGCTCCGAGGAGATTTAATGTAAATTAAATCCTACTTTATATAATAATAGAATATTTCTAAAAGCCTAATTAATAAGTCGTGGCACGTTGCAGGCGTTAAGCATTTTGTGACTGCTCATGGTATTACACAAGCACAGAGAACATTTGTGCAAGAGGGATTGATTAGTTTCTCTGCAACAGCAGCTATGTGGGTTAACGCAGGGCTGTTCTTTGTCGTAATATTTGACAGAAATAATAATATTAGTGCGCCATGTCTGGTGCCTTCCAATAAAGTACTAAAATGATGTCCCTGGACGTTTTATCCTCCCTTATAAAGTAAAACTCCCCACACATACTGTATACTGCTCACAAACATGCACAAGGATACACACCACCACACACAGTGTGAGGACTGTGCAGGGTGTGCCAGGATTTTATACGTCAGAGAGACAGGATCCCTCCGTCTCCTCAGCAATACACACCTCATGACCCCCAATCTGCTGTTATCATGAGCACAAGCCAAATAAAATGAGTCACCACACACACACACACACACACACACACACACACACACACACAGAGACACACTGCTCAATATAAATTCAGCGAGGCAAACACTGAGGCTGGCAGAGATGGAGAGATGCACAGGAGCTTGTGTGTGTGCTTATACAAACACACACACACACACACCTCACGATGCCTGTCTGAGTGGCAGCAGGCGAAGGACGACCTCCTGACATCAAGGCCAACTTTCTTTTCTTCACACAGCAGTGATTAAGTCATCGTAAGATGAGAAAGACACCTGAGAGATGGCGTCACTGGGGGGTTTTAGAGGAAGTGGACACTTTAAACTTTTTGCCCTGAAGACATAATTCATAGGTCCTTTTGTCACTGCTGTACAGGAGGTTGTAAAAACGCCCCTCGGCAAACGGTGACGCCTTTTATCATCCTGGAATCAACATTTACAGCAGCTACATTTTAATGAGATTCTTCATGTTGAAGATTAAAACTTGGATTGATTACAACAGGTTAACGGTCCAAGTCTCCAAAAACCCAAAGGGCCAGAGAATAAATGAGGGTTACATAAAAAATAAGCAATTCCTCCGATACCTCAACAGAGACTGCTGCTTGGTGTGGTTATGCGTGTGTGAGTGTGTGTGTGTGTGAGTGTTTGCGCAGCCTCATCTCTATTCATTTATGAGGGAACTACAAGAGGCCCCTCCCAACATGTTCAGAGCATAGGATGACTAATGGAGACAGATAGCATGATGAATCCACTCATCTGTAATGGATTAACCTCGTCTGGCCCTCGATCCTGATCTAATCAGCCTGAATCAGCTTGTTATTCCATCGCACCATCTAACCAGAGACTTCTTAACATTCAGTGTTGTGACAGCGTCACAGGAGGTACCAGCGCTGAAAAAGTTGATTCAGGTATAATAGACTGCACCACATTATCCACTGGAGAGAGCATCTTAGTATTTCGGACCACACACACACACACTCACAATGTTGGTTTTTACCAATTATCAACTGCTTTAAATTAGTGCCAAACAAGTAGCCATCGGTTTTCTGTTCCTTGCAGTAAATTTAAGAAGTAAAGCAACAACATTTCAGTCTTAATTAATCTGTCAAAACTTTATTTATTGATGGGGCAACCGTTTAATCTGTACAATGTAGAAGAAAGCTCCAAATGTTGTGATCTGTCCAAGCAAGAGTTCAAAACTCATTAAATTCACTATGAAATGAGACAAACTAAAATTAACAATCACCACAGTTTAGGAGCTGGAAATGGTCTTTTTCTTTTAGCATTAAAATGTACTCAATGCATAAATTAAATTTTCGGTTAACAAACCACTCAATAATACTCCAAATGTTTCAGTTTCTGACAAGTAAACTCCATCTTTCTGTGTTGCGTAAACAGCCAAATGCAAAAAAACGCTTCTAAGCTTTGATGAATGAAAGAAACAAGGAGTAAAGACATCTTTGGCACTAAAGGAGGAAGTCACTCAGCAACAGACAATCTCAGAGCTTTAATTCATCAATAGTATCTTAAAATGGAGCCACAAATACAAAGACACACCAAAGCTTCTTTATTGTAATGTTAAGGCAATCGGTGGTCTTTGTGTCTCACTTAAAGGACAACTTCCTTCACATACTATTCTGAGTATTTTAAAAGGAAACGCCCAATCGGTTGTGAGCAAAACCAAAAACTGCATGTAAAGATTCAACAGTCAAATCTGACCAGAAAACCTTTCAAGTTAAAAAAAATGCACTATTTTTCTACTGTACATGCACAAGGTTTCTCAATCAAGTTTTGTTATGACAAGGCAAGAAGTTTGGTTAGGCATGTTTGTCAGCTCAGCTGTTGTAAAAAAGGCGACTGACCTTTGGTCAGAAGGGGCGGGATATGTGTCTTACAAGCATCATTAGATGGTACAGACTTTTCTATATCAAAATTCTTTCAGTGGTTTGTCTCCCCTCATATGACGTCAGTGCAGCACAGTGTGAGTGCCGTCTGTCTGCTCTGTATGTGTCTGTGTGTGTCGTCCTGCCCCTGGTCACCACAAAGACTGAGACCTGCAGCTCTCAGTCACGATGAGGATAGACGCATTAGAGTAGAGATATAAAAATGTCTAAAACTTACAGTATGATAATAGCTCCGTATCAAGTCTAGGGGATGGTATTTATTGCAATATTTTTAAAAAAAGACAAATCAAGACTTTGCAAAAAATATGTCTATTATTATCCAATTTGTTTGCTTTTCACTTACATTGGTTTGTTTTTTTTCTAAACATGTGAAAATAATTATCATATTAACCGTCATTGGCAAAGAAGAAAATTGGACATTTAATAATGATTGAACAATGACTACAAATGACCCGTCTCATAATGTTGCCCCGTGCTCTTTTCTTTATCTGGTAATCATAAGTAAACTGTCTAACAAAGTCATTTCCTACCAGTAACGCCTTTTTGGCCATTCCCTGAGCTGTATGAGCAGGTCAGCGGGTCTCTCACTACTGGACTTTTTATTTTTTTCTTTATTTTGCTCTTTCCACAGTGGTGCGGTGCCACCAAAGAGAAAGTGAAACTTAACTCCGTTAGGCTTGGTCCTCTATTTCCTCAACACATCTAAGTTCAACTCGACACTGACATCTGATCATACACACAATCTCTTTCACAGCAGCCTGCCTCTGTCTTGTTCAAAAGTGTTGACATTAAAGTCTGCGATTCAGATTGTATTTGTTCCTTGGTGCATAATAAGGAAAGAGCTGTAGCCTAACGGTTAATGGTCTTTGTAGTTCCCAGTTCCCTTTGCTCTAATCTACTGTAGCTGAAAAAAAAAAACTACACTTTTTGCCCAAAAGATTTATCATTTAATATCTTTGCACACCACGTTGGTACCGAGGCTCTTATGTTATCGCGATAATAAATGATAAAAATAAAATTAATGATACTGTCACAACCCTTACATAGGGGGCTACAAGGTTTAAATGTGACAGCCTTATCATACAGAAAACTATCTCAGGTCACGTGGGAAAAACCATTCAGAAGGGTCCGGAACGTAACATTTTGACCCTAAAATATACACAATTCAACCAAAACCTGAAGGCTCATATTAAATACACCAAGAATGCTAAAGGGAAGCCAGAGAAAAAAAATGTTCCAAAAAATAATGGATCTGCCTTTAAAAATGAAAGCCGTTAAAAGAAATCTATGCCAGTTTCATCTTTTCATTGTGTTGTATGGCGGACAAGTCGATAGCAAAGCAGTAAAACTTTAATAGTTCACTGTTGCAGCATCAGAAGAGATTTTCCTGCACTTCTTAAAATGTTTGTGTTCAGATAAAAGAGTGGGTCAGTGGATCAATGATGACAGGCATAATAAACAGGATGAATGAGAAATTCTTTTTTTTAGTATCATATGTGATTGGTGGCTTCCCAGACACACATTTGATTTTTTTTTGCAGCAGCAGGTACAAATGGACTGTGAGGAATCCAGATTTTTTAAGATTTAATATCTTTGAAGATAGTTTGACCTCTGATGTACAGCATGAGATAAACTGAGAAAATGTACAGCAGTAAGAAAGATTCAAAATATGCGACCGTTAAACTTCCTTTATCTCTCGTCTCTCCGCGGCAACCTCACAATTTAACCGATACGTGCCTTTGTGTGGTTGAGTGGCTGAGCATTTATGCTGCAAATAATATTTACATAGGCCGCTGTGGACCACCAACTCTGCAGTGCTTACCCAGTGGGTGCCGCACACACACCCACACACTCGCAGACACCGAAGAATAAAGCAGAGAGCTGTCCAGAGAGATCAGCTCTTGTGACATAACCTGGTTCCAGTCTTAAACAAGCCGTTACAATGCAATGCCAAGCATGCGATAGTGCAAGTATTCATTAGTCAAGCTATCTCGGCACAAACAGTCCTCGCTGTCACCAAACAATAACATATCTTATACCATCAGCACTCAGCTGGAAATTACAAATGTGATCAGGACACGAGCAGGGAAAAGCACATGTGCTGACCATGGGAGCATCTGCTACATAGTAGTATATCTCAGCAGCCACTGCAGTATTATCCCTGCTTCAGTGCTGTGAACAAAACAGACATAATGTAACACAACGTTAGCATCTGCCAAACAGCGGGCTGCCAAGCCATATGTCCGATGAGTTTAAGGCTGCATGTCAAACTGGATAAAGTTGGATGATTTTTCAACTTTTACCCCCGTCCTCATTCCGCCTGCTGCCATTTGCTCTTATTTAAAAACTAAAATTACTACTTTGCTGTATTTTGATTTTCATCTCTCCAAATGACTCACATGCCTTTAATGTTAACGTCGAGAGCGTAAGAATTTTAGGTGAACTATTTGCAGAATATGGCTGAAATGGAATGTAATATTCAAACGTATGTTTTAGTTAGTCATTAATGAGAATTGTTGTGTTTTCATTACGTTGAATGAGCCATTTAGATCCACTGAAGTTTGCCATGTTGCGCCACCTTGTTTCTACAGTAGCCCTGAACAGACAAACCAAACACTAGTTCAAGAGATGGACTTTCACAATGTATGCAAATTTTGTAGACACATGCTTGGAATGGGAGAAAGAGTGGAGAGAAATTCAGTTGGTTGCAATCTTCAACCTCACCACCGGATGTCACTAAGTCTTACACACTAGACTTTTAAAACCAGAATTTAATCGACACTTTTTCTACTCTGTAACAACAGAATATAAACCTAACCCTATAAAAACATTATTCAAGAAGTCTTTGCCATATCTAAACACATCCTCATCTTGTACGGAAGCAGCACAAGAAGAAACAGTCCTCCTCGGAATCCCTCCCACCTAATGCCATTTTTATTGAAAGGCAGCCATTAACATCAGGTCTTTCAATTCAGTCCCCTTTCAATTACTTTATAACTTGGATGCAAACACACACACTGCTGAAGCCAACAACTTAAATAGATTATTATTTTAATTCATCAAATAACTCAACAACTATATGTAAGCAAGATATGCTTTTTATTTCGATGGCTGGGTTCTTTGTCATCTACCCTGACCAGTAAAAAGAAACAGCACTGTTATATTAATCCCCAGAGGGAAATTCCTGTTTGTAAAACAGAAACTTTGGAGTTAATAAAGGTTTTTACTGCTTAGAGACACCTGATGGAGTAGATGATTTGTTGGCAGGTTGAGTCCACGACTAACAGAATAAGGAAAGTCTCTAGAACTACAGAGCCTTTCCTTGAGGAACTAATACGACAATGTCCTCATCAGTCCACTTCTCAAACTTTATAATACACAAAACCATTTTGAATATCAGTTTACTCATCTGTCTTAGTCAGCTTGTGAGAACCAGGAAAAAGGATGTATAATGTCTGGTGACTCTGGGAGCAGGATCTCTGATTACTTCATCAGGATTGTTAACTTAGATATTAGCTTATCATAGATATATTGGTATCTGTAGATACATTTGCTAGGGTCAGGCCAATATGAAAATTTTCAAACCAGTTTGATATTAACGGAAAAAATCATCTTTTTACTCCTCAAAACAACCATTAAGCCAGATCGCGTGATCTTGAGATTCCATCTTATCAGGCTTAAAGCTAAGCCGTTGTGTTTGAACACAATGGTTCGGGCCAATCAGCAACATGTGAGGAAATAGCGGCAACTGTGGGCGTGGTTTAGGTGTGACACCCTGCGAGAGAAACTACTCTTTACTTGAAAACAACTATGGCAGCTCCTAAAGAGATCTCCATTATCTCTCCAACCTCCTCAAATCTTGTGTCAGGTCATTTATGCGTTCAGATGAAAAGTCGCCCGTTCTCTTGTAAGTTGCGGGTGTTATTTGTGCTCACTACATTTATCTTTCCTTTTATTACTACTTGGACATATGGGAAAGATTAATATCTCTTGTACGTAGGGTCTTCTTAGTAAAAGATCCAACATATCATTGGGGATTGCACAGGGCATGACAGATCATGATCACTCAGATAGGTGACTCTCTTCATAAAGGAGGTGCACATAACATAAAATCAATTCCCATCCCAGACTTGTCACAGGGAAGGTCATTAAGGAAAGTTGACTGCCGTGCAATGACCCACTCGGACAGTCCATCGACATCTGTTTGACCTGCGTCACCGTGTCTGTCTGAATATGAGGATGAATTCACAAAACAACTATGTGCAGCGTCTACAGTATTCATTTCCTCTTAGACTTAAAAACACCTTATAAAGATTGATCCAAAAAGAGATGCACCTCCACTTTCAGGCTGCCTTTACCATAAGCCTGTACAAACACACACACAAGATGCAACAACAAGCAGTGCTGTTACAGAATCATATCACACAGCAGTCAGCCAGCATCTGCAACCTTCCCACAACACTAAAACACAAATGGAAGCCATGAGAATAGAGAATAAGTTTGCATTTTTTGATCTTGCTTGTATTTTTATACTCTCGGTATCCTGCAGATTAGACTCACGGGACATAAGAATGTACGTAATTAATTAAAATGACTGGTCCGGATTTAGTGTTTACGCCACCCAGCTTCACGCAACAGGAATGAAAAAGATTTCAGTGGTTCGTCTTCAATTTCTTTTTAAAGTTCTTGGATTTGGATGCGCATTACGTCCTTCTTTGTCTGCGATCCAGTGTGTTCAAACATCCCACAGATGAATTTTAACCAGGCAGGATGTTCAGCTGAGGGGTAATAATAGATACTAAAACAGACACAGGCAGCTTAAAACTAATTTCATTTGGACTATTTGGCATTTGTGCATGAAATTAAAATGGCTGCCAGGACATGTTTGCAGAAGGATGCTCTCACCTCAAAGACTGTGTTTAAACTGAACAGATACAAGTGATTAATGATGTGTATCCTCAAACATACGGAGCAGGTCACTCAAGTGAGAGTTACATAGTAGTATTAAACTAAACCTGGGTACAGTTCACTGAAACAAGAATGAGAGTAAACCCAGAAACAATGAAAATCTACATTTAAGAGTTCTAAAATGCACAAATGTTCGGTGGAAAGATGACCAGAAGAGTGCATGATCCTCTGCTTTGGTACTTCCTGCAGACTCTAAAAACATCAGTATGGACGAGCTCTCACTTCGCTCTGGCGCATACATTAATGATGTTGATGCCTATAAGTAAACATGTGCTGCACAAGTATTTACACAGCAAATTGACACTAATTTGTTCCTTGGCTGGAGTCAGGCAAAAATCACAGTCTAAATACACAGAAAGTGGTCAAATGTGCTCAAAAAAAGCAAATGTCGCTTTAACGTATATGCAGTTGTTCTTTGACCTCTGTTAGCGGCCTCTCTACAGCCTGCCCCAATTCACTGGATTTGGTGACTAGCACCAAGGTGGGAATTACGGGGGGTCTAGGGAGGTTACGGAGGTCTGAGACCCATTAACTGACAGGTCAGAAAGCCTCAACTGCAAAATTCTGAGGGCTTTCAAGAAAAAGCTTTTTAAAAACGATT
>JAQFJA010000009.1:16042208-16061920 GCA_029874485.1 Naso brachycentron | reverse complement strand
CCGATCTAAAAGCTTTTTAAAAACGATTTTTTTTTTTGCTTGCCATCGTCAATAAAAACGTCTTTAAAATGCGTGTGTTGCCCAGAATTCATTATTTCATTTATGTAGCAAAAATTGTATTCAATAATATGATTACATTTTTGTGGCATTTCCCTGGTTACCCGGTTGTTTCTGGTAATGCTGCCTTCCATTGGGTAGCGCTGTTGCAGAAGTTCACACTCTCTACATTTAACTAAAAAGCTCTTTACTAACAGCTAAAGCTTGACTAAAGCTTAACCGGGGCAGCCAAAATGTAGGGAAGAAAGCTGATTGGGCTGCCATTCATGCTGGACCATCGTCTGACAAGTCTGCTGTTGGTAAAACTTCAGCATAACACTGGAGCACTAGTTAGGGGGAGAACCCACGATTGCCACGGGGTACTTCCCACATTAACTGATACCACTTATAGCCGTAAAGAAAAGCACAGACTAGTGGACGAGATTAAAAAATAAACCACCCCAATCTCAAACCGGTGCAGGAGAAAAGCTCAGCAAAAGACAAGCTCAAGGCGACTACAGCAAGACCAGTTAGTCTTAACTATCCAGCCACATACTTCATTAGTCATCTCAAATGCCTAAACAATGGCATCCTAGGTTTAACCCCAGCGGTTGGACACATGACCTGTCATGTCTCAGCGTGTGGAGCCAGCCACTGGTGCTTGTTTAGTCTCACAGGAACAAGCTGGCTGCATCATCATGTTTTGACGTGTTTTGGACTGAAAAGCATATGAATCACATACCTTTAAATGAAGCGCTGTGCGTAAGCTTGGCAACACTCACACAGACGGGAGCGAGGACATATTTGGTCTTACCAGGTGTCGGAGCGAGTTAAGTTTCCAGCTTATGAAAGGATATGGATTACAGACGACGCGAAGACACCAGTTGCGAGGCCTCGTTGTTTGTTTCAAGCAGAAGAAGGCCACAGGGGCCAGCGCTGGGTACGGCTGCTGCTCCTCCTCCTCAGAGACACAGTCTGGGTCCCGGATAGGAGTTCTGATGCGAACTCCCAATGTTGGTCCAACTTCCACTTCCAGCTCCGGTTCCTGCTATTCCTGCTCTTGAACCTCAGGACTCCACTCTCCTCCTTCGCCTTGACCAATACTGCCTGTCCTCTTCCTCTCGTCCTCCTCCTCCTCTTCTTCCTCATCGTGGTCATCTCCAGAGTCACTGTCATGACCCCGGGCGTCCTGCCTGTAGGGCGTCGGTATAGCAAGCCTCACCTCCTCCTGCACCTCCTCCAGCTCCTGCCCCTCCGGGCACTCTGCGTACTGAAAGCGCGCTCTCCCCTCGCCATCAGTCATGATAGAGCATCAGGCAGAGCCACTCTGAAGGGAGGTCAGAGAAAGAGAGGTTAGAGAGAGGTGGAAAGTGGGAGGGTGGCGAGAGAGGCAGAGATGGAGGGATGGAGGAAAGAACACTTGCAAAGACGCAGGGAAACACTGACAGAAAAGGAAGAGGGTGAAAGAGACGGATCAACTCAGCAAAGAACGCCTGGAGATAAATCACAATGAGTCGAATCAGCGCTCAACGGTTTGCTCCTTCGCTCCCTCAGTCCCCCAAAAAGTACCTGCTTCCAATCAATCTGGACACAGATTTTCAATATTCGTTTACTAACCTGGCAGTTCTCTTTCCGTGAGCTTTTATTTCACAAAGCTCTTTGTCATTTCAAGCACTTCCTCTTTCTGCCTCTCGCTTTCTTCACTTAAAAATAAACTATCCCCATGATGGAAAATAAAATAATCACACAAAACTACTAAATTTCTGTTAGAACATCCAATAAATACTTTGTGAATACAATAAAATACAAATTAATGCATTAAACTCACTAATGAGCACAACAGAGGGGCTTTTGTTTGCCGTTCTAGTGATTCCCTATAGTTAGAAACGCAAAAATGTGACCACTACAATTAGAGAATAAACTATGGGCGCCACATTATTACAGTGTTACATTATGGGAACAGTGGGGATTTTTTTGCACTCTGTCTCCTCGCTCTTCCTGTTGCTATGTGATCGAACAGATGGACTGCTCTGTCTCTGGTCTACTGGAGGTTTTTAGCCCACACCACGCAATGGTGGGTAGGCAATGCGCAAAAAGAAAAAAGCACACACACATTAAATACCACACTAATCCTGATTATTAGAACAAGTAGAATAACATCGAGAGCAAAACACTGGTCATCATAATCCAGCTAACAGACTTTTCTTTTTAGAGGCTTGTTTTTTTTTAATGGGCTTTGTTTGTCCATCGTTTGCCGTTTCATGAGAAAAGCGCATCTCACGGCAGAGGCGGTCGTATGCTCTCCTCAGGGGATTGTATGACAAAGAGGGAAAAAATGTTCAACATGCTCTCATCAGAATAGCTTTAAGAAGTACTTACATTTCAAACGGCGACAAAGGCAATAAAAACCGCCCGGGAGGAATGAGCGCCCATCACCTGCGCCTTTGTTTTTTTCTCGTTATTCAAAAGTGGACTCAGCGCCGGACTCGACAGATAGCAAAACATAACAAGCAAAGGGAACAACTTTATTCTTTTTAAATACCTTATCGAGACGGAATCGGAAGTTCCCATAAGCATGATCCGTGACTTTCCGTGTTTCTAGCGCACCCAGCCTTTCTCGGCAACCCGGAGCTTTCTTTCTTTCCTTCTTTTCTTTTCTCTCTTCAACAAAAAAACCTCCTGACTTCTGCGGCTTTTCACAGACCAAAGGTAATCCACGAGCCGTTGAAAACAATCGCTGGAAGTCACCAAAGAATCACTTGAAGTGGTCTTTATTTGCGCCTTCGGTCAGACGGGAACATCTCGGCACATCCACGCGTCCCTCCATCCGTCCATCCTCGCTGAGGTGTTGGTTGCGCAGCGTGGAGCGGAGATGCGCGCGGGAGAGTCGGGCCGTGTGGGTCGCCGTGCTTGAAGCTCCGTGGATGATCTGACACGGGGGGGGAAAAAAAAAAAAACTTGGCCCAGGACCCGAGAGCCCTGACACGTGACGTGATGCCCGGCTATAGGGAAGTAGCGCGCAGTGGGAGACACACACATGCGCGCGCAAGAGCCACGGAGAGCCAAGCTGTGCGCGCACGCCCCGCGATGTTTCATGCATCACTACTGCATGTCAGCAGTAGATAATGGAAACGGTATGAATCATATATTAGCCTATAGGCTTACCTTCCGTGGATGCAAGCGACAGGAACCATATTATTATTATTATTATTATTATTATTATTATTATTATTATTATTATTATTATTATATGTCTAACGAAATGCAGTCACCCATTTACAAAAAAAAATGTTTTTCTCCTTCATACCACTAGCTCGTAAATTTAAAGCTTGAGCGTCAGTTCGTTTTGTTTTGTTTTGTTTTTGTCTTTTAAAATTGTTTGTGTATTTACTCAGTATTATCATTCATATTTACTCAGCACATTTTTCATGGTTCAGCACCTTCAATCAGGCAACTGCTGCTTCTGTGGCGTCAACGTCTTTATAGGCACTTTGATTGGACAATCAATTTAAACCCCCCCATACTGCCTGGGTGATCAATCACAAATACATACACTATATTTAATGAAGAGTGTTTCAGTGTGATAAAGTGAGAGACGGAGGAGGAGAGAGTGTGAGAGACTGGTTCAGGGTGGAGGTTTATATTGGGGTGGAGTTTAGTGCCATGCTGTACGGGCCAGCCCTGCTATAAGAGGAAGCTGCCAGAAATTCGACAGTAATTGATATCAGGATTTGGGGAGAACAGCAGGAAAGCTCTCATCTGGAATCAAATCCCTCAGCGTTCATTTAGATCTGACAGCTGATGGGATGAGAATCCGATCCGTCAGACGCGGTCACAGAAAAAGCTGCATGTCATTCAGACATAGCAAGTGTGTGGGAGATCTGGGCAGAGAAACAAAGTCTGAGAAGTCATCCATGTGTTCCTGGTGGATCGCTCACTCTGGCACTTAGATACTAACACAGGAAAACCAATAAAACTGTTTTGAGCTGAAAGTGCTGCTTCTGTTCCCACTGGAAACCGCGGAGAGGAAGAGCTGGAGGACTGCAGCAAAATGTCACTGCAAAGAAGAAAAACGAGCTACTGTAGTTATGCACTTGAAGTTTTTTCAAGAATGCACTGGTTAGCCTAAGTAAACTTTTTTAGGATGAGGCAAGAGGCTGTTTTATGTTTTTTAATCTGTATCATAAAACAAAATAAGTCTCATGATGTATTACAAGTCAAGAACAGCTCACAGCTTCAGTTACAAGGTTAATGTTTTGCTGCTCATCATTTCAGAGTTAGCATAAACTCTGCTCAGGAGGAAGGACACTGCACGGACTGCACTGGTGTTTGTATCTCATAAAGGACAAGCAGAGCAGCAGGCCAATCTTCCAACTAGATTATGTTATTTTTAAATCTTCGTATGTTTACATGCTGGTGGATATGACACTCCTGTTCTACTGCCTTCTCCTGTCCAGCCTGCATATTCTTTTATTTAGTTATTTAGGACTTTATTGCCTGTACCTATAGCCATGTTTTTAACTACTGAACATAAGAAACAGACAGTAAATAAGGATTATATTCAACAAGTTCTACTCTAAAATCTCTCAATTAAAGATCAGAAATCTGCATTTGTTATCTGAAGAAAACAAAGAACGACTTTTGCTTAATTAAAAAAACATGAGCCCTTGTAACAAAAAGATTAGTGCCAAAGCAAAACCCCTTTTTCACACCTGCTTTGTTTTTCAGCATTGATAAATCAATCCGAACCAAACAACTTTGGCATAATGCTGCCACAGTTTGTGACGGTAGCATTTGAGAGGCCTGACGGGCGTGACGTGAATTTCAACAGCATCGACATGAAGCTGCTCTTTCTCAACAGCAACAATGGCATATCACGGCAATGACATTAATTTACCGTGCATACTGTGTATATGGTGGTTAAAGGATACGTTGGGATACATTGGTAACATATATGGAGACGAATAATTTTTAAAAAATAAATAAAGAATGAAAGTATTGCTTTTCTCCCCCCAAAAGATATTATGATAGTGAATTAATTATTTTAAAAATTTTGTCAGGTCCAAAGTGATTATTTTGTTTTCCTCTGTCTAAGATGGCCAAAGACTTGTAAACCACTCGTTTAACGACTTTGGTACCACGTGGTATCTCTGTGCCTTCATCGATCAACATTCTCCGTGGTGACTGTTTGAGGTTGTCTATAAGACTTTTAATCCCGTCCTCTGCTTGGAGAGGTTAGAAGCTCCCATAACTCAGTTTATCCCCAAGTTACAGATATTTCCAGTTGCTCCTCTTCTTCTTTTTTGAATTGGTTGCTAACTGCTGCTACTTGTTTTTAAATCTCTGGCTTGCGGGTTGCGAGTTCAACCCATCTTTGAAACATTACGCCCCTTTTTCACAGCTTTGCCCTGTTTTACCTCTCATACTGGCTCAAAGGCAAGACATCCCCTCTCTTAATTTTTATGCAGAACAGTAAGGCGCAGTGACGGCAGGATATTCCCGCCTTGAACAGGCTGTGTACAAGCGGCTTAAGGCAAAGTAGCACCAGCAGCTGAATCAGACCAGATATGAAACTTTAAGGCTTCCCAACCACGAATCAATCTTTACCAATATGAAATGCCTGTGGACCGACTCTGTTTCTGAAACACCTCATCTGAACAGCAAACCGATCCAAACCTCAAATCCAATAAAAGCCAAATAACAAAAAGCAGCAGCAGTCATTTTTACAAAGACCTTCAGGAAGACCGACTCTCATCTGGGTTAAAAAGTGCTCAAACTTTAGTCGACCAACCTTGCAGCTGCGCTCTTTGATTAATGCAGCATGTTACAATAAGATTTGTTGTTACCACGCTGCCAGTAAATTCAGTCTTTTATTGAACAGCATTGCCCTGAAGCGGTCTTGTGCAGTTCACAGATCACTCTAAAGCATCAGCTGTGCTGGAACAAAACTGTATAAATGCTGGGCACGCCGATGTGAGGCCGGTGCCAACCTTCTCGTCGCACAAGGCTAAGCTGATCGAAATAATAATTTGCCAAAAGGTTGATGTTCTCCTTCAGGACCCTTGGCTGCGGATCCATGTCCCCGAAAGCCAATTACGGAGTCGTTTGAAGTAGTGAAACTGTGACAATGGAGACACTAGCAGGTTTATTTCAAAGAGGGTGAACTAACTTTAATTTGTTAGAGAAGAGGATAGTTTACAACTTGATGGCCTCCTTTGAAATTCACTTCAAGTGTGTTCATTCTACCGTTAATCTGTCTTTGGAATGAGTTATTGTAAGTCATACCAATCAGGAAGACTTCCAAAAGTAATTACAGGAGTTAAAGGCAGTTTGCATGTGTGAGTGTGGGTGTCCATCCATTCTCAGCTGTGAGCAAAAGCAAGCTGACAGATCGAGCTCCGCAGCACACACTCCTCTGACACCTGTCTTTCTCTCGCACCTGTCTGTCCCCCCTCCTGCCTTTCCATCCTGCAGAGCTGGAGCTCATATCCTCATTACCGTAGGGCTTGGCCCAAAAATGTCTCCCATGAGGCGTTTGCTAACGTTGGCTCCGGTTTCACTCCCCTCTCAGCTGTGTGTATAAAGCCTAAAAGGCTGGTTTGAATTTGCTGAAGGCATCTTTTACTCTTTACCAACCACCAGCAGTACATTTTTCTCATTTTCTCTGCTCTCTGCTTTATTTTTTAACATAACAAAGTCGGTCCCGATACTGCAACTTATACGTATATATTCCCATTAAAGTGTCCACTATTTCTTTGTTATATACTTTGTTTAGTTGTGTACTTACATCATCCCAAATGTTTCCAACAATGTTAAAACGCAGAGAAATCTCAAGGAAATTTCAAGGTAACGGCGCATTTCACTTTGTCGCCTTTCGCGAACTTCCGAGGTAATGCCAGTCAGAGAGGAAGGAAGTCATTAAACATAACTACACAAAATGTGAATTAAACTTCAGTTCATTACCTCATCTGTGAATTTTTCTGCCCAAGACAGCCAGACAGATTTTTATCTGCAATGACGTCAATTAGCAATTGAGTAAACTAATCCTATGATCCAATGACATCATCAAACTTTTAAAGGGAGGCCATCTAGTGTCAAAAATATATATACTGCAAGTTTGACTGCTGATTTCAAAACAATTAAAGCCCCTCCAAGGAACTTTCATTTTGTCTTGATTGTAGTGGGATCTGTGGACAAAAGCGGCGCTGCTTACAGTCGTAAATATCTTCTTGTGCCCGAGCATTTGCTTTGGAAGAGAGTGGAAGAAACACACCACTTATATGCACAAAACCAGTTCAGCCATAAACACAAAATACTGAAATTATCTAAAGAAAAATATCCTCCTGCTTCCAGTCACAGATAGTATAAAAGAGAACCGCGGATCAATCATGCTCATAAATGGTCTGTGTGCTGTGTTTCGTGACGTTTCTGCTGACTAAGTGGACCGGGCAAAGGTATTGTAAAACACAGGATAAAAAATGCCAATCTCCTCGCCAACGGTCTTATTTGCTGATATAGGTAAGATGTGAGGCATCAATCTTAAATTCAGACTGCTTCATAACCAGTTAAGATTTTGTCATAGGAACTTTAAATTTACACAACGCATTTGGTCCACGAGGGGGCAAATAATAAACTTTGTTACAGCTTTAGGAAAGAGAAGATCTCTTTTCAGACATGTTTTTTAATCATTTAAACAATATGTATTACGACTCTTAAAAATCAATAGGAACGTGTGTGCTTCCTACAGATAATCAATAATCCTCCGACAGCCTCAACTCTCTGTCTTGCACTCCCTGGCTTTCCCGGCCACTTTCCCATCCCCCCCATCCCATCATCCTCCATCCTCCCCTCCGCTGACTCCCACGCTCTCATCATCCAGCCTTTTCTTCCCGCTTTTCTCATCTCCTTATCATCAGCGACCATCGCTTGAGCCTACTAGGTACATTATAGGAGAGAGGATAACAGTTAGACCCACACACGACGCGATGGGTTTTCACTTCAAATTATATTTAAATCTCAAAACAATTGATACTTCATTTTATACGGGGTGAGGGGTAAATTTAAATCAGCTTTACTACAAATATAACACACTTTGTTGTTTGGATAAAAGTCTTCACGTAAAGGACGTTTGTTTTCAGGTTCATTAATTCGAGAAAATATACATCGCATTACATGATGGTAAAGCGTAATATGAGCAGCCAGACTAAAAATGGCTGCAGACACAAAAAAATCTGCACAAAGCTGCAAGAAAAACATCATGTTTACTTCCTGCCTGCACCGTTTGATAAACACGTGATCTCTTGAGATATGCAGGGTGAAAACACAACAAAGACATCAAAGATGTCTCCAAAGTAATGAATAATAACAACAAAGGCGAAGAATAGTTCTCAAAGATTTCAGCATCATCCCCGCATCTCACCTCTGATCTATCTTAGCATCTACCGCCATCACTCTCCTCCCCTGTCTCTGGGGGCTGGAGTCTTCTCATTAGTCCTGCTGACGTATGTGAGGAGGGGGACACCCAGCATGCCTTACTTCTGAGGGCTTCCCTCAGCAGCACGGGCACTTCTATACTGTACATGTGCAGTACGTCACGAGTGTATTGCACCAAGCCACTGAAATATACATTTTCTTGATGTATTATTGAAACCCAGCCTAGAAAAGTACACTGAGACACATACGACAGTGGAGGGGAGACTGGCATGGTTAGAGAGAAAGAGAAAAAGGATGAAAGAGACTTCAAGACTTTTCCAGCTGCATGCCAATGTAATCATTCTAATTAGGCTATGGGCAAGGAAAAAATATCTGTGTATTCATAAACACCGAAGGAACAGAGGAAACAATTACATAATCTCGCACAAACACGGCAGAGCGTTTTATGCAAACTCATGTCAGTGTGGAGCAGCATCACAGACGGCTTTGGAGGGAAATCTGACATGCTACAGTTTGCACTCGGCCATGCAGCTCAGTCATACATGTTAAAATGTGAAAGACACCTCTGTGTGTGTGTGTGTGTGTGTGAGGCACGAAAGCATCAAATCTGTTGACATTTGCATACAGGCTGTGCACACGCATGGTCTGTTGGCTCCTCCGCATTCACTTCCATGTAAATATGTGTTATCTTTGAGCAAATTCAGACTTAAGAACGATGTAATGTAAGAAGTACTGTTATGAGAGTGTTTGTAAGAGTGAGTGTTTCATTAAACTTATAGATCAGCGTCCCACTGACATTAGACGAGGAGGCTTGGTGCTCACAGACAGAGGCGTGCATAAGCTAAACTCAGAGAACAGAACAGAAACGGAATAGAAAGCCTTTATTTTTATCATGCAGTACACAACAGAAATAGGAGAGCTACTCCTCAAAGTGCATTTAAGAGAGACAAGATAACCAACATAAAACAGTCTCAGTTAAAAAACAAAAACAAAAAAACAACCACCATAAGTACAGATGATATAGAATGGCCAGGCAAGTGCATTTAAGTTTATATGCAGTGTTGTAAAAAGGCATTATTGCACCAATATAAAACAGTAATTCATTTGTTTTGCATTTGAAACCAGTTGGTTTTCCCCTTAAGGAGGGGGAGGGGACCGCCACAAGTACATGAGCCAGAGTTAGAATTATTTATGATTTCAGCTTAGCATGTCAACGTGACACGGACATTTAAGTATATTTATACAAGTGGGCATACCCACTTGTTTTTCAGTCTGCATTGAATATACCCTCTTCTAAATCCCCTCTGATCCTATCTGTTGCAAATCGGCTAAGAGACTGTTTATAAAAGAAACTACTGGCCCACGGACTACTTGCAAAGTTGTTCTTTTTTGTTTTTTTCATGTGTGGATGATGGACTAAGGAACGAGGAATAGTTTATATATACTCAAAATGCCTACATATGCAGTTGTTTCAACCTTTAGTCTGACTGGACAGTATTGATTGCAAAATCTGCACCTCTGCTGTGGCTGATGTTCCTTTCATCATTATCCTCCTTACTGCCTGAAGTCAAGCAGCAAAAGTGAAGTGACAAGTGGCAGGTTTATGACTGTCCCATTACTGGATGGACTACATATGAAAAAGTAGTCTTACATACCACTGTTTATAATGTCACGGTTTAAAAAGGGTGCTTATCCTTTGATGGATGGGCCACTTTAAAAACAGAATTGGGGGCATTAATTAAAAGTAAACCTACTTCTCCGGGCACCACTACACCACTGTTGAAGTACTATCTTTTGGTGTACTTCGCTGAACAATTTTTTACTGTACAATTTTGGGTTACTTCTAATTTATTAAAGTTTTTCCATGTATGCAACACTGTTCTTTTGGTCTACTACATCTGAAAGGAAAACACTGAACGTACTTTTTACTTCTCTATATTTATTCAGCAGCTTTAGGTTACTTTCATATGAAAAAAATAGACTAAAAATATGTTGATCTTATAGAATACAAACAATTATTTAGAAAAACCAGCTGTTTGCTTTGTGTGTGTTTGTGTGTGTGTGTGTTTGTTTGCTTGTTTGTGTTCATGAGTGACAGCAAAGAGGCTTGTCTCTCAACTTAAATAACTGCTTTGGGCTAAAAAAGGTCAAACTATCCAGTATTTTGCCAAAAAGTGAAGATTTAAGAAAAGTCCAGAAGAAGAGTGTGTATTTGTTCAGAAGAACTTTGCTCTTTCTTCTTTGCTGCTTCATAAATCTCAAGATCTTTCAGATGATCTTTTTTTCTTCCTCCACCCCTGCTGTCTTTAACTCTACCTGCCACAGTTCTCACAGGGGCGAATCCATTAATACACAACTAAAACACTAACTTCAACAACAGAGGTGTGAACACTGGCTGAGTTTTGTATATACTTACTTGTCACATACACACACTCATATCTATATGCATCAAAAAATATGCAGGCATGTACAAGACATCCATACAAAGACATGTTCATTTACACAATATTCACACTCTGTGAATCTGATGTGAATCGGTTGTATTCTGTTCTTTGCTCAGATGTTTTATCCTGAATTTAAAAGCCAAAGCAGAGGCAGGGGCTGTAAAGCAGCTTCAGCTAGATGCCCTATATATGCATTACATTGTATGTGTCTATGCATAATATATGCAACTTTCTCATCAATGAATAATTTAGGCCATTTGAACGTCTTACACTCAATTATCTGATCTGCATCTGAGTGTGTGAATAGCTAAGAATGCGATGGATATATTGTAGGAACGTCTTTATGTGCATGTCGATATGATGCTGGCGGCTGTTATCTTCAGTGGTGTGATTCTGTTGTGTCTGCACTCTGTCTGCTTTCATCTGGTGAAAATAAAAAGGAATATATATACACACACACACACAGGCGCTGACTGCCTGCTGGCCTCTTGAAAAATATAAAAACCCATTGTCAATACAAAGACCTGCAGGTTGCACAGCGTCCCCACCCACACACACACCCCTACTGGTAGACTTCAAACCGGATCAGAGTGAGACAGAGAGGCTGAGACTAAAACACGGGAGAGAGTGAATATAGAAGGTATACAAAGAGGAAGTGAGATGGAGCGAGGGAGAGGTAAAGGGAGAGAGAGTACTGAATGCAAAGACGCAAAGGAAGCGAGAGAGTGATGTGTCATAGCAGCAGTAATGACATTAACATCTGGATTTTAGTCTAGTGTTGTATAACAGAGCCTGGCAGCCTTATGCATTACATTATATCAACACACACAAGGAATCACATACAAAACAACAACTATATTTCATGTAAGTACACAATGCAGCATTTTGAGCTCAGTTGGAAACATCTGCATCTGTTTTTCTTCTAACAGTGTCACCACATTGACGTACATGTGCATCATTCAGTTTTTGCTAATATATGTCAGTTGTTTGTTTTTGTTTTTTTACAAAACAGTAGAATTGCTGTTCAAATTAAGTGCTGCGTTTGTCTCTGTTATGCACCTCACAGCTTTCCAAACTTTGGTGGCTTGAGCCACCCCCCTACAAAGCCCCCACTATCCCATTGAGTTACGTACATACTGCTCATGTACCACTGCCACGCCCCCTTTTTGCCAGTTGGCCAGAACCGTTAATCAGCTCACAACCAACCTTTCCACTAAATCTTGTGCAAGTCTGTGGATCCATTTGGAAGTTATGCACTTTTGTGCAGTGGGCCGCTCCCACTGTCACACTCCCTTTTCGCCAATTGGCATGAACACAAACACAGACCTTCACACACACAACACACACACACATACACATACACTTGACCTCCGTGCGAAATTTCAGCCTCCTAGGGCGAAAACTAGTAAGAACAGCGGATCGATCATGCCCTAGAACAACAAATCGTCTCTTCTGGTCTGAGTGTTGTAAAGAATTTTGTAGCATTTTAATTGACTGAGTGGACAAAAGGCAAAGGCATTGCAAAAGATGGGATAGTAATCTTCAATCTCCTCACCAATGGTCTCATTTGTAAGATGTGAAGCATCACTATTAAATTTGGACTGCTTCATAACCAGTTAGTGGTTCCTTGGAGGGACTTTAAGGTAGCAACATGGTTACTAGTGAAAAAGAAACATTCAAACAGCAGGAATTCATTGTCTTGGTTATTCTGTATTACTGATTAGCATCCATTTAGGCTACCAGGTAGAGTACAGGCAGGGCTCATGTGGCCAATTTAGTCAAAGATAGTAAATTAGCACAAGACACCCCACTCTAGGCTGTGCCAGTGGTGTGACATGGTATATATTTCCCGTCTATGACGTGAGCAGAGACATGTCTCCCACACCATTCCTCTGCCTCTTCTGTAGGTGTTATAATGTCCTGTGAATGGATTAAAGCAGATGAATTTTGCTTTGCATGATATTTGTTTGACGTGAGTTTAACTTTTTCACCTATAAGGCCATTTAAATGTCCATTTAAGTCTGTTGCGAAGCAAGGCGGGAAGCACCGGTACCCAAATCTCGTGAGAATGTGTTGCTGAGACAGAGACAGGTATCGAACAAAGTTAAGTTTCTCCTGATCAGGGTCTGAAAAATGACATTTTTGTGTCAGAATGTTTGGAAGATATGTGTCTTGTGGAAAAAAAGAGTCCAATATGTATTTTGGTGAAGATGGGGTGAAAGAATTGGTCATAATCTGTGATCACGTTCATTTTTCCCATGAGGATGAATGGACTCAAGACTGCTTCCTGTCTCCTAAAGGGGCGGGGCTGTGGCAAAAAACCATGTGACACTGATACAGGAAATGAATGGTCAGAGAGGTCACACTTTCCTATTAACCGTCTCTGATTTAGTTCATCTAAAGATAATGTGCATTTTTGTTTTTCATTGACTGGTGGCTTAGTTGAGGGGTAGGTAAAATTTTATTGATTAAGCTATCTTTAGTTGAGTCCAGTCTTAGAATAAACAGTACAAATAAAACAAGTAAATATATATAGGTAACATGTTCTTAGTGAGTGTATCCTCCTTCTTTCCTACCTGTCTTTCAGATCCATCACTTTGTGTTTCTGCTCAACCTTCCACTCCACTGAGTATTTCTTAAACAGTTGTGAGTCTTCACTGTCTGTCACATTTTAAGCTCCTGCAGAGAGAGACAGACACAAAATGATACGAAGTCAGAAAATATGATGGTGCACTCTGAAATCGAGTGCGAAAGCCGAACAGAGCCACTCTAATAAAGGTGAGATGTTGAAACAGGGACGGGGGAGAAGAGATGAGAAGAGGATGGGATGGAAATGACAGAGATAAATAAAAAGAGGGGTGGACAGACAGGAAGGAGCAGACATCTCCTGCTGAGTCACACAGATCTGTGAAGCCTCATCACACTTCCAGAAACTTCTGTGCGGTCCTCGCATACTCAGCTGTGTGACGACATGCGTGTGCATTTGTGCGCGTATTTGTGTGTGTGCTGGTGCAGCTGTGCATTCCAATCAGAGAGATTTAACCCTCTCGCCCCCGCTGAGGAACGGATCCCCCCACCCCTCACATCTCCCCTAACAATTTCCTCTAATACCAAGTGCAGTGCTCCCATCTGGACCAGTAACTGCTACCAGTCAGTATCTGTGTGTGTGTGTGTGTGTCTGCCTCATGCCTCACATTCACAGAAAGAAGAATTAGCCCCCTGCTATGCTAACATAAACCTGAATCTTAACAGGCTTCTAATTAAATTAACTTGATCTGGCTGCAGCCTTACAGTGTTTCAAAACAGACTGGAAAACCTTTGAGGCTCTGACACACCAATCCAACAAGAACTATATGATAAAGGCTGACTGTTGCATCACCACATGTTGCTTGCATCTCGGCCAGAAAGATGGACTTGCACATCCTGCAAAGACTCCAGCTGAATGCCAACATGTATGTTTGGTGTCTGCATAAATAAATCTCCAAACCAGCAGTTAGAGGTCGCCTGTCACAGACAAGGAAACCGAATGAATGCAGATACACAAACCATTGTTAGTAGGTTTCGTAAAATAATTACTTTCAATTAAGAATATAATAGCAAGCAGCAAATGACACTGGATTTGTCAGAGCGTGGTCGTTTGGTTTTGGAGGAAGAAAAGAAGAGACAGAGGAGGAAATGAAAAGAAACTGCACTTGGGTGAAATCATGGATGCTACAGTGACACGCGCAAGAGGCTTTCCTGAACTGATGCTGGAAACGGGAGTTAAATGAAACCTCCAGTGCTCTGTTCAGGTCCAAATGTAGAAGGAATTCATAAGTCCACTTATCCAAATGCAAAAACACAGACGACTGGGATTGTAATTCTGTGGGGGAACAGCTAATCTCTCACAGTGTATGTTTTCTCTCACTGATGGGCTCAGTCGGCGATTCAACATGCTGAGCGAGCCAAAAAGCTGCCGACAAGGGCCAACTATAGCCAACAGTGCGTGACATCCTGCAAAAACTAGATCGACAGATGCTCTCCAATGTTCGACTATGCCCGATGGCCGGACAGGAGCTTGGTTTGTCGATGCTCTTTTGCTACTGCAGACAGAAATTTCTTGTAATTTTCAGGCTTAACATTTAGCAATAATGTCTACCTGCCAAATCTTTTAAAAACTGTAGCTTCCATTTATAAAGTATAATTTACCATTGTGTCTCTGTTTTTGACTACCTTTTACACTGTAACCTTAAGGTGATGAGCTACAGACCTACATGTCAATTCATAATATAACTGGCAGGAGCCACAGGTTCCAAAATACACAGAGACAATATCAGTTAAAAACACCAGAAACCAGAAAATTCAAGAGTATCTGACTTGCGTATCGTGGCATGTTTCCGGTACAAACATGATATACTGGTGGGAAAAAACAGTGGGAGGAATTTGACTGGACAACTGAAAAGATGGACGTATCACAGCAAACATGGAGATTACAGTCATACAATGAGTGATACAGAGTTGAGGCTAATGTTAGCCTAACATTAGCCTGTACTGACACCATTGGTTGAAATTGCTCAGGGCAAAATGACAAAAGTCACATGACTGAGAAACTGCTTTTATGTTTTTTGAGGTTGTTCTCATTTCAAGTGGACTTTAAAGGAGCTCCATTAAAAGTGTATCTTGACAAAAATGAACAAATGCAAACCTTTGTTTAGAAACATTTAGATTTAAATTTAATTTAAAACTGTAGCCATAGCCTACATGGTTATGCAGTACAGAAATGTGTGGCAAAACATTCACAACACAGCAATAACCGTTTCTGGCAAGATTGTCAGAGTATTCAAAATTGATGCTAATTGACCATAAACAGAAATGATGAGTAGCTTTCTAAAAAGTTACACCACTGTGTGGCTTGCTGCATCCCCTCAATCGCTTTCCTGCCCAGGGGAAAATGCATTTAAACTGTTTTCCGGTAGGTTTAACAATTAATACAAACATGAGTTTCACACTTTTGACCCTGAGGAGGTCAAAAGTGTGAAACTCAAGGAAAAAAACAGAGAGAATTTTTTATGATGAGGCTTTGTTTTCAAGTTTAACCACTTCTGGCCTGCATTCACTGTTTTTCATAGTTACAATAAAAATGACAATCAAACTGAAGTGTCAGTATGTCTTTTTCACTATCATTTTACCAGCATTACAACTGAAAGAGACTGGGCTGGAATAAACTACAGCCATGTGCCACTTTGTTTCCATTTTGTGGGTATGCTAACATAACGAAAGCTCTTTATTATTAACCCCAAAATAAACGACAACTAAATGGTCGATACTGAGCTGAAAGTTGGAAGCTTCTGTGTACTAACAGGAAATGCAGCATCTCATTTGCTCTCATCTTTCTGCCTCAGTTGCTCTGTCCTCACCAGACTTTCAGCTAAGTTTCATCATCCGCCTTTCTGTTCTCAAAGAAGAGCGCGCACACACACACACACACACACACACACACACGGGGAACCTAAAACCGTGTAAATATGGCTTATTAGACCTGAGAGTCAAACATTACCCACTGTTAAGATGTAGCATGTGCGTGCATGTGTTGGAGGGTTCACGTGCACGTGTGTATAGGAAAGATTGTGTATCAGGAGGAAAGAGGAGAGGATTTCTAATGACTTCTGCGACGGCATCGCCTTCGTGTAACTGGCTTGACTGCTCTCACTAATGAGACAGTGATACGCACACACACACACACACACAAGCACAGGAGCAGTCCTCTTAACAGACACGGTGGATCACCATTTTATCCGATCTCCCTCCAAACTACCCCACTCTTTAATCCATTTCCTGGCCTGTAAGTGTGTGTCTGTGTCTCTGTGCCTATGTGTGTGTATGTGTGTGTGTGTGTGTGTGAGGTCAAAAGGTCCTTGTCCTGACAGCTTCTCATGGTTAATCCTCCCCCACCATCTCTCACGGTGCCACAAGAGAAGTTTCCCTTTTCTCTCTACTTTAAAGAAAAAGACATGAGGGAAGTGTAAGCGCCAAAAAAGTCTCAATCATTCTGTTTTTATTTATTTATTTATTTATTGATCTATTTTTTGCTTTGCAATTGTTCTTTTATTTTAGGGTTTAAACGGTACGTTTAACACATACTATACAGCATATGTGTGTGTCTGTGTGTGAATGTGTGTGTGAGTGGGTGTGGGATTAAACATATGTTCATCAAAGAAGGATTACTGTCCAGTGGCGAACCTGCTGATACTGATCTCACACACACACACACACACACACACACACACACACACACATACCCACACACACAGTCCTGAACTGCAGAGGTTATGAGGTTGGTGTGCTGGGTCAATGGACCTACGCATCACCCAATGATAATCACCTTCCCAGCCGCCTAACCAATCAGAGCGCTGCTTCTAAGAACAGATGGCATCGCCTCTGTAATCTCGGGTATGACTTTGTCTTGAGCTTTGATATGTTGCTTGAAGGAATATTTATGTCAATCATCTGCACATTTTCTCACTCTTGAGTAGTGTTGGCAGAAAATGCAGCTGATGCACAGACAAATCAGGACTTCGGATGCTGTCTTCAGTAATTTTATGCCATTAATTTTCATGCTTTGCGAAAAACTAGTGAAAACCTGCTGAAGGTGGAGAACGTAACACATTAAACACTGTAGTCAGCTGACAGTTCACTGAGCCTCCATCTCTTGTTGCTGTTCCTGTCAAGCTTTGCAGTCTCTCACGCAGTATTACAAGGACAACAGGCACAAAACTTACAACTTGGTTTTACTTGGAAATGATCTAAAATAATGGCGTCTTGTTTTCACAAAACCAGGGTTATCATTTCTACTCAACAACAATGACAGCTGGTGCTAGCATTTTATTGTAGTTAGCCAGTTAGCTAGGTATCTTTACAAATGAGTTTGTTAAAAAAGTATGTCTAGATGACTTGTTTAGAGGGGAACAAAGCACCTTGTCGGGTTTTAAGTCTTTAATTTGCACCAAATGGCTTCATTGACAGAATGATAGCATTACTACTGTGCTGTAGCAAGTAACTTAATTCGATTTGATCGGACAAGCTAAAGTTTGCCAATTACTTTATGTAAACAAGACAATTATTTCCTTGTCTCCTGTTCTCCTAGTCTTGGAAAGTCTTGAAACTAAAAAAAAGATGTCACTCTCAACACTTTTTGGCTTCAAACTATCCCTCATATCTGTTTGGTGCACATGTGGAGAAAACCTGACCCTGACAGATTGGCTCAGCTGAGAAATGGTTGCTAGCCTCGATGAACAAACGCTTTAAGGGGAAAAATTTTCTTTTGTTGTGTGTGTTACAAACTGACTCAGATAACGCGTCAAGGAAACAAACAATTCTTCGTACTAAAGATACCAAAAATGAACAATGTGAAAATCTGCAATGTATGGGTGGATGTTTGCTGTGAAGGTGTTGATGCTGCAAATGAGGGGGGAATTTAATGACAGTGTGAGCACAGGAGGTACATCTTCAGTTTGTAATTTGATGTTTATCTGCTAATCAATCCTGCCTTGGATCGAAAGTCTCGATGCCATCCTGAAGCCTTTTTTTCCTGCTCGGAGGAGAGAGGACGGATCTCTGAGGAGCTGTGACTGAGGATACACAAGAGCAGCCTTTGCAGAAGTCTTACATTAGTGAACACACCCCTTGATTGGATTAGTTATTGATCATATACTGCAGCTGATCAGATGCATCTGATACATCGTAACAACACTTATCACTTTCATATCAAGGGAAGACACAATAGAGTCAGCGTATCACTCTATAGGTGTTTTGTGTATTCTAGTTAAAAATCTGTTAATTGTAGGTCTGAACTCTATTTACTACAAAGATTTTTGTTTTTATGATCTGTTACTTACACCATTAAGTTCTATTTTGACAACAATCAAAGTCAGAGAGAGTTGAAGAATCTGTTCCTTATATAAAATTAATTTTTTATGCTCATTTATATTCAGTCACGTTAGAGCGATCATTCCTTAGTGAAAAACATTTAGCTGAATAAATAATTTCCCAGTGTTCAAAAGACACCATAATCATATTTTGAGTTATTCAATAATGCATTCACAATCAGGAAATCAATAAATACAGATGCAAACGATAAATAAATAATTATATAACGCATTCTGTCAGTGGAAATCATTTCTGTGCCTCTCAGCAGGAAACCATGCAGAGTATATGTAAGAGTCCAAACTGTTATGTATGCAGACATGTTCACAGCGCTGTGTGCCCTTATTAGTACAAGCACAGTGCACGTGCAGGGACAGACTTAACTCCAAGTCTCCTCAGCTGCTGAAGCCAAACAAAAACTGATTCAGGTGTGAAAAGCTGCCGCCATCGTTGAAAACTTATGGCTTGAACACACTACATGACCTGCAAAGTCATCAGGTCTCTTGACTGTTCACACTTTACAACTGTCTGTCTGGTATCAGTCTTCAGTCACTGAGGTTTTCACACTACATGACTACTCACCGACAAGGGACTACACACTACGAGATCCTTTCACTGGGAGGGGCCCACGGTGAGTGTGTGAGGTCCCCAATCACTCAATATAGTTAAATATTGTGACTTAAAATACAGCTCCAGCACAACGTTGACGTTGCAGCCTACCACCTGAAAAGTCAGCACTAATAAGCATTGTTGTTGTTGTAACATATTTCCTATTTTGTGTACTCCGCTCTGTGCTGCTCAGAGAGAGAGCAGCTCTGGTCGAACAAGCTTAACACTAGAACGGCCATGACGGTTATTTTGACCATTCTCAAATTTTGAATGAAAATGTCTGCATTT
>JAQFJA010000009.1:15976369-15992367 GCA_029874485.1 Naso brachycentron | reverse complement strand
TAAAATTTGCCTTTACATTTTTACTCATTATATCCACATTTCTGATGATATTTAGCAAAAATCTCATGGTGGTATTTTATTGGGAAAGCACCAAGTCTTACTAGTTACAGAATTTTGTATATACAAATACATATTCTTTCATTGTCGTGTTTTTGCAGCTGTATATTTTTAAACAGGACAAGAAAACCTGTCTTTGCATTTTGTTTTGATTATAGTCTGTTTTAATAAAAATACTTGTGACATCTCAAATGTACAACTGAACAATTTGCCCAGCAGACCAGGATATGTATCCTTCAGCCTAAAAATACTCAGATTTGATTTTTAGTCCAGACCATCGAGCACGACTGATCAGCTCAGTTCACTCACTTTTTTCAGTACCAGTAATAGATATTCAAAAAGGTATTTTACCTTTTCTTGCCTTTGGTATAGTAAGTGTCTGAAAAAATACACTAAATCTCCACTTTCAATTGTCATCAACACCTAGTAAACCAAACACAGCGCCCACCTGCATGCCAACACTCGTAGTCACATTTAGCAAGAAACAAAACTGAGCTGATGCGATAAAATGATTAGAGGATGTTACTTTTATGAAAGGACATCAGAGGCAGACAGCAATGAACTCACACACTGACACACAAACACAGCATGCTAGCTGCTACACACACATACACTCACCCACAAGAGGAAATGTCAGTGACAGAAACTGTCTTCTCAGAACAGAAACTGAGATGTAGCAGAGCCAAAAAAAGACACTGATAAGATCAGGCATGTGTATTAGCCCATAAATCCTGCAGATTTCAGCGATGGCCGATTCAAATAGTCGCACTTCTGCAGCTCATCCTGCAGGGGGCTGCTTTCTCAACATCACTGAAGTCTGTGTGCTCTAGACACTGTGTGATGATAAGGTGGCTTAGAGTTTCAACACAGACTTCCTACTGGGAAAAGTAACTTCGTGCACCTGTGTTTGTGTTCCGTCCCACCTTGCCCTTGACTGTATCAGAAGCGTTTGCCTTGAGCTAAAGTCAGACACCAAAGTCACCCTCCCACATCCAGAGACTGCCAAAACACACGGGAAAAACACCCAAGACCTGTGCCAAACTGTTCAGTGAAACCCCATCAAACACCAACCTGAAGGGAGCCGTGCATGGGATAACTTTTGGGACAGTTGTTGTCGGCTCAGATGCACCAGACAAGATTTTTAAAGCTGTACAGCAGATCTAAAAGAGACTCTGTAAACAGGATGGCCCAGGTCTTCAAATGTATTTAGTGGTAAACACATAAAAGCTGCTTCAGATAACACTGATATGGGACCAGACAAGAGCAAGCAGCTATTTTCCACTATCTGATCTGATTACCGCAGCATTTGAAATGGAAAATCATCAGCTGGTTGGAAAAACATAACTCCTGTGGTTTTAACACGATCATTGCTCCGGTCTGGTGATATTTACAAACAAAGACAAGACAAACATGTGTCTGTGCCCCTGCAGAAGGGCATTTTTTAAGACACTGAGGAAAAACAACACAGACTCCGTGTCAATAGAGAGACGAAGACATGGGTGAGTACCAGTGGGGACAGAGGAGGAAGAGCGCAGGCTGTCAAACTCTGAGAAGTCCTCTTTGGACGTACCGTTGGATGCATTGAAAAGGTCAAAGCTACCTGAAAGGGGACAACGAAGACAAAGACGCATACACACAGAACAGACAAAATCACAGAAACACACATCAGACACACACACACACACACAGACAGATGGAAACAGACAACACAAGTATGAATGAGTATGGATATTTTTTTTAAAAAATGAACAAAATAAGCAAGTGACAGCATGCAGATGTATATAAGCATTTGTTACTGTGTCCCTTCTGACACATTTGTTGAGTCTTAAGCCCAGGCCACACATCCTGTGTGTACCTTAGCAGCATGTGTGCGTGGTGGAGCTGCTGCATCTCGCTCACATGTTTCCAAACAAGCAGTGTTCCTGCGGCAGCCCTGCTTCCGCCTGCCCTATCATGTTTTCATGTCATAATTTCCATCGATTAAAAAAAAGTTTCATAACATTTTATTACAAATTTAATTCATACTGACTTTCAACAGGAAAGCGTTTACTTAATTCTATTAATTAAAAATAAAAAAAAGACTGTCCAGCAAGTCCTCTTCACTTGGCCCACTTTATTTTTTTTAATGTCTATATTGAAACTATTATGAATGCTGCTGGTATGATGTCAGTGTGACTGTCACCAGATTATTTCTCTATTTTAGAAGAAGAACCAAAAAAATAGGCAAGACTCCGACTCTCTCGGTGCTGCGCTGCTGCAGACGCGCGTCAGAGGGGCGTCTCATGCGTGCTGTGTGGCTGCTGTAATTTGTTAACATGGGCACTGAAAAAAAAGGAAGAGGTAAGGCGATGCAGACGTGCTGCTCACGATATATGATATGATATGATAGATATGTGTCCTGGGCGTTAGAGACATTACTCAGGCATGAATCGATACCTTTTTTTCTATCTCTTAAAATAAATTTCCATAAATATGCCTTTGCAATTGATGTGGTTGAACAAAACTGATAGGTCTCACACGATTTCACACTTTTCATCCCCATTTCTTATTCTGCTGTCAGGAAACAAGCTCATGTGTTAGAACATAAAATCTATGAAAAATCTGTTACAACCCATCACTTTGTCCAATAGCAGATCATTGGACAGCTTGAGCCAGTTTCTGTGGACGTTATCAAACAGCAGATGACAACCAAGCTAGTAGAAGCAGTAACGTTATCTGGCCAGGTTATTGCAGACGTAAAACAAGTTTCAACGCTGGCGGTCTGCAGAGCATCTGCCGGTTGTCTTGAAGCTTTTCTCTTTAACATGGCTGATCTGAGCCATTTCCCCACGTTGTCAACGTCAAATGATTTGACGCAAAGCTTACATCCAGTATGGCTTGGATTTGCCTCTCTTTTGCGCTCGGTATTACATTTGAGCTCAAAAGTCTTCTTCAAAAGGCATTCTTGCGGATAAGCAAACTGTTAATTTTATTCACATACGCTGATGGGTATCACATGACACTAGAGCGGTTTCAATAGTCACGCATTAATCAATAAAAGGAACATATTTTGCATGACATCAGACATGTTTGTGATTTTTGTGAACATATTTCAAACATTTTTTTTTCAATCATTCCCACTTTTCCAGGAGGATCTTAACCTAGGAGCCCTGGGGAAAAAATAAAATGATTCACTGATGGTCACCTGCGTTGGAAGTTTTGGGGCGGGCAGCAGCTGAAGAGCTCCAGGGGTCAGAGGCAGGAGTGGAGTTTGATGCCCAGGGATCACTGCTCCTCACGGCTGGGGCAGAAGGAGGAGCGCCCCATGGATCCACTGGAGCTACTGGTTTAGGGGCCGACCCTTGTGAGAGGGGGAGAGGGAGGGGGGCATGTGAGAATAAAAGCCAATTTGGGAAAGCGGAGGAGAGGGGACAGAGGACAAGAGCAGGAGAAATGTGAGAGGAAAAAATAAGTTACGTGATGGCAGGCATGTGTTTGACTGGATCTATTCTGAAACTACTGCTTGATAGTCCTTCTTCAACATTTATATATCCACCTGCCTACAGCCACTTTCCTTGCTTCCAGTGTCACAATCCTTTAATTCAAGATATCGCCCTCTAACACCCCCCTTTCCTCTCTGAGTAGCAATGCTGCTGAGCCAGTGGAGCAGCATTCCTATTTAACAAAGAGTCACAGTCCTATGAGCTGCAGGTGGAGAGCAGAGACGAGAGACACACACACACACACACACACACAGAAAAGCTGACTCTAAACACAAATATTTCTCAACAACAGCCAGTGTGGGTATCATCTAATGTGACCATCTCCAGCGAAAGCATGTTTACTAGGGTTGGGCTGGTGTAAAAATTTCAAAACCAGTTTGGTATTAAGCCAAATATAAGACCGAACCAGTGTACCAGACTTTCACCACTGGGTGTCACACGTCTTGGCCAACTGAATTGAGTGACACAAAGTGTGTCGTGACATGCAGTCAGCGTTGAGATTCTCCCGACGTCACTGACATCCAGACATTGAGACCCAAACAACTGCTGTGTCTGAATTCTATGGAGCTGTACAACAAACTTTACAAAGTTATCTTACACCACAACATTACGTCGTAAAGTTTCACAATGTTTCTGGAACTCCCACATCTGATACCTTGCAGAAATGATGATTAAAATAGTTGTAATTAATGTTAGAAAACCCTCCTTCTCCCTGACACCAATAGCTAAGCTAACGACTCAACTGCGGCTGTGCGACACATTAACATACCTCCAGTTTTGTTTTGTTTTTTATAACCACAGACACGTTGTTGAGCTTTCCAATGTTTCTGCAACTTCCACAACAAATACAGAGCAGAAATAATGATTTTATGGGCAGCATTTAATGTTAGAAAATCCCCTTCCTCCTAACGCTAATAACTAAGCTTACGGCCGTGTGTCACGGCGCTGTGCAGCCTGAGATCTAAACTGACTGGCACGCACAGTCTGGCTGTCATTCATTTTTGTTTACAGCTTATTAAAACATCATAATAAGTTAATCACTTTGTCTGGTTGCTTGTTGTTAAAGCAATACGAGTTAGATTTATGGGCATTGTTGGGCTATTGGGTGTCAGTACGTGTTGCTGCTAATGAATGCTTTTATTTTGGCAGGAACTCACATAATGGCAAATGCCAGTTTAGCTGATCTGTAAAAATTAAACTGGTTTAAGCCCGTACACCAGACTGGACCAGTAACCGGCCCAAACCTTATGTATACAGAATGTTTGTGTACCATAAGGCTGCCAGGGGTCTTCTGATGCAGCAGCTGCCCCGGCCCCAGCACCCCAGGGGTCAGCACTGGCACCAGGCTCTGGGACGTCCATCAGATCCATCAAAGATGACTGTGGCTGGAATGAGACAAAGCAAGTGATTTAGACAGACTAAGAGGCAGGAAACAGAACGGTGCATACAAATGAGGAAAACAAGAATTGGGCAGAGTAAAGACTGAGAGGAAACAGACGAGGAGGAAAAACTTTAGAACGACCATCTGTTGGTCAACTGTTATCCTCTACAGCGCAAATGCTATTTAAACATCCTGATGGTGGTCATGTCATTATGTGCCAGGATAAAACATGAGCTACACTCATGCAGTCACACTTCATCACTTCAGCTCTACGTGCCCTCAGACTCCAGTCAGTCAGCTATTCAGGCAGAATAATGAAGAGTAAACTATGCAGTCTGCTGCCAGTTACTGGTTTCATTGCTGCTACTGAAGATGAAGAGAGGGTCAGACAGGAAGAGAGGATGGGGACAACTGAGACTATTTCAGGAGCATGAACATGATAATGGAATAACTGAGTCACTCTAGCCTTCATGTTGGCGTGTATTTTACCTCTTTTTTCTTCTTGGGCAGCTTCACTGAGTCTGCACCTTCTTTCTTACTCTCCTCCAATGCCATCTGTAGTCTCAGGTCATCCCCTCGGCGTATGCGCTCCTCCTAAACACACACACACACATCATTTAGTATAACCAGCACATATGCAACTTCTCATTTTTTCTGAGATACTAGAGTCTTGTCTTGCTAAGAATTATGGAACTAACACCTACATTGTGCTTTTCGTCCAATATTTTACTTTCTTCTTTATCCAAATGAAGTTTATCCGTTCATGTCACAAACTTGTTTATTTACCAGAAACGTGGGTAAATAAAAGCAAATTTTTTTTCTCTATTAAAATTTCATTTTGCAAGCCATACAACTGGTGTGGATAGTGGGAAATAATACCACAATGAGGAAAAAAAATAAATAAATATTTATAAATTTTGTTTGCAGTCGCTGATCATGTTAGTTTTAGATTCTCTACTTGTTTACAAACTCTCAGTGCGTTTACATGCACAGTTAAGTCGAGCAACAGTTACAGCACCATTGGGACATTTAACTGGATTACCATCCTTGTCCAAGCATACAAGCACCCACAGAGAATTAATTTATTGTCCGAATCTGCTATGGAAGACTGAGATGTGCCCTGTTCAGCCGGTTGCTATCAGACCTTCCAGTCAGCCAAACAAGCGACAAACGAGTTAGTAAATGGCGAGTGGATTCCACGTCGAACAGTGAAAACTTGGACATCCTAAGCACTGCGTGCTTTGTATCTACGTCTTACTTTTGGTACAAATTCAGGGCACACTTTCCCTTTTTCTTCTTTTCTCCATTCTTCATTGTTTTCCTCCCAGCTTTCTTCTACAAATTTTTGCTGTTCGAGTTCCAGGTGAAAGACACGGCAGGGTCTGGGGCTGGTTGAGGTGTACACATGCAGGAGTAATTCGACTCCCAATCGTTTTATCCGGGTGTGTTAGCTCAACTTTGAAAAATTCAATTTAGTACGATGTCAGTCAGGCTAACATGTTTACATGCATTTTAGAAATCATTCAGTTAATAGATGTGCAACACTCTTCCTGAGATCAACTTGTGAAAAAATAACAGATTGTCAATGTAAATGATTACATAGGGCCACAGAAGGGTTTAATTACATGTTTTTGCAGCATAATGACCAACAACATGGAGAAGTATTGACGTGCAGCAGAATGAAATGAAATTGAATTACTCATAACTTCCTGTAACGTCATTATCTGGAAACTAATAAACCTGTTTCCAATGATAGAATTTACAGTATCTGCACATTTAATACACAGGGACGCAGTTTGGAGACCGAAAAACAATCGTGGATTCAGGCTCTAACATGTTCACACAGGCATGAGTGAGTGTGTGTGTGTGTGTGTGTGTGTGTGTGTGTGTGTGTGTGTACCTGCTCTGCAGCCTCTCTGCTCATGGCCAGAGCCAGTTGCAGCTGTAGCTCTTCCTCCCCGCTGGTCTGAGGTCTGGCCTGCTCCAGTTCTGACCCAGCATTTGGAGACGTAGCTAACAGACACATTCAGAATGTATGTTAATGTATCTGCCACATGAGACTCAATCACATACTGTACATGACCATACCGAAAACCCTCACTGGCTGGCTCTGTAAGAAAATCTTTCAAAATCAACCATTAGTCCTGTGATATAATTATACTTATACATAGATGTCACACGTTGTAAAGTCAGTCACATTTGAATTACACCTGCTCTGTGTAGAAAACAGTGTGTTGTGTGCGTGTGTGTGCGTGTGTGTGCGTGTGCGTGTGTGTGTGTGTGTGTGAGAGAGAGATTAGAGGTTCCTTTAGTGAGCCTGTAAGGGATGACAGTTCCATTCAGCTTATTGGATTAGATTCGGCCATGTGGCAGCGCAGAAAACACACAGACGCTGCACGTGGCAAACACACACACAAACAAGCTATCAGGAGAAAGAAGTAAAGAAGTCACCATGCTTAAAGATAATCAATTAGTTACTCTGAAGTGTATTCTTTCCACTGGAACCCGGGCGTGGGAGGCGATACCAAGACACAGTGACATCATCATTTGCAGTTCTTGACTTTGCTTGTTATGATGTCACTATTTCTGCTTATCATTTCTCAACCGTGAAGCAGTTTTCGACATGTGTGAATGTTGTGGGTGGTGTGTGTACTCCCTTGTGAGGCATGACTTAAGAGTTGCTATTTGATCGTTCATATGTTTTATCCATATAAACAGTATTCATTAAAAATCGTGCAACTTAAATCAGAATGTTTTGGTAGGAATTTTGGCCCAACTTAGAGATCCGCTCTGACTTTTTACATTGATCTCCAACCAAATTAGTCTGCTGCCTTAATTTTTTTTTCCTATTCATCTTGGCGCAAAACAACAGTCCTAACAACCTGTCATGACATGCTCTGCTGCTGCTGGCGACACTCCCAAACACACACTCACTCAACACTCATCATTTCATGCTGATATGGTGTATGAGGTCACTAAATTTTGATGGCTGTTCTGACTGTGTGAAGAAAAAAAGTTACACTAAAGATAGAAAAAAGGCCTTACTGCACACAGAAAACAACAACACTGACACAAACATAACTTGTGGAAACATTGAAGGTTTGTTTTACTATTTAACTCAGCAGTCTCACACTTTGATAAATATCCTCCTGCCTCCTCAAATGACCACTCGCCGCCGGCTCCAAAAGCAAGTCAATTCCCCTTGACTCCCATATTAAAATGCAAACAGCCTGGTAGAAAAAAACAGTTTCTGTAGCTAGTTTATCCATTCATTACGGCTGTATGCTAAGATTTTTTCATCTATATTCTTAATTATATATAATTCAAATTACATTACAGTGCTCAGTTTTGCATAACTTAGTTTGTGGTCATTTTTAGCTGCTGTCAACTGTCCGCTAAACATCACTAAGTCATTAAAAGTACCTTTCCTGTCCAGCTTCACTCTCTTTTCGAAATACAGTCACTTCTGGCTCCTAAAAGCCGTGTTGGCGAAAGCCAGTAAAACCAAACTCAAGTTCATAACGCAACTCCGCAGACCAGTGGGTGACATCATAATGGCTTCCTCCACTATGTCATATATTGTCTATGGTAGAAAGTACATTTGACATCAGCAGGTTTCCTGTAAACACTACAGAGTTAATTTGCCACATCAAATGTTTTCATAATGCTGAAATTATACAAATAGATTTTTTTTTTTATTTAAATTTAAATGTTTAATTTTTCTCAAAACAGCTAAAGAAAGTTGTTGCCCACTTGACATTTCATCATTTGTGGACTAACATACGTATAACAACACGTACACAAAATATTACACATATTGTGTCTTTGTTTAAGAGCAGCATTACTGCCCAATGTCTGCATGACTCATGTAAACAGCCGACAATGACAACATACATAATTCTCAACAATTAATCCACTGCATCTGTTCTGCAAATCCAGCCTTAGATGTGGAGCCTTGACTTCTTGCTTAATTATTACCTTATTTCCTGTCTTGCCTGGTCCTTGTCAAACCCTTGTCTCCCTAGCTGTCTCTCCAGGCTGTATGTCTCCTGGGAAAGTAACCCGAAGTACCAGGGGTAGAGGTGTGTTTGGTTAGCTGGTGGGACTTGAGCCACAGACTTAGCATCAGCTAAATGGCTGCCTAAAATAGACAGTGAACACAGCACTAAGGCCTATACACAGACACTTTAACCCAGCAAAATATGCTGAAATAATATGGCATTATATTCTTCAATCAAAAACAATATTTTCCTTGACCTCTACTGCAAAGCAAAGCAAGCCTGAAATGAGACTAAACTGACAAAGCAGTAACAGACAGTACAACACTTGTTTAGCAGCCAGTAAGAAGACAAATAAACAAAACTTCAAATCAACTCATGTGCATTTGCTTCTCAGCCACCACCGTGGGAATGGACCATATATGGATAATCGCAATTTCTTGGCATTCCTGACAGACACAGCTCTGCCTGCTTGCATAAATACGCATTTTAAAAAGCACAATTTTCTGGTTAACTATTCTCCTTTTGGTGCCATCGCAACTTGTCATCTCATCTTCTTAAAATCCTACGGTGCTTCGTTTTATGACTCAGCATAAAACAAAGCAACAAAAAAAGTTAAATGAAAACTTCAGCTAAGAAAACCTGTGACAAAAAGTAAGGACTCTGAGTTTAACATTAAATTTTATTCAAGCTTGGGAATGGAAACAGGAAATGGGCTGATGACCACTAGCGTTGTCTTCAGGAGATTTTGGGGATGGACTGATATCATCCAGTCACTCATGCTGAGTTTTACAACCTCAAGGAAACAACAGCCCAAGGGCCTTTCTGATGCTCAGTCTTTTGCATGCCAAAATTAAGCTTTTTCCCCCCTTGCACGTCAACACCGAAATGGAAAAATCTCTTTTTCGAAGCAAGCATACTGCAGGTCATGTTACAAGAATTAATCAATCAGCTCCACAGGACACGTTTCACCCTCTCTGTCCAAGGACATCATAAAATCCAGTTGAAAGGTCAGCCAAACAGAAGGACTAGCAGCTGATTTTAATCATTCAGAGACATCAGGAGATGCAGGACCAGTCAAGTTCTACGATACCTTTTAACTATGACACAATGCGTATTACAATATACGGTTGGCGATGCGATACAAGAACGATATTGGCTCAGTTTTACCGTTACAATATGATACGATTCAATGACAGGAAATTGATACAGTAATGGTTTTTTTTGCCAAAAACAGAGGAGAAGAAAACCTCTTTTTCCATGCAGTGGTAGAAGAGGTAAAACAAAGGAAAAGCATTATACACTGAACTACACAAACAGTCAGTGCAAGACCTCTATTCAAACAGTGTGGACCGCAATCACGGACGCTGAACGCTGCACGCTGCTGACGCAATATGCATGCCCAAACCGTCTAAATGAACTGGAATAACGTTTACAACCATTTACCATTAAATGTGTGGAACATACATCCAGATAACAATGTTTGATGTGCTAAATACAAGGCAAATTTCTTAGTATTTATGAAATCGATTTTTTGATCGATACAAGAAGCACTAGCAGGACGATTTGCCGTTTCAACAGCAATGTCGTTTGATCGCATTTGATCGATTGCTTTCAGTGTAATTAGAAAAATGCTAATTTGTACAAGTGGTTCAGTTGCTTAGTAATGACAGGTGTGACGGTGAGCGACCTCCCACCTTTGATACAGTCATAACAGAGTACGACAGGCACTGACACGCCTGAACAACCCCTTAGAATACAATTAAAGTCCTTCACACACACACACACACACATGCCCACATTGTTAACGCACAGACACACAGATGTCACCAATGACAACTGCCAATAGAGGGGAAAAATCACCAACCACAAAAAACAGACCTGAACACTATATCAAAGACATTCAGTGCGATAGATCAATAACAGTTCAGACCTTTCTTAATACTAATTGGACTGGATGATATGTTCAACACCAACAGTCAGACTTGCACGGTCATTCATTCACCCTCATGTGGACAACAATACTTGGAAAGTTTGACTGGAATCCTAAAAATTCCGCCTAGCAACACCCACAGTAAAGACCCAGCCGCACTCTTATTGGCTTGTCTCTCCTTCAGTTATGTGTCCTTCTGATGACTCAGCTGAAAGATCTTCCGCATCTGAGCACATTCACACTCAATCACAATGTAGATGCGGGGATGTTGGCCATAAAAAATGAACTAAAAAATGAATGCATGGCACCACACTTTAAGATCCACGCAGGCTGCAACCATATTCATGCAACAAGCAGACACACACACACACACACACACACACACACACACACACATACACACAGAGGCACATAGGGTCATCTTGCTGTGTACAATGGATCGTGCAGACAGAGGATGAAAGGAGAAGACGCCACGGTTAATCAACTTCTTCATTCTTCCCCTCTGTTCCTCCCTGTGTTGCTTCATGTCCTGACTGGGATATCTGTTTCTTCTCAACTCTGCCCCTTTCACATGTCATCTCTCTTTTAATTCATTTAAACACTGCTTTATTTTCCAACAGCTCATTTTCTATTACAATCACATCAAAGTAAGCACTGGTAACATAAAGGTACAGAAACACAAGAGCAACAATAGCTTAAAAAAACCACACATTTCTTCTCTTGTCTTTCCTTCTATCAAATGACATTCAATTCTAGTTTGATTCACTTCTGTGATCTATCAGTGCTATCTTCATCTATTCCTGTCTGTCTATATCTCTCTCGCTGTCTCTGGAGGAGTGCGTGTATCACTGAAAAGAGGAGCAGATTCCACTGTCATGTGGATGATAGAGGCTTGGGGGCTGAACTCTGCTTCCTCTTCTGTTTGTGTGTGTGTGTGTGTGTGTGTGTGTGTGTGTGTGTGTGTGTGTGTGTGTGTGTGTGTGTGTTGAGGAATGCAGCCCTACTGTGGGACTGCAAGCCAGAGACAGAAGAGGGGGAGGGGCAGGTTTCAGATGTAGGCCAAAGTTACACCAACTGTGAAACAGTACATTATAATGAGAATTTATGCATTGCATGCATTGTCTTAACTTGTATGTGTGGGTGTGGGGTCGGGTTGGGGGGTTGCAGCTTGTAAAGTATCTATAAGTTGATACTTACAGCCGTGGTAGGAGGCAGGTGAACCCTCTGACCTGCCGTACTCTTCGCTGTAGGAAGTGGAGAGGTTGGGCTGAGATGAGCCTCGGCCAAAACCCATCTGACTGCTCCCTGTGGACACCTGGGCCATACGCTCTTTGGTCTTCAAAGCTTGAGACCTAATAGGACCAAAAAAAAAAAAAACCCTCCAATATTACCATCATTGTAACGTCCAACAGACAAAAAACATAGGATACAAAAGGATGACTGGTTTTTAGAGCACCCAAATCAACCGGAGCATCTTGCCCCCCTTTTTGGGAAAGATTGGATCTCACTAGTAAACATGTTACGCAGCATCAACAACTTTGCCAGAATGAGGAAGCGGGTGAGATGACTGCGCGTGTGGGATGTTTGGGGTTGTTTACGTTGTTTTGTTTTATTGCTGCGGCAGCCCACTGTAACAAAATGTTACCAGTGGAAATCCTGCTCTGGTGTTACACATGATAAATGATGATTTTTTAAAAAATACAAAAAGGGGGGGAATATTTGCAAGTTTCACTCGGTCTCCTAGTGATAGAATTGATTCTTACTGTTTCCAAGAAACGTTACGAAATGTGACTGAATTTTTTGCTTAACAACAAAATAGCATCTCAGTATTGTACATTGATCACAAAAACACTCCACACGCTCATAAAAATGCATGAATGAAAAAAATGAACTTGTACCTTGTAAATGCAAGTTGATATCTGAGGTTTTTTACTGCTGTGGACCTGTTCAAGTTTGATTTATACAGCTCTTACCTTTCTCCTTTGAGACGATCCTCATCTTTGAGTAGGACCACTAGCTGCTTGCTCTTCTCCCTGACGTTGATTCCCTGGTCTTTGCCGTCTCTGTCGATGTACTGGAAGTCCTTTAGAGTCTGGATGGCGAAGATGTTCTCTTTGCATTGCAGCGCCACTCGCTCTGAGCCAGTCTTGATCAAGTAGTCGAGCAGGGTGAGCGCCTTGTAGACGTGGCGCCAGTTCTTGCCGTGGTCATTGAGACGTTTCCAGATCATGCTCATGATCTCGCTGAAAGCCACCACGTTGTAGGTGAGGTCGGCGATCTCGGACATGAGAGAAGAGGACGGGCCCCAGGGGTCGTTGGAAGTGGCCTCTCTGACTTTCTTCTCGGCGTCAGAGTAGTTGTTCACCATGTTCTTCATCTGCCGGCGGATGGTGGAGCTTGGCATGCTGGCGGTGGAGACGGTACAGACAGGCAGAAAAACAAGGTACACTCTCACACAGGAGAGCAGCTCCAACACCGATGCCTGATAATCGGGTAAGAGAGGCTAACACACAGAGGATGTCAGTGTGTCTGCTTCAGCTGAAGCTTGCAATTTGTGTCTGTGCACCCGTGTCCTTTCCCAAGGCACAGCGGTGGCGTGTCTCTGTGTAAATCTTTTTGGTGTACAGGTGTGTGTGTGTGTGTGTGTGTTGTGTTAGTGTGTGTTTGTTTATGATGCTTCTCCTGGCCAGTGCAGTGTTCCTGAGTCCTCCAGAACAGCGTCTGTTAAAACCATCTCCACACACACAGTGCTGGCAGCACACATGACCACGCCATCACCTAGGACAGAGAGACAAATAAGAGGTTATTGCAAAGAGGAGAAGCAAAGAGACACAGAAAATGAAACAATGAAAACAGGAGACAAATGCTTCATACAGTCAAATCACACACCACAACAGTTCCTTGATGTAATCAGTTTTCTGGGTAATTTCCCACATCTAAATATACCAACAGATTAAATTAGTTTAAACACTAAGACAACTTAAACTTAATGCTTGATGCCAAAAAAACCCAACTACTCAAATTCTCCTTCCCTAAACAGTCACCTTTGAAACATCTAATATTAGTTTTCAACAAACCTTTCTTGAGAGAAACACTGAGAAACCAAAGAGTTACTGAGTTCGAATCAATCTTCTTAAAGATCCAAATTTCGACACTTTAAACAAAACTGTGAAGATAAATGTATGAGAGGCGCAGCTGAAGTACCTCCCTCTTTGAAACTAGCCAAAACAAAACGTTTTAGACTTTCACACTTAGATAAGCACTTTCCATGTGCTTGTAGAGGGCCTGCCTCCTTCATATTAAACAAGGCCACAGTGATGTGACCGAGAATTGTTTCCACTGTTGTAATCTCATTCGAGTTTACAGTAACCTGACTCAATTGCAAATTACAAGGCATAGTGTTGGAAATAATTTAAGGGCAGTGAGGTCTGTGTGGTGGTAAAGCCGCACATTGGGTGGGCACGGAGGACAAGAAATGAGAGCAGGAAACAATCAATAGAAACAAAACACAAGACTGCTGGGAACAAATACGAGATCTATGCAATGATAAATATATGGTAAAAATAAAAAATGCACCAACTAGTGCTTCACAATATTGCCACAGTGCCACTGTTACAAAAATAGTCTGCAACAATCTATCTAAACAGTGAGGTATGCTTTGTAAATAAATGTAATGAACTACACATTTCATTATTGTTGTGTGTGTGCAGCATTAGGGCTAAAATTGCGGGTATCTCGCAGGACTTAATCAGACCCCACAAATCTACAATATTACTGCGGGACAATCCCCCCAACGTTTACAGCTTTTATGTATTGTTAATAATTAACCTGTAAGTGCATAAAATGGGAACAGGCAGAGTCTGTTTTCTGACTGTGATGAGAAAGGGGTCGAGAATGAGCAGAAATGACTAGCGCAAAAGAAATGGCGGTGCTGTAGGTCCGCCCTCACTGAATGCATGCCAGCTCCCACGGCCAGGGGCACACTTCCTGTCGGGTAACTACCTTGGCACGACACTGGCAGACTGCCTGTGGGGCTCTATGAGCAAGTTGACAAGCAGTGCAGCTCTGCCACTCGTGCAGAGAAGCTGAGAGTTCTAATAATTATTCGTAATAATTATACACAAACAATTAGATGGGAGTCCAAATATTGTTAGAATAATGCAAAGCGGAGCATTTCATACTCGTATTTTTCAGGCACAAAGCGCTTGTCTGGAGTGAGAAAAACGCTGTACATGATTAAACATTCGGTGAATCTCTCAGTGTAGAAACAGTGGTGACTAAACCAAACAGTTGCATAACACAAGTTTTTATTGAAGCTGTCTTGGCAAAATAGCTTAGTACTCAAACAGATCTCAATGAGGGGTTTTTTGTTTTTTTTTTTTTTCCAAATTAAAAAAGTGTAGCCTTCACCTTTGGGCTTTAAAGTTCATATTAAAAACAGCAGATGCCAGAAGATAGGCAGAGGCAATTTCATTCTAACTGAATAAATATTTCGTCCACAAAAATCACACAGCAATCACAGAAAATGATATTAATGCTATTATAACTATTTAATCTGAGACATGTATGTACTTTTTTACTTTGACTTTAGCTTAAGTCAAGAATCTGAAAAGGTACCTCAATTTCAACTGGTCTACTTTTAGATGAGCACTTTTACTTAAACATTTGTGTACTGCTACCACCTCTGGGGATGACTAGGACAACACAAGATGTGTAATTAAGGTCAAGTTAGTTGCTCCCCCCAAAGTCCATAAATCCACCCTATCTGAGGAACATGAATTCTCCCCCCAGTTTGAAAAATTAATTTTAGGCACTGAGCAAGACTACAAACTTTCATTTCCTTGAGCAACCCCGTGTTGCACAAGGCTCAAACTAACAACTATTTTCATCATTGATTCATCTGCCGATTATTTTTACGATTAATCGTTTATTCCATGAAATGTCAAAAAAGTCTGAAAAGTGCTCATCTCAGTTTCTCCGGGCCCAGTGTGATGTCTTTAATCGCTTCTTTTGTCCAAACAGACCAAAACACATTTATCATCATAAATGACACAGAAGCAGCAAAGCTTCACATTTAAGAGGCAAAAAAACAGCAATTATTTTTACTTTTATTTGAAAAATGAAACAATCGATGAGCAAAATAGTTG
>JAQFJA010000009.1:15918272-15930556 GCA_029874485.1 Naso brachycentron | reverse complement strand
TTTTTTTTTTTTTTTTCTCATGACCTCCACAAATGAGTTTTGTCATTTAGTCGTTAAATGTTCTGCCTTGATAAAGCTCAGGTGCTGATTTTTTAAGATTTTCATGTTTAGTAAATATACATCTAAGTTACTGACATGTACAAGGATGCACAGCATGACAGCTCAAATATATAACCAAAAAAACTCAGAAGTAAGGCCAAACATCTTGATCGCCCCCTGGTGTCTGACTGATCGGTTGGTTTTAATTTGTTAAATGATGCTTAAAAAAAGGGGGGGGTGTGAAGTCCTACCTGACAGCTAACCCTAACCTGTGAGTGTTTGGTTTGGGGTTTTTTTTGGAGGTTATTTGTCATTTTATTGCCAAAGTTTGCCTCTCCATGTGTAAATGTTCCAACAAAACAAATTCCTGTGATATTTTTTCGTAAGGGCACCGTTAATGCATCCTGGTCTTTTTGCTGACCAAGACGATTATGATTGATTTGAAAAAACACAAATAAGTCAGAGTATATTTTTCCCTCTTCCCACAGCAATAATAGGTTCAGCTGGACTTTTCCCCTGTGCTGGAACAATATGTGGAGATCACATTTGACAAGACAAAACTAAAAAGCAAGTTAACAGTTTTTCCGCAAGTGTCAAACTATTTCTTTAAATGATTCTGACCTGAGTGTGGCCGACAGCAGGTAAAGTTGCCTAAACATCACTTTTGCTGGTTCTCCTGGTAAAAATGTTATAAGAATATCAAAGTACTAAAACCACACACCAATTCTTCCATCATGAAATCCATCAGCTTATATTAAAACTCTACACATCAGCCGTCACCTGCTCGTCAGTCCTCACACAGACGAGTTCAGCTGGCAGCGTACAGACTAGTTCCCTTGTGTTTTAAACTAAGATCAATCACTAGAAAATATTATTATTCATCATTAAATATTTACTTTCATGTCTGTATTCTTTTTCCATCTGCTGTCTTGGTCAGGCCTTTCTCATCATATGAATATTTAATAAAAATGGACTGACTGACCATAGGCTGGCTAAATAAATGTTAAATGAAAACATAAATAAAATATATTTGTAATTCCAAGGAACGAAGACTGCATAATAAAAGGACACAATGTCAGCTGATCCCTTTACTGTAATGCAACGGCTGCTTTTTGGAGCACACGTCTGGGAATTATTTTTCCATGCGGGGTTGAGAAATTTTTTGTTTGTTTGTTTCACAAGCGGTAAAAGTGCAATACTTCAACAATAAACACAACTTTGAAACATCAATTTCTGCATCCTAGCCTCGGATGTCGAGCTGAGACAAAAAAAAATTGACCACCGTGAATTTTTCATTTCATTTAAAGGAGAATTTTCCAAACCAACAGAAGACCACAGTGCTGGCAGTTACATTGTGTTCCCTCACTATTAGACTATGGGTTCTCATGTCCTTTCATGTCAACAGCCATCAGTTTTCACATACTCCTACTGTAGGGGGCGATGTCTGTGTTTTTTCTTCTCCCTCACTCCTAGCAGCCTTGCTCAGATGACATCCATCTTTAGACTAGGCCTTCTTAACTCACCTACACAGTAGTTTCATGGCTGCATCTTGCACAGTGCGATTGTGTTTACAAAATCTGTCCATTAACAATTGCAAACTCTAGCAAAGTACTCCCAACAGCTTTTGTGGTATTTCTTGCTTTTTCAAGTGTCTGCAGGAGCACTTTTTGCCATTATGACACGCATACACATACTAAAACACCGTCTGAAAGGATGTAAAACAGTATCAGCAACTGTGTCGCAGCTGGTAATCAGCTAAGCTAGCTGGTTCCCCCTGTTTCCAGTCTTTTTGATAAGCTATGTATTGAGCTCCTGTCTCCGCTCTGTTACAGAGCAGTTGTGATCTGGCCTCACCCGTGCATGTGTGTGGAGGGTGCGGCTTTTGAATGAACCCCAGTGGGAGGGAGTGGGTTCAGACTGAGCCCTGAGGAGATGCTACTTTTTCAAACCTTGCTAGCTTTCCAAAATTACCAACCTTGCCTTTAAGTTGAAATTACTAAATAAATCTTATTTGCTGATTTGCAAATGTTCCACTGCTCTGATGTATTACTTTTGCTGTGCACCACTGCGTTTTGTTTAAGTACAGAATGCATCAAAAGTTGTGAAGCCATTTTTTCATTAACTCTCTTTTTCCTCCTCCTCCATCCCTCTCTCCCTCGTTCTCTCCTTTCTCCTCACAGCGTCCCCATCATGCCCACGCTCTCTTCGACTTCACCCCACACCACCCCTCCCAGCTACGCTTCCTGCGCGGTGATGTCATCGAGCTCCTCGACTGCTCCGATTCGGTGCGCTGGAGAGGCCGTTGCCATGGCCACGTGGGCTACTTCCCCCCAGAGTATGTCCAGCCCATTTACCAGTGCCAATGACCTGACACGTCAATCAAATGCACATGGATTCCCACGGGTTCGTCAGTGAGCCGTCTCGACCCCGCCCCTCACACTGCTCCCCTGCCCTGCACCTGCCCGTTAAGTTTTGGAGCAGAACTGACAAGCTGCAGCTGAACTGTTAATTATGTCACTGACTCCTCCCATTCCTCCTGTCCAATCAGCTGCCACAGGCTCATCAATCGCTTCCACCTGATCCCACAACTCCACTTCTCTTTTAACGTATCAAAAAATGAATGGACCTTGACACTGTGGAGAACTCACATACATATGCACACACAGTTCACACAAACATTCTCCCAGGCATATCCATTTATTACAGCTTATTAATGCTGGTGCAGTTAAATGAAAGCGACACACTCACACTACCTTGATGACAAAAACATAAACAGTGTGTGTGGCCCATGGGAGGCTGTGGAGGAAGGGCACGGTCGGATCAGGATGTGCTTCAGTGTTCTCCCGCCGTTCCCACGGGGGGATCCGGTGAGACACACACAGACTCATTGTGTTGTGAATATTTGGGCCAAACACTCTGCGGATACTGACACAGCAGATTCCTCTATTGCCAGGCTGGTGTGTGTGTGTGTGTGTGTGTGTGTGTTTATGAGAGTGGAGGAGTTTGTGTGTAAAATGTGGGTCTGAACACATGCGAACCTGCAAACTTTATGTATCTGTATTTTTATCATATGCTAAAGTGAATGCATGTGTGTATGAATTTGGGATTGTTTGTGTGTGTGTGTGCGTGTGTGTGCGTGTGTTTAGCCCTGTGCTGTGCAGGTGGTCACCATGTTCACATGGCTGGTGAGGTGAACCCCGCCCACATAACTTTGTTTTAAAATACACAGCTTCAAATGTAAAACGCTCAACTGAATTTATGGATCATTTGTTTGTTTCTGTGTATTTATTCTTTGTCATGTGTAATCTTAAGATACATATATTACAAGTATGATTAAACATTGTAAAAAGGTTTTGTTTCTGTTGCAACAGACAGCTTAAGAGAGCCACATTTTATGTGTTTAACAATAAGAACTCGGACTGGTCTTCCTTAACCTGTAATGACAAATCATTGAAATAAAGTGATACATTTACCTCTTCGAACCCGAGGCTCGGACATTATTGTTCTGTAATATTAAAAAAATATATTTCTGTTGAAAATTGTAAAAGAGGGCTGTGAAATTATTAGGTTAACGAGTAAAAACACTGAGACAAAGGGTTATTCGAGGATTTTGATAGTATGTGTGAACAAGGCATGAGTCATGAATCCCATAAATGAGTTTAAGTTGATAAACTTCCAGGTTCCTTGTCTTGAAGTCATTGTTTTTTTTTAAATAGGGTTCATTGTTAGATGCCTGAAAGGTGTGTGGTTAAAAGATGCCTAAAACATTGTGGAGATTGTACATTTTGATGCTTTTATTTTTTATCTTTAATCTTAAAAGAACACTGACTGACAGCTGGCTAAATGAGAATGCGGAGCTCGTAGGGGCATTGCACGGCAGCACAGTAACTAATCTACTCACTGGTTCATCTTTACCGCCTTGTTGTATTTAAACTCTTTTAAGTTTGTTGATTTATCAAGTTAGAATGTTTTTACATATTGGCTTGAAGCAGTTTATTTGTATCGGCCAAAAATTCAGAGATCTCACTAATATGTTTTTTTGTTTTTTAAATGCATCTGCAGTTTAAGCCTGGATCCACATCTCTAAATCCAACTCACTCACATTTAAAAAGAATTCCAACTGAAAAATGAAGTTAAACATTATGGAAAGTTATTTTATATAATCAAACCTGCACTTTGTGACAGTTGGTAACAAAGTCTATTTCTGCACTTTTACATCACACAAATATATTCAATTCATGAGCAGCCACTCAATTTCAAGCATAAACTACAATTTTATGATTTTTGCATTGTTATTGGATCCATTTGTGCCATAAAATGCCAGTTAAGAGCATAGAATGAATTCGGTGCATGTCATGCATCAAGCTGTGGTCCCATCCCCTTTCTTCAAAAAATCACCAATCTCTCAAAAAGGATATGACTCACATTTCTAATGCACGTTATAAATGAGGACTGATCAGCATCAGTGCCTAGGAGTGAAGCCACAGTTCGTAGTGCCATAATGATCTAACTATAGTGATGAAACAGGCCGGGACACCTTCTGGTTTAGTGTCCGAGTGCCTCTTTAGGCCGACTGAGCACATCCACCCAGTCAGCGCTGAATGGAGGTGAGTCTACCGGAGCGGCTGCTTCAACAGCTGTGAACAGCAAACAGAGACGATAATTAAAAGATGGGAGTTAAATTATGCACAAGGTGCACAGCAAGCGTAATGACTATGCGCTTAATTGAAGACATGCATTTGTTTGCACACAATTAGTGCCGAAGCAATTAGAAATGATTGTCGATCCACCCACTCAAGTAAAAGAAAACGACTCAAAGACTGTTCTAATTATATTTTAATCATTAGCTTAAAAAGAAGAAATGTCCATTCTTGCCGGCTTCAGCTTCTCTCTCTATTTTACATGACTGTAAATAAAATGTGCATTTGCATTTTATTTGCTTAGTTGGAGCGAACAGCAATGAACTTGTGAAGGTTATTTGGCATTTTTTTCTTACATTTTAAGGACTAATTGATTAATTAAAAATGATATGCCTACAATTATGATGATAACAGTTTAATTAATGTCTGAAATAATCATTACTTAGATTCTACACTCAATTCTATTCAAGTGTCACAAGTGATTTTAATGCTCCGTAAAATAAAAATGGTGATGATACTATAGTCGGTGTGTGACACTTATTTTAAATGCCTCATTTCGGCTCAATTACTTGCCAGCAGAGATCTAATTGACATGTAATTCTTGCTTTCAGCAAGAGGCATTGAGTCTAAGTGTGTTTATGAGTGCACGACAGCACATTTATTGGTGGCACACACACACACACACACACACAATATGGATGACAGCTGACTGGTGCTATGTGAGAAATGCAGCGCTGCTTCTGTCACGAGGATGTGATGCTTGAAATGAGGCAGGAGGCAGGGTTACATCCTATGTTTTACTCCCCTGGACTGAATCACTTCTGTTCTGTTTCTCTTTCGTCTCCTGTTATTTTTCTAACAAACCGCTTCATTCATTGCTCCTGACAAGAGTCACCTCTGGCTTGCCACAGACAGTTAGTCAATAAACCACTGGAATCCAGCAGGAGGGAACAAGAAAGGACTTACAGGTGCACCAGGAATAGCACTGCTGTTTCTGCCTTCATTCTGTTTTTTTTTTAAACTGCTGAGTCACTTTGAAGTGTGCGTGTGCGGCAGATAAAGAGCTGCGAGTGTCACACCGACCAACACATTTACCATGACGTATTCCTGTCATAGACTCGAAGAGAGATGTCACTGACACGCTGTCACAAAGGAAGAAACACTTCATGAAAAGTAACAGATGAGAGAAATAAAGGGAGATCAAGACAAAAAGAAGAAAACTGGAGTGGAGCTGTAAGACAAGTGAAATGAGACAGGACAGAGAATAAAAAAATAAAAAAATCGGGAAAATATGAGACAAAACAGTTTGGAAGAAGCAGATGCTGATGTAAGATGGAGCGTCAGGGTGAGGCAGGAGCGATCTGATGGAGAGTGGCAGTAAAGGAGCAAGTGGAGGGGGAAGGTGAGTGAGCCGGAACGTCGGTGATACTCAAAGGTGTTAGAAGCAAATACAACAAAACACTCAAACCAGTTTGACTGACTCACTGCCTCGGGCCTTTTAGGCCTTCGCAGTCAAGGAAGAAACAACTACAAACCAGTCAAACACCCTCTACTTGTAAAGAGTTCACCAGATACTTAGTCATATGCCATTCAGCTAATCCATAAGTCACATGTTTAGATGGGAAGTGGATGATTCAATGAGGAGCCAGCTTGTTTTTTTAACTCCTTCGTGCAAATGCAGCGAGACTGACCAGACTGCATTTGGATGCAGAGCTGCCGTCAGCGTGAACACACTCCTCTCTCACCTTTGCAGGAGATCTTTCAGGTACATCAGTCCAACCTGTTTTGGTTCCAGCGCTTGAGGCTCTCGTGTCAGCCTGAAAAATGGGCAAAAAGTCATTTGGTGTTTCTTCACGCAAATCAGAGATTTACATGTGAGCCTGTTGTGTGTCTTCACAGGAAACATAAAACCTACGACCATTGCAGCAAAACTATTGAATCATGATCTGTTCTTTTATTTTATTATCAAAGCTCGATGGATACATCAGTTTGCCAATATTATCGTCCAATATTGTCCTATCACAGGTGTATTGCATCGACTATAGTGTTTTCCGATATGCACCGACATCAAAACTGATTTTAAAGACTGTGTGAAAGGGAAGTCAAAATGTGATTTGCTCACATATATTGATGTGTTTCTGGGAAAAACAGGCCTCTAGGTAGGAGCTTATCCTGCTTGTTGATTGATGTTCACAGTAGCCAATAGGGCTGAATGTGCGCTACGCCTGCCCTCCACCCAGGCTGACAATATTGCTGTGTGTGAATACAGGGAGAAGTACAACCTGAGTGCAACATGACTTTATACACTAAGGGATGATACTACAAACACTGACGCGACGTTGTTAAGTTTTCCACTGTTTCTAGGGCTTCCACAAGTGATACACTGCAGAAATGACGAGCATATGTAGCTAATGATAGAAAACCCACCTTCCTCCTTACAATATTAGCTAAGCTAATGCTAACTTGTTTATCCACAGAGCTGTGAGCCACATTAACAGACCTCTGTTTATTTTATGAACATAGACACAGCTTTGTTAATTTTTCTAGCCTGTCTAGGACTCCCACAACTGATGCAGTTCAGCAAATATGGTTATAGCAGCCATAGTAAATCACAGGAAGTGTAGTGCCACCCCCCGAACTGGATTTCCCACGATGGAGCTGTTGCATGTCAACAGCAGGCTTGTGTCTATATTATTCCAAAAAAAAAAATCGAGAAAGCATTTTCATAGGACAAAAAAAGTGCAAGATGAGTCAACACAAAATAAAAAAGTTTCCAATCAGAGAAAAGACCAGATTTTAGAGTAAAAATACTCAAAAATGATTTTTTCAACAAATATGTGGTATATAGCATGGCATACATGATCAGCTAACACATAAACACAGATTTTTCATTAAAGAGGACTTTCAGGCCTGTAAAATGCTTGGACTAGTGATTTAAAATTGTGTAAATGTGTAATTTGTCCAGCAGAGGGGGGCCTGTCAGTTTATAATAAGTGAGGTGTCCACAGTTAAGTTATGTTTTAAATAAAGTTTGTTAAAATGTAGGATATCCTGCCACCATTACATATCTTTATTATATATATCTATAATATCAGCTGATATATCAGATTTCGTAATTCTCTTGCTCCCTAATATTGGTATCAGCATCGGCCCCACAAATAGCGTATCAGTCAGGCCCTATTTATTTATGCAACAAATTTACCAAAAGGTTCAGCCTCGATTGTTGCTTCTCTCTCCTGCTTTCTTTCTGAATGATGATGCGATTACATCCCAATCAACAGCAATGATCAGAGCAGGCTGCATATGACTGTGAGTAAGGTGCATTATCAGGTGAAATACAGTTATTAAAATATGTTTTTATAACCTTGTGGCTTTGTGTTTGATTTGGCTGCTGTCCTTGTGAAGACTTGTTCCGCGTGTTTTATGTGAAGCGAATGTGATGCATTTAACTGTAATTACTTTCACAGGAACAGAGTTAAAGCTGTCATGAAGTCTGCCTCTGTTTAAAGGCTCCTTATAAAGCTCTGTATAGGTGAACATGTAGTTTTTTGGCTCAAGACACCACATGTTCTCACTGTTCATACATTCTTTTTTAAAAAGTGTAAAGCGTATGGTCTATTCCCTCCAGTTAATGCTTGTTAGATCCCATTAATCCTGACATAATCTCTCCATCATGTCTGCTTTTCCAGCAAGTAATTATGTACTTCATTTTGATCTTTTCAAAACACTTCCAAAACTGCCAGGAGCATTGAGATACATGATTGAACAGGTACAACAACAGGTAAAATCTGCTGATGGTTTCCAGGTGATGTGACATTAACTCAGTAATGGGGTTTGGGAAAGGGAGGGATGATCACTGAAGTCAAACTCAAACACATCCCCATTTCACCTCCACAGCACATAAGCGCACAAACAGTTGGAAATGCCGCTGGTCACGTGGCGAAGGTGTGCACGTGTGTGTGTGTGTGTGTGTGTGTGTGTCGGGGGGGTGTTTCGCCTGTCACGGTCACACCTGTCGGGCGGTGCCGTCGGCGGGATGTCACTCACTCTCTCTCTCGCGCTCTCCGGCCGGTCAAGTCCTGCATTGGTAAAGGGAATGACAATGGCTGAGTGTTAGTGCACCATGGCCGGTCAAAGGAGGAACGAGGCTGACCGAAGACGGGGATTACATGAAGTAATGTCTAGCAAGTGTGGATCAAAACTACCCAGCTGTTTAAACCACAAACGAGGAATTAAAGCGCTCATAAGCAGCTTTGTTTATCCAAAGTCTGGAGAAGATTAGCAGAGGGAACTCTAAGAGGGAACTTTTTAACGATTCTTGAAGTATTTTGCTCTGAAGAGACATGGCTCTGTCCCAAATACAGTGCCTGGACGATAACCACGTGAACCCGCGGACGCACGAGTCCAAACCGGAGTTCCTCTACTGCGAAAACCAGCGGCTCGCGCTGGAGGTTCTCCTCCAGGATGGTCGCGAGGCGTATTTTAAGTGCTTGGAGGCTCGCGGCCTGCGGGGCTTCCTGTCTGACCTGGAGATGGAAACTCTCACCGATACGGTGGAGCCCTATGACCCGGAGTCGGAGATCTTCCCGGAGGATGCAGAGGAAGACGAGCCGCCGCTGTCACTGCACTACTGGCCCGAGCTGTCGGACACATCCATCCCACACATGGACCTGGGCTGGCCGGACACCGAGGCTTACCGCGGGGTGACGCGCACCACCATACACTCGCAGCCACCGCTGGATGGCCAGGCGCATATCAAAGAGATTGTCCGGAAAATGATTGCGCAGGCGCAAAAGGTATGTTGGACCACTGTGGGACAAAATGAAAACCTAAATATTGAAACTCAGGTGTTACGTCTGTTTAAGTAAAGTGTTAATTTTTTAATTTAAATTAGGGTGTCACGTCCTTAAAGTTGACTCTCAAGAACTTTTTAAAACCCAGGCTATAGAGCATGGAAAGTCAAATTAAACAATTAAAATATACGCAGATGAGAGTGCTTTGCCTAATAGGCCTATTTGAATTACTTGTTATGAAAATATCTCTGTTTAACCAGTCAGATGGCCTCTGAATTTGAGGATTCAACAGCCCCTTTTTCCTGCCATCTAACAGTTGAAGTGTTGTTATAATGAGCGGCTGTGGCTCTCAGTCAGTCAGCATGAGGTCAGAGTACAGAGACTGCTGACCAAAAGAGACTGTTAAGAGTGAAGTGCGAATTGATTAGGCAGCGTTATCAGGCAGATGAAGTGCTGCACACTGTGTAACTGTGCCAGCAATGTTGGAGAATTTGCATGTTTGTGTGCAATGCCGCCGGAGTGCATGTATGAAAGGGTGTGCTTCTGTCTGACTCATCCGACGGCACAAGTTTATGACATGTTTGTCTGGCACTGGCATGTGTTATCTGACTGCAACATCCTACTGTATGGGCCTTTAATGAAGAGCTTCTGACAGAATGAAAAAATGCAGATGTATCTTCTACGTCAAGATCTGTGGGAACACGCGTGACTTTCCTTAGTTTTCTTTGTGCACTGGAAAACTTAAGTGGAAACTTGTGGAAAAACTTGAATCTTATTTGTTTTGTCAGAAGAAGATGAACAGTCTGTAGTATACTCCCTGACTTCTTGTTTGCGTGTTTCTGTTTGCATGCATGTGTCCAGTTTTGCAACAGTTTTTCTCGTGTTTGATGTGATCTGTGTGTTTGTCTCCAGGTCATAGCAGTGGTGATGGACGTCTTCACCGATGTGGATATCTTTAGAGATCTGCTAGACGCTGGTTTCAAGAGGAGGATTTCTGTTTACATTCTGTTGGAACATACAACTCTACCTCATTTCCTGTCCATGTGTCAGAGGGCCAACATGCACGCCGGACACCTGAAGGTGAGCCAGTCACCCACTCGATCGTTTCGCATAGTGGTCTGACCAAGAGCTGCAACAATTAATCGATAAATCCATCGGTAGACCGGTAATTGTCAACTATTTTGATAAACGCTTAATTGTTTCAGTAATATTTGAACTAAAAAATGTAAAAGGAATTAAAGACTTGCTGGTTTAGCCTCTTAAATGTGAGGGTTTGCTGCTTTTCTCTGCCATTTATGATACTGAATGAGGATTCTTGGTCAAAAGAAGCAATTTGAAGTCGTGACATTGGGCTCTGAGAAACTGAGATGGGTATTTTCACACATTTTTAATATTCATGGAACACTTAATAGATTAATCCTGAAAATAATCAGCCGATCAAATGACTTTGAAAATAATCATTTTTTGCAACCCTAGTCTGACCTTATATTTAAGTACAAGGTTTAGTTTTTAGTTAAAGGGATATTCTGGAATTTTTGACAGAGGGCCTCATTTTCAACCTTCCCGGTCGCATTCTTACTGATAGAGACTATTTTAAGGTAAAAAGGTAAAGGTTAAGGTAAAGCAGCTTTATTGTCATTATACAATGAATTGTGCAACAAAATTGTGAGGTTAGAGTGGACGGTTAGTCATTGCATGCAATTCAGATTTGCTGTTCTGCTGCTAATGCAAATGCTAATGCAAATGCTAATGTTGCACAAGTCCTGGGACCCAACAGTAGCCACTACCAAACTCCGATTACACACTCCATAGTGCACCCAAAGCAAGCTGAATATGACGACAGTCTGTTGAGGTGAATTTGAGTGATCATAGAAATATTTCGGAATATTTGCGAATTTCTTTCATTTGTGGCTCTGATCAGGGTTAACAGTGACAGGAAGCTTGAGTAGTAGCAAAAAGAAAATAAAGACTTCAGCAGCTTCTTCTCGCTGTTAACCATAATCAGATTTACAAATTAGCGGAATTAAGCAGTAGTTAGTTTTCTAAAATTATGCTACAAACACTCTAATTTGCCTCAATAGTCTTTCGTCATATTCAACTTGCTTTGGGTGCACTGTGGAGGGTTTAATCAGAGATTGGTTGTATCAACTTTTGGGTCCTTGATTCACATTAGCATTAGCATCAGCGGTGAACACACATTGAGTTGAAGATTGACTCTACCAATTGGAATAGGACTGGGCAGGTCAAAAATGAGGCCCTATGACAAAAATTCTAGAATATGCCTTTAAGGAGTTTTAGATCTTTTTATGTTTCTTTTGTGCAAGTGAGAATTATGGTCTGATGGTTATAATCATAAACATTCACTCTCTTGGAAGCGTGCCCAACCTCCAAGGCACTTTGGCCATTACCTTTTCACTTATTTTACTTAGGGCCAAACAATATTTCCATCAGTTGATTCCACAAAGGCCATGATATCTAATGATATGATAATGATCAGAATAACAAGTTGACGAAAAATGAAAGTTCATAGTCAGTTTTATCAAAGACCAAACCTTGTAGCTGCTTCATAACTAGTAAATGTTTCACTGTTAGAATGTTTGACCTTTGGATAGCAGGGAGATTTTCAATATGACCAGAAATGCAGAGTTGATCCTCTCATTTTGAGATTTACACTTTGTTTATGTTACACAATCAGGACAAAGTATCTTCTGAAGGAAAGACAAGCAGTTGAAGTCAAGAGATATTCATTATCATGGATAAGTGAAAGCACATGCTGTCTCTGTCTCTCCCTTTCTCCTTCTCTTTCTGTCAT
>JAQFJA010000009.1:15883082-15893147 GCA_029874485.1 Naso brachycentron | reverse complement strand
CAATGTTAAAATATCTGTTGGAAAAAGTGTGTGAACCTCTAGGATTATCAGTTCATTCAAAGCGGTAATTGGAGTCAGTTGTTTCAGTAATTGGGATGACAGTCAGATGTGAGCTTAGTGTTTCCATATAAAGCATCTTTGCCACCTGAAGTCTGGTCTTCAGTCTTACAGGCTTATTTTGAGTCTTGCAGTGCAGATCTTAATCTAATAGAGACGTTGTAGAAAGAGAAGGAAGTCCTTGCAAGGACGTCCACCATCAACACCAGGTTAAAAAATCTGTGAGAAAGAATGGCCCGAAATTTCTCAAAGTCCATGTGTGCGACTGATCAACAGTCACAGAAAAGATGCGTGCTCAGACGGTTACACTATCAAGAATACAAAGGTTCACATAAATCCTTTTTAAGACTTACATAAATATTGGATCACATCTGAGATCACATTTACGCATGCAGAAAATTCAGGGTGCATTAACTCTCTGTCAGCACTGTATAGGCCAATAAATTAGATCTTTCTGACCCATAACCCTTTGCGCAGCTGAAGATTTGTCACATTGATTTAGCTGCAGACAGCGGGGCTCTTACAAAGGCTACAGCAGCATTCCAAATTTCATAGCCTATTTTTCCTTTTATGATGAAATAGTCTGGACCAATTAGATCCACACTGCGCAGTACATACTTTGTAACCGTAAATAAAGTCAAAAGAAGAATGCAATTTTACCATCTTCTTGTGGCACATAAGCATCCATAAATCTGCTAATTAGCACTGAACACACAGTTCCGGTGAGACCGAGGAGGGACATATAACATTTTTGGTAAATGACACCAACAGGTGAAGGTGAAGGGGGGCAGTTGTGATCATGGCCCCCGTATTCCTAAAATCGTGTAATGGCCCTGACCACCTGCCGCTTACAGGTGGGAGAACACAAGTAACATTGGATGACATCTGTTTCTTTTCTCTCTCTTTGATGTTGTGTTCACAGCTAACCAGCAGGTGGAGATGACACCGTGGGCGGGTGCTGGGTCCACTGGTTCCACAGCTGCACTCTGGGTCGTAATCACTCATAATGTGCGAGTTTCTAAACCCATTACATCACTCCTTTGAGAGTTATCAGCCGCCTGAAATGACCTCTGCTGCACAGCGGAGCAGCTCCAGTCTGCTCTGTCTCTGCTCCCTCCTGAGAAATGATGTGCCCAGTCAGCCTTTGCCATAATTACACATAAAAGAGATAAATCGTTCCTTTTTTTAGGCCGAGGAAGTTCTCCCTTGCTCTTCTTTGGTAATTCTGGCCCATGCATTTAAATGACTGTTTAATGGACTGACTCACTGTGAGTAGTGGTGGACAGAGGCAGCCAGGGCGTTGCCTGAGCCACCTGGTAGGATACCCAGAGGGGTCTGGATGGCCTCTTGCCAGTCCTCTCGCTCCATTAGACCATTTATCACCTGAATGAACAAGAACACATACAGAAACAGAATCACACTGTGCCCTCAAATAGAAAGAAATGTCTGTGGCGGAGCAAAGTTGGGATAAAAGGTGTTACTTTGTTAGATGCAGCTGTTCTGGGTCAGGGTGGCTGAAAATGTATATTTAATATTTAAAATATTTATACATTAATCAGAAAACCATACAAAGGCTTCAGTATTTTTCAAAATCTTTTGTGTGTAATTATTTTTGTAAAAACAGTCAAATTCATCCTTAATAGAGCTCACTTTGATCATTTAAAGAACAGTAAAAACAGTGGAGCATCTTCTTGACAAAAACAAGGCTGTTAATGAATAAATGCAGAGATTTAAACGGTAGAATCACAGACGAGTCTATTGGGCTCTTTCGTCATGTCTGAGTGAAATTAAAAGTTAATAGGCCCATAAAAAGGAGACCAGGAACAGAAAGAGTGGTTAGATTTTTAAAAAAATATAATTTCAATGGCTGTTGATTTGTGATAGAATAAAAATGTCTAATTAAAAAAATCAAACTGGTAAATAAATTGAGAGGACGTGCACATTGTTTTATCTGTTACTTTTTATATAGGCTATGCACTGACTGTGTTATAATTTTTTTGGTGTCATGATCTCCATTTTAAATTGGAAAGCAATCAAAATAACATTTCAAATTCGACCATCTACTCCATTTCTGATATTGTCTCTGCTCATACCAACAGGCCTGAACTGTGACAAACATGAAAGGGGTCAGTTGCTTAGTTACAGAGGAGAACGGGTGAAGAACAGCAATGGTGAAGACCAGAGACTTATTTGCTTTGACTGACGACAAAGCCTAAGTGTTATTGAAACTGACCAATGAGAACAAGGTAACCAAGGCAGGGGAAAACAATGACTGGTGTATCCATATAGCTAAGGCTAATATATATACTGGCTGAAGTTGCTTGTTTTTTATCCTATAAAGGGGGTCATGTGAATGCATGAGATGAATCAGCGAACGACATGTAGAGACTTATAAGACACAATCAGGACGCAAATGCAGGTGTCTGCTTCATCATTTCCAAATGTCTTCATTTCTACTTTGTCAGACTACAATATATCCCTGAGTTTAAAAAAATAAACAAGGCCACCGGCATTTCCAAAAGCCCCCTATTAAGCTAAAACGCTAGAGTAGTGTAGACATGATACCTTGTAGCCTACCTTTTAAAACAAGAAGTTAAAAAATGTAAGTGACTGCTATCAGTGCATTAAACCAATTACCTTTGTTTTTAAAAAATCAAGAGTCTATAGTCTGCTTAGGTCCAACAATTGCATAGCTGTCTTAAACAAAGTTACAGTAGGAAGTGTTTTGATTTTAGTGTGTCCAGCAGAAAACTAATGTCAATCTTAGGCGATTCAAGAGCTGTCAGGGATCCTAAAATGAAAAAACAAAACAGAACTGTCCAATCACAGTTTGGAGGCGGAGCATATGTGCAGCTGTTGACCAAGCTTACGGCAGCCATGAAAGACAGCCTCTTACATTAAATCAGCATCCCACAATGCATTTAAATATTTTGTGTTTGACTGATAACATTTTAAATGAGCTCAGTGTTTTAATGTATGTTTACGTTTAATTATCAATTTAACTAATTACACTGACCACATAAAAAAGAAACATAACAATGTGTATTATATTTCTCTGTGTTTCTTTGATAAGTTTATTTTTATCCAGGCATTTTAAATCCTATATATTCTTTATCATGTAACCATGAAGCCACAAATAGGCTGTTTAAAGCCAAAGCACCTCAAATAGAAGCCCATCTCCAGACATGATAACCAGGGCGTCACACTGTGACAGGTCCGCCTTCTTCACCAGCTCGCGTGCATGGTTCTGGTGCTCTGAGGGAAAGACGAGATAAGAGAGAAAAATAAGGGAAAAAACAGAAAACTGAAGGACAAACTGGCAAAATAAATACAAGGACATGGGCCGAGAAAGGGACATAATGCCTTCATGGCCAGCCCCTGGGGTGGGATCAGGGAGATTAGGCAGAAAGAGATTCAATTTCCCCCGCAGCACATTAGCCCATCCAGCGGCTACTCAACAGCTCCAAGGCAGCTTAGCAGCAAACATCTGCGGTTGACAAATACATGCATGTGTGTCTGTATATGCATCGGATGTATGTGAGCGTTCAGTGCGTGTGTGTGTGTGCATGTAAGTGTTGGTTAATGTGGCTGTGGGAGGACTGAGTTATTTGTTCAGCCTAGTTTTATTGGCAGCGCCCTTGAGTGGCTCCCTCTGCAGGGGGTCTCTGTGGGCTTATCAAGCCAGCTTTAAAGTCTACAGTCCTTCCAGCTGAGACTCCCCAGTGCACTGTGTCTGTGTGTGCACGCTTTAGAGAGGGAAAGAGGGAGGAAGGCAGACAGCAAAGAGAAAGAGAGAGAGAGGAGGGCAGGCAGCAAGAAGTTAGCGAGTATTGATGCGCTGCCATCATGAAGGAAATATTTTTCCGCTTCAGCTTAGAGTATCGATCGAGTACAGAAGGAAAATAAACACAACCGTCCTCTCCTTTCCTTCCGTTCTGCTCAACCTCTACCTGTTCCCCTACTCTCTCCTGGGCCTCTCGCTTGCCTGGCCTTGCTTCCCATGCTGCTGCTGTTTGCTGTGCGCCGCGGACGCTGAGGCAGTGATGCAGTGCTGTGTTGACAGACAGAAGCAGCAGGACTAACTGCACTGCACAGCTGACTCAGCACTTCAAACCTGCCAGAGCTCCGGCTGATTCTGTACTTCCAAGCCACTTCCTTACTCAAGGAGTCACCGCCTACACAACATAAACCTGAATAAGAGGGCAGCTTATGGTTTTCCGGTAATAAATTTGTCAGTTTCTCACTAAAATGCGCAGATTACCACAGATTATGACACTCTATTAAAGCTGAGGTTGGCATTTTTTGGAAATCAAGCTAGCTGTAGCATGAGACTCCTAAGGAAGCAACTTTGCTGCACCCTCCCCTCCCTGTTTTTGTTGCAGCTCGCGTTCTATTTTGTTTGTTGTCACTCTCTCCTTTAAGGCCAGTTTACACCAAAGATTTACGATGAGATGAAATGGTTGCAGGGAAAGTTGCAGTGGGGTAAACTGGTCCGTCTCAGATTGCCTCAAGATGGCTGACGGTGTCACCTACACTCAGCTTGTCAAATCACCAGAGGCCAGTTTAAGAACATAAGGCATGTCACTTGTTTCAACAGCCAATCAGCTCATAGCAACGTGACTAAGAAGTCGCAAAGAAGTGCAGCATATAGCAGCCAACAGGAGCACACGCTCTCTGAAATGACCCCTGATTGGCCGAAAAGTGTCCTTCATGGTCTAAATACAGAGCAAGGGAGAGGTGAAGAAGTCTATAGTTCTTTCAGATCACCTGAATTACAACATGCTGAAAAGTTGTTGTGGAATTTTTGCCCGATGACACTAAAAATAAACTGCCTACCTCAGCTTTAAGGCAAAACATAAATGCACCCTTGAGATCTTTGGAAAATTCAGGTAGTTTCACTATATATGCAGCTTTTTCCTCCTTGTGTCACTCTTCTTTCCTTTTCTGAGGTTAACCAGGGTAGAGATAAAGCTCGGTACACTGGATGCTTCATACAGTATGTAAAAGGTACATGCTGACACAAGAGGCGCCTACACTGGAACGTGTCCTTCCTCAGGCGAAGACTCTGTGATACATTCATTTAGAAACTGCGTGCCGGCAAAATGGGTTTTGCCAGTTAATCCACTCATAGTCACTTGTGACCACCTACTGAATCACCAAATGCCCTCAGCGACCCGTTCTCTCCCGTTCCTCTGCTCTCTGTTCTGCTCTGTTCCTCTTTAGCCTAAGTCGAAGTCAGTAATTACTCTGTCTTTTTTCATCACCATCCAGCTGCCGACCTTCCTTTAAGCCCCAGGAGTGCACACAAAGAGCCTTCATGCGTATCAGCACTCTTACTCAAATAAACAAACACACGCAAAAACAGTTTCTCGCTGCCTTTCCTCCATCTCTGCTGTCATATTCTGTCTCGCTGTGAGATGCATCGGAGGTTCAGCTGATGCACTGCCGAGCTGATGCTGGAAGAGATGGCTAATTCTTACCTGTCAAACAGGCTTGGTTGTTGTTAGGGTGGAGGATGGCTGAAAGTTGAAGCTCAAAGGCTAAATGATGCACTGTGAGTGTTTTTCCTTATGGCTTTGAAGCCTTTTGCTGTTTTCCAGCAACTCATTTGTATTCAGAGAGGGGTCACTTGGAGTTCAGAGCCTCTCATGACAGTAACACATGACACTGTTTAAGGTCACAAAAAGCCACCAGCGACTCAAACAGAATGTGGAGCAGCTGGGGAGACTGAAACAGGAATATAATGAGTATCAGCGCACATGTGCTTGAGTGCATGCAGATGTGAGTGTGAGCCTTTGTGTCAAGCTTGTGAATTTGCGAATACACGAATAATGCATACTACAGAGAGTACAGTACTGCTGCAGAAAATAAAAGATTGTGCATTCTGTGAAGGTTTATCTCTTCAACCCTATTTGATTGGTGTCAGAAAAATGCATGCACAATAAAGGTCAGAATGCCACTAACCTGTGGTGACGAGTGTGTAGGGAACAGCCGCCTCAGTCAGCATGCCCTGTACGTGGCCGGTGAAGAGCTGAAGCGCCTGACCGCGACCGCTGTTGGGGTTCACCAGTATCATGACCCTACAAGGCCGACGCACCTCCGTATACACCACACCTGCAACAGACAGAGAGGTGGGTGTGAGCGGAGGTGAGGAGAGAGATGAAGCAGGAGGTCTTCTCGTGCATGATCAAATGTTTCAGAGAATGTACCTGTTTGAAGACAGACTCGTCTCTCAAGAGAAATGAGAGCATGAGACAGTAAAGTCAAAGGCTGTGACTGCAAACAGATTTGCAATGCGCTACTTTTTTTTCAGAACAGAAGGTTAACATGCTTTCAGTAAGGATCATGTGGATTTTAAATAGCAATTCTGTGACATTTTATTAACACCCATTTTGATATGAGGATGTCTCTAAAGGGAAAACAGTGTAATGGAGGAACTGCACCTCATTGTGTGGCTGACCTGCGTTCAGTATCTTGCTCAAGGGCACTTTTGCAGAACAGATGCTTCACTTTCCCAATGTTCCACTAACTTTGCAAACATTAAAATTTTAATAATTTGACATAAATTGGATGAGAGCAACTAAGTTCAATGACCTTTAAAGAGTAGCTAAAAGTGTAACACAATAAAAAATATTTGACATTTTGAGAAATACTTGACTTCTGGTAGAGACTTGTTGTAGAAGATCAATACAGCTCTCATGTCAGTATGCTAAATATGTAGCCGCAGCAAGTTAGCTTGGCTTAGTATTTAGCATTCCAGTTTAGCATTCCATTAACCTCAAATGTCAGAAGTTGGAGCCAGGAATGATGTCACACCCCAGCTGACTGTGTTCCAATACAGCAGGCTTGGAATGCCAAGATTTTACTGGGTGGGAGAAGTGACGTTCACTCTGACCGCCGTTGACAACAAATTACGCAGTTGGTAGCACATGCAAACATTATGGTAACATGTCTACAGGTAAAAGTTGTACTGTGAGTACTCTCCAGACAGAAATAAGAGAGAAGTTTTAATAAAAATGTATCACTAAAGCTTTATGACTGTTGATGCACGGAGTGTCCATGCTGGATTTTGAGGTTTGGGTTGGTGAATTTTCCTGATTTTTCAAGTCTGAAATCTGACCTCAGGGGGGGTTCCAGTTGAAATTTCTGCCTTTCCAGCTCAACTGGAATGCACCAAAAGACTGGAAATAGGGGCAAACAGCTAGTGTGGGTCTTTAAAAAGGTATCAAAACACATTTATCAGCAACACCTTAATTCGTACACCATCAGGCAGGAGGCTCTGAACCATCCTATGAGACTCTTATTTTGCAAACTATCACTGGGTGTCTGCACTTGCACTTGCACTCTATACATGCACGCATGCAGGCTTAGGAACTGGGGTTGCGCTAGTAAATGCTATGTAGTGTTATCTATGTTGCACCTCAGTCCAAAAGAAACACTTTTTCATTGCACCTTGCACAGAAACGTTTGAAGAAATGACAATACCCTTGATTTGATTTGATTTGATTTGATTTGATGAGATAAAGCGGCAGCTGTAGCTCGAGCAGTTGAGCGATGGTTGGATAAAACTGGCTGAACGGTTGTAATGCAATGTAATGAAGATCACTGCATTAATAGCTTTTAAATGGCTGTTGCATTGAGGAGTAATGAGTTATTTGTTCCACCTCATAAAATTCCCATTCATTTTGATTCCATATTAACGTTGGAGGACTGGGTTCATTGTAATACGTGCTGCCACTAAAAGGGCATGTAGTTTCTTTTAAACTGACTGCAGAGAGAAGCTTCATCTGGTGGATTTTTCTGCTGATGCCCTTGACCTTATAGGCAAAAACAGAGACTGTATCAAATAATTCAAAGTGGACAAAAAATCTATTTGAATGCTCTTTGGAGGACAGAAACTTCCCTATCAATTTCCAGTCTAAGTGTTTGGCTGCAGATGATGCTGACTTTTGAAAGGCAAATAAGCTACAAACACATAATGTGATCACATTTAGTCATAAAGTAAATAAATTAAGAGAGAGACATTTAAGATGTCAGGTACTTTTGACTCTTCACATCTGTCTATGTCTATGTGTTTTTCTTCTTGACAGTTAGAGCCTCAATTTCCAGTAATATGACCTGTGATGCACCGTTGCTGCCTCTTTCGTCCCGTGACGACAGGTTACAGTGGAGGTGCAAAAATATCACAGAGACAGAGGTGTGAATTCGCCAGGAAGAGTGAGGAGAGAGTGCGAAAACACACGGGCACATGCCAAACTCCATTCACCCACACAGGGTTGCCATTGTCCTTTTACTTGAATCAGAGCACAATGTGGCTTTCAGAAACAAAAGCTACTCTCCACACTTCCAGAATAGAGTGGAAACTACATTTTGACGGTGAAAGAGCTTTGGATTCAGGTTTTGCACTCAGGCATGGCCTTAACAAACCCACAGACAAACCTTGCAAAGGTCAAACCTAAAAGAAATAGAGACCACCAGTTTCCTGTAGAAACTGACACAGAAATAGTAGAGAAATGTTTTTTTATGACTTGTCCGGCACTCTTAAGAGCCTGCATGGCTGCAGACCTCTGAATCACTGGATGTCCCTGATTTGATCCAGTAATTCAAACAGAATTATGAATAATAAAGTGAGGAGAAACAGCAATTTATGCTGATTATGATGCTACAGCTTCAGACACATGCTGCTTCACTCTGACGGGCTGCACTCAAATCACTCGTCATGTGAAGGAATCTTTAACTCTGCTGATTTAAATAAATTCTTTTAGATCTCCCTTGCTCTTTGTATTGTACTTAAATAAACATAATTTCAATTAACAATTTACAGTCTATTTCGATATTGAATAATCATTTGATTGTCAGCTTTCAAGCATATAATCTTGTTTTCCATTGTTTTTTCTTTTTAAATGTTAAAATGTGCTGCTTCTTATGTGATAAATTAAAATCTTTGGATTTCTGACTCTTGGTTGGACAACAAGCAATGAGATCACGTCCAGTATTGAAAAGGTATGGAAATCCTTTATTAATCTATTATATATAAACTATTTTACAGATTAATCAAAGATTACAATGAGTGAGTTTTAGCTGCATTCATTTAAAGTTGGGGTAGGCAGTTTATTTTTGATGTCATCGGGCAAAATTTGCATACTAACCTTTCAGCATTGTGTAATTCAGGAGGTCTGAAAGAACACTAGACTTCTGCATCTCTCCTTGGCTTCGCATTCAGAGCGTGACAGAGTTTTCGGCCAATCACAGGTCATTTCAGAGGCAGTGTGTTCTTATTTGCTGCTCTACACTGGGCTTCCTAGCAAGAAGTGACGACGTTACAAGCTGATTGGCTGTTGAAACAAGTGACATGCCTTACTTTCTAAAACTGGCCTCTGGAGACTTGACAAGCAGAGTTAAGACGACACCGTCAGCCATCTTGAGTCGAGCTGAGACAGACCAGTTTACATCACTGCAACTTTCCCTGCAACTGTTTTGTCAGGTCGAAAATCTTTGGTGTAAACTGGACTTTAAAGGGAGAGCGACAACAAACGAAATACAATGTGAGAGGAAGCAAAAACAGGGTGCAGCAGAGTTGCTTCCTTAGGAGTCTCATGCTACAGCTAGCTTGATTTCCAGATGTTGCCTACATCAGCTTTAAGTAGTGTTCATATACATCACATATTTTACTAACAGTGTACAAGGTTGCATTCAACAAGTTTTATGCAAATGGTCTAACCAAGTTTTCTGTCGTGTTTGATTATAAGTTGATAATGTACAATCATTAGCTTGTTTATTGAAAACTATATAACAACCCTACTGATAATCCAGCAACTCAGACGTGTTTCTAATATAAAGTTAATTCACTAAAAAAAGAGATACTGATAAATACATAGGTGGACAAATTATTAGAAACACCTCTCAGCACAAAGGAATACAATTCAACTGTACCATTAACAACAGCCTCTAAAGGGATGAAGTTGGATCAACACATCTGTGAAAAGGTTTTAAAAAAATCCAAAACAT
>JAQFJA010000009.1:15863578-15874565 GCA_029874485.1 Naso brachycentron | reverse complement strand
TTCATACAAGTTTAAGAGGTTAATTTTTGTTTTTTTCTTTCAGATGAAGTCAAGAGGAAGTTGACACAACACCATCTTGGGACTAGTCCTGAAGTTGGATACCACAGTATTAGAACTGCAACAGATTTGTTTGAATGCAGATAGAAAAACAATGTTTAATAAAATCAAATGTATAAAATTCAAGTATTCAGCACATGGAAATTAACATGACTTCTCCCAGAAAACCAAGCATGTCTTGTTTTAATGTGCGTTGAAAGATAATCTGTAAGATTTCTTCTTCAAATCGTCCAAAAAAATCTTCTCCTCTTGGAGGTATTCACGGTCCTGTGGGCAGGAGTAGAAACAGTCAGACACCTACTGGCTGCAGATGACGTTGTAAAACTGTGAATGTGACTTTGGGTTAGCTGCAACATGTCATGGTCATTGGCTTGTTTTAACATTAAAAACCTTTAGTTAAAAACTATGTGTTCATGTGAATCATATTTGTGGTCAGGACTCTGAAAAGGCAAGTGTGTAATGACAAGAACTGTCACTTATGCAATCTAGTCGATTGAAGACTAAGTATATTTATTCCCAGGTGTCATGTGGACAGTTGACTGTGGTGATGTACTAATATACAGTATGTCTGTCATATAGCTGGTATACCAGTATAGTTATCTGTACACATTCCATAAATAGACTTTGCCTTATGTGCTATCTTTCAGCAAACAGCTTTTTTAGAGTTTGCCATCTTGTGTCATGCAGCAATTAAAATTATATTGTGACTTCTTCATTGAAACCAACATTGAAACATTAAGTTATAGTTTTGTGACTTAATAGGACCATAAAAGTTTATTTTTGACTTCTTACTATTAGCAGAAATCGCCCCCCTTTTTCTACAAATTTTAAAATTGAACTATGTGTATACTTCAGAGGATCTCAGACTGCATTTTTATATCCTGTTCATGTTGAAACAGGGTGTAGAAACACCATAGGACACGTGGAAGCTGCTAGGTATAGATAATTCATCTCTCTCAAGAGAATGTCTGTATTTATTTGGTCGAAATCGCCTAACGAGAGAGATGCCAGGAGACTTGACGCCAAATTTATTACGCCTGGAAAAACAGTTCCTTATACATGCTGCCCTCCTAGCTCAAATAAGAACACATCGGATTGGAGGATTTTGACACAGACATTCTTTTTAACTATCGTCACACATTTTCAGGTACTTCCTGAACAATAATTGAATATAGACAAAATGTAAACAAACATGAAACCTCATATATAAAGCTACTTTGGGAAAACCGGGTGGAGTTTATGGAACCTATGTGGCTGGTGTTGACAAACAACAATGACATATAACAGTTTTCCTACACCTTCAGCACAATGTGTGTCCTCACTGCTTACCTTTTCCGCAGTGTACTTCCATAGAGCCAGACTAGCCTGAAGAGCCATGGACTGAGAGTTGGCCAGGGAGGTAGAAGGGGGGATATGCAGGGTAGAAGTCAGCTCTGGGTTTGGTAGCACCAAATCTGTATCTACATGTAAAAAATGACAAAAACCATGACAGAGATCTAATATTAAATTGGTTTAATTCGTATGATGAAGTAGTTTTGCTGAGTGACATTCTGAATAACCAGAATTTAGCTCACCTGCTAAAACAGGTGGACTCATCTGAGGTAAAGAGGAAACTGGAGGGTCTCTCCTCAGGCCCTCTGTCTCCTTCTGCAGGTGACTCAGCCGCATTCGCTCCTGTAATGAGTGTGTCAGGTTAAACCTGTTACTGCTATCTGCTGTTATTTCTTTGTAAAGAGGAAGCCAGTCTGAAGGGTGAGCTTTCTTTGTGACACACACACACACACACACCTGAAGGACCCGTTGCTCCTGCTGCCTCAGCTTCTCTGTCTGGGTATGGATATTAGTGAGCCTCGCCTCGTGCTCAGCCTCCACACGTTTTGCCTCCTTCAGCGCTCGTTCTCCTTCCTCGTGTTTCTCTGCAGCGAGCTGCGAAGAGCACCGTGAGGTCAAAACTCCAATACTGGAGGACATTTCACTCTACATGCTTTATTCTCTGTGTGGTGGGGATTTACCTTGCTAAATGCCTCCACCTCCTGGGCGCGTGTCTTCAGTCTCAAGGCCGTGCTGCTTATCTTGTCTTTCTCTCTCTCCAGTTCTTCTCGTAGACTTTCCAGAGTCTCTCTCTCCTGTGTTAAGGCCATCTCCTTTTGTTTCAGCTCTGCAGAACGAAGCTTGAGGTCGGCTTGGTCCTACAACGGAAACACAGAGAAGACGACATTTATGTTGTCCTTTGAGCCCTGCGTGACCCAGAGAGCTTAAAAAAGTAACTAGTATAATTCATAAGTGATTTAAAGAAAGTCACAACATTAGTGTCACCAAAAACATCAGCTTGTGTAATGGCGCTTTAATTGTTAGCCTGAATTTACTTTTCCAATAATGGAATCTCACCTGTGCCAGACTGAGGATGGAGCCCTCTCTCTTCTCCAACAGACTGCTGACCTCCCGCTCAGCCCTGTCATGCCTCTGCTTCTCCACGGTGTGAAAATGGGCCCACTCTGCTGCCAGTTTCCTCCTCTCCTCCGCACAATGCTGCATCACTGACTTCTGCTCCTCCAGCAACGCGCTCTGATGGAAACGAGACACAGGCAGGAGAAGTAAGGCTCTATTCAGACCAAATCAGGTGATCCAGTGAAAACACAGGTTTGCTCATTCATTTGAATGAGGCCTGTCCGTCCGTTTTGGCTATGGCGGTCCGAGCTGCAGCGGCTGCCCGAGAAGAACACACCCAGCTCTGCGAAAAAAGTTGAAATTGGCTCAACTTTTTCGCACAGCCGGCTTTGTCGTGCTGCAGCAGCCAATCACATTCAGGGGCCGTCCAGCAATCAAGCAATAGAGGACACAACTTGACATCACACAATAGGTCCTGTTATGTTAATTAGATGACACCGGCACACAACCCTGTGGTGTATCAGTGGACCACCTGATTTGGTCTGATTACAGCCTAAGAGGGGGAACACTCGACGTCTACCAGCACTGATGTGGACGTTCATCAGCCTCACCTTCGCTCGTTCCAGCTCCTCTCTCTCCATGTTGATCTGCATGCTGAGAGCACGCCGCTCCTCGTCCAGGCCTCTTTGGGTGGACTCAGCTTTGGCTTGCTCTGCTGTCATCTTCCAGCGTTCCTGAGGACAACAAAAGCACCGTCAACCCTGAGTCTTTGGAAGGAAAAGCAGTGGGTTTTCATTTGGTGCTTGTATCTCGGCACTGTGCTATACTGCAATGTCAAAGCAAATGCAGCTGTCCTAAAAATAGTCCGTATCCAAAGCCTGATTTCCCCCTGACCTTCTCAAGCTGTCTCTGTTGCTCATTGAGCTGCGTGTCCATCCTTGAAATGATTTCCTTGAGGTAAGCCCTCTCCTCAGCCATGGCTTTCTGTTGCTGTTCCAGACGGTCCTGCATCACTGAAAAGTTGGACAACGACCTTAACCCACATGCAAAGTGGCACCAACTGCAGCGCACTATTAGACAGTTTGGATCTTGACCTATTTGTACAAAGTGTGTGTATGTATGTGTGTGTGTGTGTGTGTGTGTGTGTCGGTGGTACTTCGAAGCTGCTCATCTCTGTGCCGTGCCCCCTGCTCCAGGCCCTGAGCCGTGTGTTCATGTGTGCTCTCCACCCGAGAAGAGAGCTGGCCGAGCCGAGAGGAGAACTGCTCCATCTGTTCAATCACCACAGTGAGAGACCTGGACAAAGAACGCAGGCATACTCCAAGATTTTACAAAAACTGAGACTGTTTTATCCGTGTTTAAAATCTGTTCGGATGCAGAGAATTAGCAACAAAAAGAATTCAAGGCCCACCGGTAAAGTCTAATAAAAACCCGTAGATGTATTCTCATGCTACATTATATCACAGCCTTATCAGAACATATCAAGTGTATAATGCAAGTATAATTTTAAGTGGTCCTCAGATAAAGTCATACCTCGTCTGAGATGTTGCACTTGTAACTGCATCAATCTCCTCGTCCTTTAATTTCTTCAATCTTTGGAGCTGGTCCTCATGGTCTTTCTTCATCTCCAAGATGGATTTCCTCAACGGCAAGGTAGAGCAAAAAAAATGTTGAACTTAAGGTTCATTTATTTATTTAAAAATAATGTAAAAATTGAGATGAGTAATATTTTTGTTAATTTTTTTCAAAGCAAAACTAGCTTTACTAATTGCTATGTTGCTGTGTGGTGCATGTGGAACTATTATTTAGTGTTTTTTTTCTTTTTATGACTCTGCTCTACATAAATGTTGCTTTAATGACTATGACGTGTGTTTATAACTGTTGATTATAACTTTTTTATGGAATCTATTACATTTAGAGTCCATCAGACATAGAATTTTTGACTAATTTTAGAGAGGAAAAATTCTCCAAATACCAATATGGTGAAAAACACTGACTAATCTAGATTCACATTTTATAAGATTCAAAATTGATTCACACATCCTAAAGATCAGTTTTTATTAACATTTTAATCAGCGACATTTTTAAAAATATTGTGTAAGTGATGAATATTTTAGATAATTATTGATCGATCAACTCGATACAACTTGAACTTATTGATTTTACAGAGAACTTAAAAACAGTTCATCTTTTTGTCAATTCTTTTTCGTGCAAGTTTAGCATAAATAAATCTTACTTTCTAATGTTTGTGTGTGTTTACATGTCAGCAATTTACAATTAAATATCTAAAAAAAAAAAAAAAACTTTTTATACACACTTAACTCTGCTTTTATGCCATAATTTGCCACTCTGTCTTACAAAACTGACTGAAGCAGATTCTGAAAATAAATCCTCCATATACTGAATCAGGAATCGATTTTGAATTGGAAATCGATTTGGAATTGAATTGTGACCTCAAGAATTGAAATCAAATCGAATTGTGAGATACTGAGAGATTCACCCCGTAATAAACATCAGTAATGTTCAGCATCCGTCAACTGCGGACTATTTTAATAAAGACCTTAATGACAAATCGTTTTCTGCATTATCTGTTGTGTAAAAAAAAAAAAAAAAGGTTTTATATCGGAAAACACATATGCCGATATTGATATATCTGTGATAGGTTCATACTGGCCGATTGATATATGGGACAAGCTCAAACGAAAGTAGAAAAGCCTTCTCTCGTGTACCTCTGCAGCTCTCTGAGTCTCTCCACCTCACGGTCTCTGTCTTGCTGGGCCTGGGCCAGTTTGCGCTGGTACTGAGCCTGCAGCTCCGAGCGTTCCTGTTCAGTCGATCGTGTAACCGTGGCCAGGCGTTCCATTAGGTCTTCGCACTCCTTCCTCACTTGTGTTTCCCTCTGGGCCGCAGATTCCTCGAGCAGCTTTACACGAGCCCTGGACGTGCACAGAAATACTTACAGTATGTGCATGCAGACACACATAAGCAGCTTGAAGTGCAGGGAATTATGCATTATGTATGTTTGACAGCAGCTGCGCATTTGCACGACAGAGTGCGTGTGTGGTGTCTAACTACTTCTGCGTGTTCTCCATGAGCTCCGTATCCTGTTTATGCCGCTGCTGGACATTCTCCAGCAACATCTGGCTTTGGTCTCGCTCCAGCTGCAAGGTCTTCACCTGGATGTAACACATGGGAGGATTAGGCCGTGCAAAGTGCATGGAGGCAAAGTTGTTATGTTTCCTCCTCATCACTACAACAGCATTCTTGTACCTGTCCTTCCAGCTGAATGATGCGAGCCTGTAAAGCTTGATAATCTCCAGACTGCTGCTCCTTCTCTTTGAGCCTCTGCAGGACACCTGCATCCATTAGGCCCCCGAAACCCAGCAACTGAGCATGCATCACATTAAGGAGAAGTTTAAACAAATCAAGAACAAACCAGCTTTGGAATGACATTTTGAATAAATCTGCAAGTAGAGACTTATGTTCCCAACCTGTTGTTGCAGGAGCAGCTGCTGCAGGTAGTCTGCTGAAAGTGTCACCTTTTCAGAGGATAAAGACAGAATAAAGAAGCCACACTATATGATCTGCTCAGTCAAGTTAGCCTGATCATAGAAAAGCACAAATACCTGTTGTTGGACAGCGGTCGATGCATTCTGCGTTTGGTTTTGCTGGGGTACTGCTGGAAAGAAAACAACCATGAGTAACGATCATATTGACCTGTTTATATTTGATGTTAAAGCAATGGTGAAAACTGCCGTCTAAATCTACTGTTGATTTCTCAAAATTACATACACCACACTGAGCCAGGCAGCAGAGTAGCAGGGTTGAGCATCGGCAGCTGTTGAAGGGTTTCGTGCGAAGCCTGAGTGGGTCCTTGTGGCAGCCTGGATCCCTTATCGGACGGTAAGTGTTGGGATTGGGACTGAGGCGGAGGTTGGGTGTGGCTAATGCTGGAAGAAGAGACTGGCAAAGGACCGGAAAGTTGAGGAGGGCGATCTGAGGGATGAGATGAACCAAAATTTTGCTCTAAGTCTACTTTAGCATGGAGAGCAGTTGGTGAGGAGGATAATGAGGAGGAGGGGAGGTAAGGCTGGCTGATGGGTGTAAACTCTGCTACCAAAGAGGGGAATTGTGGTGGAGTTGAGGAGCGAGAGAGAGTGGAATCTGTACGAAAGGAAGAGCAGATTGTGATGATAGGATTTTTAGGGCCATTGCCAATCTATATTAGGGAGTAAGAAAATTCCGATGTCTAATATATTGGCCGATATTCTAAATGTAATATTTTGAATGAGGTTATCAAATACATGTGACAAAGATACATAATAGAGGCAGGATATCTGACAAACCTTATCCCAAACATCACTGCATTCAACGATGAACACTTCACTTATTACCACTTAAATAATGGACCGCCCTCTACTGGACAAACTATGTGATTACACCACTTTGAATTACTATTCCAAGAATTTTTTTCAGCCTTAAAAAACAGTTTTAATATCCGCACTTATTGGAGAACGAATATGCTGATACGATATATCTGCAATAGGCCGATAACAGTCAATAATATCGGCAAACCGATATATCGGTCAGGTCCTAAATTATGAGCGTGATGTGTTACTAGGAAGAATAAGATGCTAGATTTGGGGTTCGTGAGTACATATGATGCTGTATGGTAAAGTAGAGCTATCTGAATTTATAATTTTATTATAACTATGACTGAAAGGAAGTTGTTTGCAATAAGGTAAATACCTCTCTTGGTCTCTTCTCTAACAGGAGTGGAGTGAGCAGTGGGGCTTGGCTGTCCAAGAAAAGTGCTGCTGTAAAAATAAAATGAGAATGAAGCAAGTAAGCTCAAAGCTGTCACCTCCAGAACAACACACATGGGTTGAACAGGGCTGTGTATTGGCAAGAATCTGCTGATGTGATACAAATAATAATACAGGGGTTACAGTGCGAGATATTACGATATATTGCAATACTGTAAGCAAGGCGATACCTTGCAATTTTGTTTTAATCTTATTTTAGGAAAATTGTCATGGTATTAACACCACAATATCCATAAAATCTGAGTAATTTCTTTTTTTGTTGTGTGTGTGTGAAATCCAAATAACATAGCATTAGTTTTTGTGCAGTAGTGGTCAGAGGTGTAAAAAACAAAATGAACCACTGCCACGAATCCTTGAATGAAAACTGTTAATTAAAAATTGATGCAGTGCTTTTGAGAATCGATATGATATTACAAAACATATAAAAAAAAAATGCGATATCGCTGTGTATTGTTATTTTCTTACACCCAGGTTGAATGGGTTTACATTAAAAAAAAAAAAATCTTACCTGGTTTCCTTGATCGATGTTAAAGTGTCCTCTCTGCCCCTGGGAGCTTTTGAAGCGACCTGATTACTGAAAAGAAGGCCGAGTTGTTATTTAGTGTTCAGGAACAAACTTCTTGCTTCATTATATTTCCTTTCTTGCGTGTGTAGCTTCCACATTACCTAACAATCGACTCCAGATCCACATCTTCTCCCAGGCCTAAAGAGTCCTCCTGCTTGGATTTCTTTACTGTTGAGTTTGACACAGAAAGAGCCTTCTTCCTCCTCAGCACTCCTGCTACCCAGTCCTCCTCCTCCTCTTCTGTCTTCTGACTTTTAGAGACCTCCGGCTTAGTTTGTTTGGCATTAATTTCAAGTGGGGCTGGAGTGTCTGCTGTCATTTTTGCAGCAGGTGTGACGTGGCTGCCGGTCAGGGAGGGTCTTCTCTCTAGTAGAGGAGAAGATGGAGCCTTTGGAGACCCTGTTGAAGTCTTGGTCTCTTTGGCATCGCCTTCCATAAATGTCAGATCATCGTTTGTCTTGAGGCCCAGCCAGTCAGCAGATTTGCGGTGTCGAGTGGGGGTGGTGGGGTTTGGATTCTTCTCTGCGGTAGAGGAACTGACATCCTCTGTGGAAAATCTGAGGATCAGAACAAAAATCTAGTGTTCAGTTTGGCATGGCAAGCAAAAAACTCCAGGAAGCACAAAGACTGGACTTCACACACACCTGACAGACTGCCTGCGGGCCTGTCGGCCTTCAGGCGTGGACACCAGCGTGGGCTGATAGGAGCCACACGTGAGGTCATCTTCCAGTAGTGATTCTGATAAATGGAAACAAAGTAAGCTTTCAAATATTTTAGTCTCATGCTGAGCAAAAGACCACGGTGCTTGATTACCTTTCGCACCGGAGGTCTTCTCACGCTGCTGCTTCTCTTGAGACTGAGGCTGGTCCTTCCTCTCGCCTGTCTGGGGTCGCTCCAGAGGACGAGGTGAATTCAAACCCTCCAGAATCTCATCCAGTCGAGTGCGGGCTCTCTGAGGAGGCTCGCTCCTGAGATTACAAAACAAAGGAAAAAAGGGGACAGAGACAAGACCCACGGTATGTCATGTTAAGTTACAAAGGCAGAAAAAAACAGGCCGAATGAAGGCAAAACAAAGTGGAAAAGAACAGACACGCCTGATGCTGGAAGATGTTGCTTTGTAAAACATTTGTCAAAGTTTGTTTTTGTTTTTAGCTGCCTCCCAAGCCCAAAGCACTAAAGCAGTAATTATTTATCATTTGAGCACTATAAATAAAGACAACAATCAGAGGGAGACAGTCTCCGTTGAGTCTCAGGGTAAAAACAGAGCTGTTACCTTTCCTTGTTGGTCCAAAGCACGCTCTCTTTTTTCTTCAGATCGTTTTTCTCATTTTTAAATCCAAGTGCAGCCATGAGGTCGTCCTTGTCATCATCGAATGTAAGATCACCTCGACTCCTTGCTGCTTTAGCTGATAAACAAAGGATACACACGCACTAACTATTGAAGTACTTTAGTGTTTGCTTGTGGTTTTAATATAACAAATTATGAATCATTTAAGGCTCACAGGTTTCAGTCTTTAGGATGGGAGATGCTGAAGGAGATGGCACAGATTTTCCAGGTTTGTCTCGCTGAATTTTCGAGTTCGACTCATCAAGTAGATCAGCCAGGGGGTCATCTAGATCTGCAACAGAAATTAGATTAGACGAGCACACAGGACCGTTACGAGTTGTTGAAAAGTTTATCTGATGACTTAAGGCAGAGGCAGGCTAGCACTTCCCATTGACTACCAGTAACTGAGCTAAGCTAATTAGTGGTGTGAAAGCTCTGCCCGTCTCTCCCTTGTTACTGCACGCACAGTCAAAAGAATGATATCCATCCTCTTGTTTGGAACTCGAGAGGGAGACATATATCAAAAAGAAAAAAAAAAGTTGGCATATCCCTTTAAAAATATTTGGTGGAATTGGGATGTGAAAATAATATCCTAAATTAATATAACATCCCAACACAGGAAGCTGACAATAAGAGGAACGAAGAAGCGTGACCAGAAGTCACAGGAAAACATTACTCAGCAATGTTCTTGTTGTGTTCTTTCAGCACAGACTCTGCATCCTCTTCTGTAACAGCCAGAAGAGCCCTCTCATTTATTTTGGGCATAGTTTCAGCTAATAATTTAATGACATTCTTATCTACACAAACACGCATGTCAGCAAACAGGCGCCATCGAGGTCAACAAAGATGATCAAAGTCACGTCCACATTTCGTACAAACATTATAATTGTGACAGGCCTCTTCGTAAAAGGCCAAACACATTTCTGTGCCGATTTACCTTTGGTGTGAGGTGTCTGAACAAGATCTTCATCACCATCACCACCTTCTAAATCAATGCAACAAAAGCAAATCTTTCAGTAAACACCTGGTGAGATACATGCAGCTCAGAGACGAACGGAAGACTCACTGACCAGAGAAGGTGAACTTTCTGTAGTTACGTGCAGCTGATGAAGGTGCAGAGTTTGTCTTCCTCCCTTCTGTGGTGGGTTCATCTAAGTGAAAAGGTGGAGACACAGCTCTCTCATACTGCTGCTTTTAATGATAACTTCAAAGGAGCTAACAATGTGAAGCTAATAATGGGAAAACAAAATTATGCAAGAACACTCTGCACTGCATTACCTGCTCCCTCTGGTTCTACATTACTGTCTAACGTGGAAGAGTCTTTGTTTGGCCCTTCATTAGCAGACGGCTTTGTTTGTGCAGGAGCTGAGCTAGTTTTTTTCTTTGATCCAAAAAGGTCAGCATCCATATCATCCATATCCTAAACAAGGACAAACACAGAACAGCATGAGAGGAACTGGGACCATGCGCAGAAAACTGCAAAGCTGAATTTTAGCCTACAGTCTGACAGTTTATACAGACCAACCTTCATGCTCCTCAGTATGTCATTGGGATCTGCATCTGAGACGTCAGAGTCCTTGGACAGAAAAGAAAATATTTACAAGGACACAGTGAAATTACATGTAAATCTGTGCACCTTTTAACATCTCTGTCTACATACCTCAATGTTATCAGCTGCAGAGGAGCTGGAGAAGAAAAAAAATAAAGTAACTCAAACAGGAGGAGTTTTAATTTATAGTTGTTGGTATGTATCTCTTGAATTTTCCAACTAACCGATTCAGTGGTCCGCTGCGAGTTGCTTTCCCCCTCACTGGGTCTTCTGGT
>JAQFJA010000009.1:15836852-15855477 GCA_029874485.1 Naso brachycentron | reverse complement strand
CTTAGACGGTTAATGAATTTGTTGAACACTAACATCCCATTCCTAACAGTTCATCGCTGTGTTCGAAACAGTTCACTTATTCATTTACTCACTCTCTCACTATTCCCTATATGGTGTTTATTTTATGGTGAACTACATAGGGAAGGACCACACAAGATTTCGGACACTACACTAAAATCTTCTACATATCATTGTGTCAGTAGATGCGCTGGATATTTGTGCGATGTAAGCAGGCGCAACCAGCATCACGTAAACAAACCAAGCACTCAGGAGGGCATTGAAATGTATGGAGGTTGTGTTATTGTTGCATGATTATTTTTTAATCTTACTATGTTAACTTTTTCATGTTAAATCCCAAATAAATTGTTGAAATTTCAATGATGTTGAAATTTGATTTTGTAAACTACGGCCCTGTGTCCTGAGCGAAAGCTGTAATAGGTCACAATCAATTTAGTTCACAAACTCACAAGCTAATGCTAGTTTGCTCACAAGCTAACAGCTTATTTAGCTGTCAGTGGCTAGACTGGTCGAATACAGTTCTTCTGAATATTTTGGTACTTTTGATAAAACTTTTGCCACTAAGCACAGACGGAGGCGAAGGCAAACTCGTCTCAAGCATCTAGTAAGACGTTTTTGGTTAATTTGCAGACCATCTTCTATTTGCTAACATGCTAGCTAACATAAGCAAACCCTAATGGCTTTCTGGCTACTTCTCCCCCTTGAGAAATACACGACTGTCTTGAATTGTGGTATTCTGGAGTAAAATGTCGGGTACATCATATGTGCACTCAAATTTGCTGTGCATTGTGGGTATTTTATAGTGCACTAAATAATGAATGAAATTAACTGTTGTCCAAATGTGTGTGTATGTGTATGTGTGACTTCTGGTTTTGTTCACACACCCTTTACCTTAAAGTACACAGGCTCCACCTTGTGTCGGAGTGCATGGTTCCGACCCAGAAGATTCAGCACTGAGGTCACTTTCTCTGAGTTGCCAAGGTTCTCCACCAGTGTATTGATGGCATTCATGATCCGGTGAGCGTGCCTCCTGAGCTGGACGTTACTCTCCAGCTCCTTGGGCCCCTCAAGGTGCTTGAAGTCGTTGAAATACTGCTTGGACGAGGGAAAGTTCACAAACAGCCTGCAAAGGAGGAGAGTTTGACAAAATGAGAGATATGAGCAGCTGCTCCACGAGTCTCATCGCCCTTCAGCCTGCACCAGCTCGATCCTGCAAACCCATGTTCTTTTTGAGCTGGCAAGATACCATAAGCAAATACGAGCACTGACATGAGAGCGCCGCATATTTTCCCTTTAAATGTTTGCTTTAAAATAGTATCTAGGTGGTGGTGCATGGTATGCATTTCATATATATGAAAAGAATTTACAAAGTGAAGGAAAAACTTTTAGAGAAATGAGAAATGAGAAATGATGACACAGAATGTAGGAGTAACTATGCCTGTTAGATATTAATCACAGCAGCTTTTTCATATCTACATGTCATAATTTGTAAAATTCTGATGGGTTTACCAGTTTGTCTTGACAATTGAAAATGGTTTATCTGCATACTTTGACTGCTGGAGGTCATCAACCAGAAGCAAGTGCAAGCATGTTGATTTTTACATTAATAGGAAATTGTAAAAGTATTTTGTCATTGGTTTTTTTGTTTTTTTTTTTAAATTGGAGGGGATTCCTAATAAAGCGCGTATGGTATGTCAAAAATAAAACCACTTTCCGCCCACTTTTTTAATTGACTTATGTAATATATTGAACATTTCTAAACATTATACAAATTAAAGCTACAAGCAGCACTGAATGGGCCTTCGCACTCCTGCACCCGTCGGGGCACGAGGCGGTCGAGGTATGCGACAAATAGTAATTGTGTCTAATGTTGAGAGCACAGAGCAGGGGTGGCCGAGCAGTTCGACGTGAACAGGCCAAAAGCCTCACATCATAGCAAAGAGTCACACGCAGCAACATCATATATTGAACTTTTCTGAACATCATACAAATAACTCTTGCAGCATCAGATAACATGTCTGCAGCAGATGTTTCTCCTGAAGTTTGTGGTTCTGATGAAATCTGGGAGGAACTCTGTTTCATAACTTCAGATTTTGGTTTGATAGTGATTTAATACATAATAGTATTTGTACTTTTATATTGTTGAACACTGTTCCTCTTATACATCTATTTTTCCACTTAACATTTCTAAGTATGTTTTACCTTCATTTGCAAGGCTTTGTCATCCTTCCTCATAGTTTTGTTTATTTATATTTTATCTTTGTCTTTTTCTTTTTTATCCTATTATTTTCCGCTATTCTTGTATTTATATAATTCACTTTTACACCTCATGTTTAATAGAGCACATTCCGAGTGAAGGGACAAAGGAGGAATTTCACTAAAAATTTAGGCTAAGCTTGTTTTCACCTGCGTGTATGACAATCAACACATGACACACTCACCAAATAAAGCCGGTTCTGATAAATGTTTGTACTAGATTTTTTATTTTATCTAAGTCTTTGTAAGTTGGTTGAAGCCTTTAACAAATAACGCAAATATAAAGAAAACAATATCCTTTGTTGCTCTGCATTCCCTCTGAATGATTGCAGCATTTACATAATTGTTTCTTTCCTGTGAGCAAAGTGTGATAGTTAATCTGTTGAGTAATGTTTTTAGAGACATTAATTGCTAATTAATCATACATCTCCAGGTTGTATATTCCATTATGTGTTAACTAATCTGTTTATAACTCTCTGAGTTAAAAATTAACAGTATAAATCATATCCTGAACCAGATATCTGGCTCCTGAATTCACAGGACCTTCCTTGTTATTATCATACTGTACATGGTTCTTCCTTGTGAACCTGTTGGCTCAAGTGTCTGATTCTTCTGCATTGCTTTCAACAAAACCCAAAACAAAACCCAAACCTAAAATAAAAATAAAAATAGACCCCAGGATCCTTCACAATTTCTACGAAAAGGTGAAATGTGCTAATCAGAGAAGGCAATGAGATCAAGAAAATGAGCATCACTACCAACTCATTTTACCATGTGACACCTTTAACTTGTAATTATTGTAACTGCAAAGACAGCCGACATTTTATGTTTCATTTAGCATTATATTACACTACTGACTGTTTTGTTCTAGTTTCAGGTCCGATCTTTCTTCACATATACGGCTCACACTGTCGGTGTGACTTTTTCTTTGATTTGTATCCCTGTTTGACCCTCAGAGGCATCATAAGAGGAACCTGAAAGCTCCCCCCTCCCACAGTCTGGGAAGAGGGCCAATGCATCTGGTTGCTTGCTATCTAATGCCGAAGTCCAATCTCCCCTCCATCCCTGCAACAACTAACACAAAAGCAAATATTATTTTTTTAGATGTGAAGCATATGGCTAAACACTAGACTTGTGAACATAAATATCTGGGAGGGAAGGAGGATAGAGGATGGTGTCTTACTCACTGAGCTCTGGGTGGGACACCTTGTTAAATCTTCCAAGTTTCAGTGCAAACTAATGAAGAATGGTGGTGTTTAATCTTTTTCCCTTGTAACTGCATGACCTGTGGTTGCATATAAATAGCCTCATTAGTATTTTATATGGTCATTGGAGTCTTAATCCCCCCTTATCTATTCTTCGCGGTGAACTGAGGAGCTGAATCCAGGAAACTTTCTCATTTCAGAGCTATAATTTGCTACTGTGGATCTTATCTGCTAAGACGTTAGTTTAAGGAGTTTGAGTTAATATGAGGTTCAGCAGAAAGCTGCTAAAAGGTGACTTTGACACGGTCATACTCATGGATCAATCCCCATTCCTTAAATTCCTCAAGGTTGTAAGGTCCTTGTGAAGGAATGTGGAGGAAGATTAATTCAGTTTCAACATGATTTTCATAGAAAGCAGAGGAGGGCAATACTAATTTTTTCAAGTGCTGCATCTTAATCCCAGTAGTCGGTAATAATAATAACAGTAATTAATCTGTGACAAAATCCATTATCTTATAGATAGCTGCTGCACAAGTGCATATTGCGTTATGCGTTTTTGCTAAACTCTCTCTCAACTTTCACCTCCTGGAATCATAAAGGATTATCAAGGCATGTGGTGTCAGGCAGTGAATCTCTCACACTTGAAAGCTTCTAAGAGAAAACATTAAAGAGAGATAACAACAGTGAGTGAAACAACCCTCTGACAGGATGCATGCTCACTATAAAACATTTCAATGATTGATGACAAATCCTCAGAGACACCTGTAGTGATACAAATAGTGCAAACTCTCTCACGCCTCACGTCGGAGTAAAGAGGAACATTTTAAAGGTCTGACAGCCGCTGATGGAGTCACTCTGCTGTGGGTTGCCTGGCATTCAAAACATGATCTGCTCCACGGGAGGGAGCCCTTTGAGTGCCAGAAATGTCGGAATGATGGATTATAGTGTTTATCCTTTGCCGCTACAATTTGATAAGTAGGATTAAAAAAAAGCATGCACATGCAGATATACGACTGACTGCACTTCTTTGGAAAGAAACTTGTGAAGTCAATGAGATCATTCGAATTTGGCATCAACTGCATTCTGAGAGAGGATAATCCCACAGTCTGGACTCCTGCTCGAGTTGGTCAAGATAGATACGTTTGCAGCTCTCTGTGACAGAAAAGCATCCGTGAGTCTTGTGACTCCAGCAGGTGCACCTATATTACTGAGGGGAAAATGCAAATTTGACCTTTTCAACAGAGAACTAATTAAAGTTGCAGAAATGAGGATAAAATGAATAAAAAGTCTCAAAATAGAAGTAAGATGCTTCGCTTCATTTGTGAGTCATGCAACTGCAACTTATTCCTTTTTATCATACACACAATTAATCCCCTTTGGCCTTTCCTGGTTATTATTTTCTGTCAGAATCGTTTAAATATCCTCCAGATTCTGGAAACAGGTGGCAAAAAGAAAAACCTAAGAAAAAAGAAATTTACCTGACCAGTATGGCCACCCCGACATCATCACAGGTCTGGTAGACTTTGGCCCACGAGTCCTGGATCAGCAGCCTCTCCTTGTCAGTCAGAGGGCTTGGTCGCTCCAGGTGGTCCAGCTCTCCCTCTCCCTGCATCTTCTCCATCTGGGAACACAGTTGTGTAGAGCTGAGCACGTGCAGCAAGCAGGGCTTTACTGAGAATACCCCCTCCCTCAAAATAAACACTGTGTTTCTACCTTTTCTTCTTGTTTATGTCTCTTTCTTGGCAAGAGCGGAAGAAAATCCCTCCTCTCCCCTTTCTTTCCAAGGAGAATCTTCGCTCTTCCACCTCTGAATCTCAGCTGAGCGAGAGTGTGAGTGGAGACCAGGCAGAAAAAAAACACAAGAAACACACGCAGCGAACGAGGAGGAGCCTCTGTACTCTCTCTTTTATTCTCTCCCTTCCCTCCCTCTCCCTCTCTCTCTCTCTCTCTCCCACTCCCACCTCACCTTTGTAGGTGGTGTTAATAAAAACAGGATGAAATGAGGAAGCAATGTGCAATTTTTAGCATTACTGCAAGGTAAGATGCCATTAATATAAGATGAAGGAACACACTCTGACCTTTTTCCTCCATCGTCGACATCCAAGACCATACTGGAGATAAGCCTGTAATGATATTGAATTTATATATTTTTGAATTTTTTATCAAGCAGATGCAGAAGCAAAAACATTCACACAACCAAATTCCATCAGAAACAGGGCAAACTCCGTCTAACAAGAACCATGTCATATCAGCACAATTAAGTCCATTATTTGCACACACCCTTTAGCAAACCACACAGCTCAGAGTGCAAATTATCAAATGCACAGTTTTTTCACCTTTGTTGTGGCATGAGTTATCAGTGGGAATTCATATCTTGCTTGTGTTATCACAGCTTAACACTTGACTATGCTTTTGTTTAAGTTTCATAATGGGCTGCATTAAAAGGGCCATTTAGCCAGAAATCTGCAGAGGACAGAAAACATGGGAGCAGTGAAAATACTTCAGATATTGCAGCAAAAGATAAGATTGAGAGGATATTTGCAGCCTTACCAGGGAGTTACAATGTTGAGCAGGTGCCAACAACGTGCGAACACGTGTTAAACATTTACAGGGTTCTTCAAAATGATCAAGCTGGTAAAAAAAAAAAAACTGGGCCTCAGGTGCACATGTCACATATTTCCGGAATTGCTATGTTGCCAATATTTTAGAAAAATAACCTTTGCAAGCAGTTTTACGATCTTTTTCAGCAGCAGAACAGCCCAATTATGGTCAATAGCGTCACTGAACATTTGAACTTTGGTTAAAAAGGAAACTATTCAAGTCTGAGTTTATCCTGATTAAGAACAAGAAGATCAGAGTTCATGCGCAAAACTCCTCATGGAGTTTAATTATTATATTTATTATTATCCAGCTGATCTGGGATCAGACAGGTAGGGTCCAGTTTGGTAGTAGTGGATCAGAAAAACAAGTTAACTTGGTCAATGACTGTAGATCAACATGCTCTGCCCACACTGATTTATGAGTATCAGTATGAGGAAACCATTTTGCAGTAATTTATGATCATTTCTCACGTCCACACCCATTTACAAATCAGACTGTGGTACATGTGAATCAGGTTATATCTTTAACCTGCTCTCAGATGTACAAAGATCGCATGGTCTTATTATGATCCATCTATTAGCATGCACATCTATTCAGCAGATCAAGGGCTAATGAGTGATGACATCTAGTGGACACTTGGAGTAAGGCTGCTAGTCAGAAATGCAGTTTTGGGGATGAATAACATGTGGACAGATTATTTACAGGAAAAGTCAATAACTAATTTCAGTAATCAGATCTATCAATATAATTAGTCTGTCAAAAAAAAAACTGAGGGCAAATGTCACACACACAACTGGGGGCCTTTCAATTTTTATTTTTTTCCTAATTACTGAATACACCAGTTAAGCTGATTTTTATCGCATTTAATTACTGATGCTTGAAATGTTATTAATCCATGAATCTATGACGATAGTTTTATTTTTATTTTATCACTAGGCTAAAGCTAATTACTTAGGCCTAATAAACATTTCACAGATGCCATGGGCCCATAAGATAAGATAATTTCCATGACTAAAAGAAAAAAAAACACAAAGAAAGAAAGAAGGAGAGAAAGAAAGCTTCTCGTATAAATTGAGGTGTACTAGTGTGTGTACTATGTAGCCTAATGAATGAAACGAACTGTGAATCTTATATAAAATCCTTTGGCCACAGCATACGTTTGTTCGTGCCAATAAAGCTATTTGAATTTGAATTGGAGTTCACGTCGGCACTACTGTGTAAATTTGGATGTGAGAGCAACAGAAGGATTTGGGTCAACAAACTACGCATTAAATTAAGCCTACCCATGACAAAACGGCAAGAAATCTTTACATCTTCCTGAACAAAATTAAGAAAATCCAAGTCAAAATAACACTCAGCCGTGATCCTCAACCAAAACATATGTTTCGCAAAGCGCAGCTGTCAGGATTGACCCAGAGCGGACGCCGTAGCCCTGAGTGCAGACAGTTTTAAGTGGCTTGAATCAACCGTTAGTCCGCAAACATTGGATATAAGCAGTAGAATAAAGTCAATAATTAGTGTTTATGTTGTAGCTTTGCTTCAGCTAACTTTACATCGCACTCCCAGCGTCACTTCATGTAGTTAGCTCAGCTAGCAGGCTAGCGCGCGTTAGCTAGCTAACTAGCTGGTTAGCTTAAAAAAAAAAAAAAAAGACGTCATAAGGGGAAAGTCGGAAGCAAACGCGGTGGTCAGTTGAAACGGTGCCGCCGCTGTCAGGGTCCGTGAAATAAAAACCACCAGCAGTGCCGCAATGAATGTCGCTAAAAGTGGCTATCGCGTCTTTTCCGCAAACTCCTCCGCCGCATGCACAGAATTGGCAAAGAAGATAACTGAGTAAGCGCTGCAGCGTTTCTGTTTCTTTTTCAAATACTCACTGCTGCTAGTGTTATAAATAACTTAACGTGTTATTCTCGTACACAAGGCCGAGACACGTACGCATATGAATACATGTAACTGCAGCATATTAGAAGATATAACGTTAGCGACCTTTATAGATTGAGAATTAAGGTCAATAACAGATCATATTCGATGTATGGTTGTTGTGTAACGTGTTGTGTGGGATTGAACACTGAGGAATGCTTCCAGCTGTTTTTGCCAACCAGAGTGTGTCTTTTCATGAATGGGTGGATAGTTAAATGGCTTACTGTAGTGCTAAATATCTCACGTTTGTTTGTGTGTGTGACAGAATTTGGCTAAGAAATCTGACTGTTAACGTACATCTAGTTATTGATTACATTCCAGCTGTAATGTTTAAATGCTTTTGTCTCACAGGCGGCTAGGAGTTGAACTGGGCAAGTCGGTTGTTTTTCAGGAGTCCAACAGAGGTGAGAAAAATATTATGGCTTTATATAAGTAAAAATATTCCTGTATGCACCTCGACAAGGCTGATAGAATACCAATACTTTGAAGCAGGAAATCAGAATCAGAAATACTTTATTGATCCCAGGGCAAAACTGTTACAGACACAGTTGTTCCTTTCTTGAATAGAAATATAGGCAGATTGTGCAGGAAAAAAATAAAAAAGACCTATGATATAAAAATATATAAAATATAAAATATACTTACATACAATGGCTGGTAATATAATAAATAAGTTATAGGAAAAAGCTTACAATCAGCCAAACTTAAATAAAAACAATTTGCATCTTTATTACTGGACACCATTACTGAATGCAGCAATATGGAATATTAAGAGCATTTTGGGCTGCACATGAACGAGTGAGGTGTGATAAAATACGACATTTTCCCCCAGAGTCTGTGGAAGCAGAGAGAAAATACATGTAAGATTTTTAAGAAGCTGTTCACCTGGGATGACGATTGAATTTTTGAGTACCTGTGAGAATTTCTTGTTGTCCTGGAGATGAATCTGTTGCACCTTGTCAATTTACTGAACAAGGAATTCAGCCACATAATGCACTCAGTTATTGAGCTGTTTTTTATGTGCTTTATGAATGTCTGTGTTGGTGATTAGCAGTGTGATAGGTGCGGGAAGCCTTTTGCTAAATTAACTCATTATGCTCCCCCCTTTTTTTCCCACAATAGAAACTAGAGTGGATGTGAAAGAATCCGTTCGGGGACAAACTATCTTCATCATTCAGACAATACCGCGGTAAGTAATGAAAAGGCATGGACTTCTAACATGTCCCCATTTTCACACATGCAAGTCAGGTCTTGTTCTCACTTGCTGAAGTTTACATGCCCTTTGTTGTTCTGTTTTCATAAAACCAGAGATGTAAACACGGCCATCATGGAGCTGCTGGTTATGGCCTACGCCCTCAAGACGTCCTGTGCGAAGAACATCATTGGAGTCATTCCTTACTTCCCCTACAGCAAACAGTGCAAGATGAGAAAGAGGGGCTCAATCGTGAGCAAGCTGTTAGCTTCAATGTTAGCTAAAGCAGGTAAAGAGGACAAGTTTAATGTCAACCTGTGATTTGTCAAGTCTCTTTATCTCTCATAAACGTGTTCCCACAGAAAAATTAATCTAACTGTTGACAGCGAACTATCCCTCTTACTTTATACCCCAAGGATTAACACACATCATCACAATGGACTTGCATCAGAAGGAGATCCAGGGCTTCTTCAGCTTTCCAGTGGACAACTTGCGTGCATCCCCTTTCTTAATTCAGTACATCCAAGAAGAGGTGATGAATGATGAACGTCTACTGTGTGTCTTTAAGTGTTGGTAACCTAACATGTAGGCCAGATCAATCACTTAGTCTGATATATAAAACACTGACTTCTGTTTTTCTTTGTTCTGCCAGATTCCTGATTACAGAAATGCTATCATTGTGGCAAAGTCTCCATCAGCAGCCAAGAGGTAACTAATGCTTAAAAAAAACTAATTTCCTCTCTGCTAGTTTACCCTTTCTGTTAAGAATGTTATGTTAAAAAAAGATTTGAATGGTCTTGAGATAAACTTAAACTGTTTAAAAATACCAACTTTTTAAAAATATAAATGCAGTGTTTAATATGCAGTTTACTTAACAAAATATGTGTAGATAATAGGTAAAAAGATGAAGGTGTCCACTCTTATTTCACCAATGCATTGTGATACCTCTGTTTTTATCCAGAGCTCAGTCCTATGCAGAACGCCTGCGTTTGGGTCTGGCTGTGATTCACGGCGAGGCTCAGTGTTCCGAATCCGACATGGCTGATGGACGACACTCACCGCCATGCGTACGCAACACCACTGGACACACAGGGCTGGAGCTTCCTTGTAAGATCGCTTATCTTTGCGGAGCGCTGATAACGTTTATTCTTTCAGGTTTTCTTTGCAGATTTGTAAGTCCAAAGCTTAAAAGATTACCCCTTGTTTATTGGGTTCCTTTTTTATCTGCCTTCTAAATTGTCACACCATAGTCAATTTCAGCGGGAAATGTTTTCTATTTTGTGCTAGTTTAACTACTTCACTAATGTAAATCCTGCCGACAACCTAATACAGCTCATATTTGTGCTAACCTCTTTTTGAGCTGTAGATTCTGCTGTCTCTCACTCATGCCATCAGCCATACTCAAAGAAATGGATTTTTGTGTCACTGCATGTTTCAAATCCACAGATACACGACTCATGCATCCTCTGCAAGCTGCAACTCCGAACTTACAAAGAGTGACGTGCTCTCAAAAATGATAGAATCATAGTCGCTGCCTGTTTCTTGGCACAGACTGATTTTCAAGTATTTCATTTAGGAGAGAAATACTAATGGAACTCTGGCATTTGGTTTTTAATAAATTTTCAGTGTTAATTCCACTTAAGGCTCTTCATATAGTAATATGAAATTATTTGTGTCATTGGCAAATGACTCCAAAGTATTTGCGTCCAGTATTCACTTTATTATTTAGTAAAAATATTTCTATTCTTACTTGTGTTTCTATTCTCACCCTTGACTTAAAAAATCCTCCCCTGGAACAAACCGCCTCAACCATAAGAAGGAATAGTTTTAGACTGTAACATGATGAGTCTAATTTGTTGATGTGAATTTAAAAAAAAATATCATTTTACCTAGCAAGAGGATTTTCCAAGTCTTGGCATCATGTGTTTGTCTTGTCAAATATTTGTGCATTTGTGTTAACGTGGTATTTATTTGTTGGCAATAGCAGGCAAACAACAAGCTCCGTTCCCTGGCATAGAGCTCCCAAGTACGACCGTAAACATTAACTTACATCTGACTATAAAATACTTCCTCTTCAACTGGTTCCTCAAATCGTGCATGTTTAGATAAAGGGTTTGTGTTGCATCTTGTGAAAATACAGTCTGGATTCATGCGAGAGAGTTCACAAAAGAAAGTGCACAGACTGATTCCTAGTGCACAGACAATTTGCATTGACTTTTTCAGTGACCGTGTGCTCCATTCTATATGCTACTTGCATGGCATGTTTGACTTGAAACAAGCAGCTCTCATGTTTACTGCACCTTTCGAAGATTCCAGACAGCTAGTTCTACAAGATGGCCAAACCCCTCTTTGTTTTCTTGTGTTCTGATTTTATTTTGAAATCCATAAATCAAACCAGAACCATGCCAAATGTCTTTATTGTTTGACTTTTTTACTTCAATATCTGGACTCATCTTGCCAATCAACACATGGTGCACCCATATTAAACCTGCTCTTAAGACCTGTTTTACATTTGGTCATACCTGCATGACGATAACAATAAGCATGCTTTTGAAATCTAACATCTAATGATATGAAAAAGAACAGTTACGATAGGAAGGTTGGTACATTTATGCATTTCAAAAAAGCCCAAATCCAAGTTTTAGTTTGCTACTTCAAAGATTATACCATTCCTAAAGCAGAACTTTTTTTAAATCAACAGTAATATTTAGGGGCAGCATGGTAGTGCAGCAGTTAGCACTACAAGACGGTTCTGGGTTCAAACTCAGCCTTATTGTGTGGAGTTTCATGTTCTCCTCGTGTCTGTGCTGGTTTCCTCCGGGCTTCTCCCACAGTCCAAGGACAGGTTAGGTTAATTTGGGGACTCTAAATTGTCCATTGTTGTGAATGTGAGTGTAAATGGTTGTGTGCTTGTTTGTTAGCCCTGTGAAGAACTGGCGACCTGTCCAGGTGGACCTCGCCACTCACCAAAAGCCAGCTGCCATCTGCTCCAGCTATCCACAACCCGGAAAAGGATAAGCAGTTAAAGTCAATAGACAGATAATATTGAGTATGGTCTCTATGGTAGATGTTAATGGATTGTAGTGCCAACCTGTTGTAAAAATTGCGTATGAAATTCTTTGATTTATTCAAATCAGATAATGTTGATTTTATGGGTTTTGCTGACAACAGCATCAACTAATATCAAGATGTCTGACCAAACACTTCTCAGGTAGCTCGTTGCAATTTCTTAGCAAGCTGTGAAAGCACATTTTTGAGAAGTGTGTGTACTGTTAACGACATGGCTTTTGCTGTTTTAGGTTCATAGTGACAAAAAGTCTGAATGTGACACTGCCAGTTTTTCTGATGCTGTGGGACTGACGGTATTCAGGGTATTCAGCAAAGTGTACTGCAAGGCATGCTCCTCCTCTTTCTGCTTCTTTGTACTTTTTCCTTTACAATCAGCTTGGCTGGCTGATTGTTTACCAGTTGATTGTTTTCTTATACCCTTTAAACGACCACTTTTACATGCACACTAATACTCAAATGCAGCTGTTTGAAAAAATTGGGTCATGTTTCAAGAAGTCTGACTCACTGGATGTAGACTGGGTGTAAATGTGCCATTAGGCAAATATTTTAGTCAGCATTCTTCTCCTTCTCTGCTGCCTGAGTGTTATCATTAAGCAGGGCACTGTCTGCATCCTGGGCTCATCGCCAGCCACATGACTTTCAGTTGGTTTAATAGCAATAGCAAAATGATAATAGGTGCAAACCGACCTTTCTCCAGTGTGTTTTTTCAGACTATAGCAGAATGAAAGTTGGTGCAGACAGACCTTTCTCCAGTGTGATGTTGGTGGTGCTGGTGGTGGATTTTGTTTTTGTTTTGTTTGTATGATTTTTTTTGGGGGGGGGTTCATTTTTAGACCCCAGATGAAAATAATATAGTAATAAAATAACATGCAACTCAGAAGACAAATGAAGCTTTAATTTGGGAGCATTTGGAAATAGTGGGTTTCGAAAAACTGCAGCTGTTGCAGCTCCTGTCATTAGCACTGTGAGTGCGAGTTGCAAACTGATTATTGTGTGCGTGTAAAAGTAGTCGCTGGCAGCAGTGATGTTCGACTGAGGACTGAAGCCAGAACATTGGCAAAGTGTGTATGAAAAAACCCTCATCAGTGCTTGTCAGCCACTGTTGTCCTGTGTGAAATAAGACTGTCCAGTGCATATCGGTTCATATGCAGACTGCTGCCATATGCCTGCCACAGCCTGGGCCTGAGGTTGTGTGTGTCCAGGCATTTGTTCATTGCCTTCTGATTGGGTATCCTGGGCAGAAAACCCTGTCATTTGATTTTTGCATGGCATGCATTCTACTAAGTTTGGCATCTCAGTTTAATCTCTGAGGGGTAGGTGGGGTACAATGGGGGAAACATTTTTAACTTTAATTTCAATTTTAATTTGATACAGCATTTTAGGACCCTAACAGAATCTATGCAAATTGTTTATATCATCCAATAATGACCCTGAAATTCAGGGTGCAGATTTGCCTAAATTGCAAAACATTTTCTCAACCCATTTTACCCAATCTACTGACATTTACTTTTGATTAGGTAAAATGCAGCGCACATAACCTCCTTGACGTGCTCTCTCAGGTAACCAGCTGTGCTTTCCTTTGCAGTGATGATGGCCAAGGAGAAACCTCCCATTACTGTAGTCGGGGATGTGGGAGGGAGAATTGCCATCATTGTGGTAAGAAGCTGTGAATTCCCATCTTAACAGCTGACATGGTAGAGCTGTCATTGCCAGCTGCTCTGCTGTCTTTTAATTTTTCCTTTTCAATAGTTCTCATTTACAGCAAGCAATAAAACATACTAACGCTCTAATCTATGAACTCAGGGGTTTTGCAGTTTTAAATCTAATTGGTCTGGTATGACTAGTAGCATATGGTGGCTAATGCTAACAGTCAGGTATGACCATTAGTTTGTGACGATTAATGCTAATGGTCTGATGTGACCAGTAGCTTACGGTGGCTAATGCTAATGGTCTGGTGTGACCAGTGGCATGTGGTGGCTAATTCTAACAGTGGCAAACTTCAGATGAATATGCCTATTAATGAATTAAGTCAGTGATTTGGTAACAAATACATTAAATTAAGTCATTTGTTGTCCTTGTTTGTACACAAAGGGGTCACAATGTTTAAGCTACTTAACAGTACTGGGATATGAGCCACCTTAAAAAAAAAAGAGAGAGGGAAAGATAGAGGGGGGTGATAAATTTTAGCCACAGACTGCATTGTTCTTTATTCTTTTTCTTACAGGATGACATAATAGATGATGTTGGAGACTTTGTCGCCGCTGCAGAGATCCTGAAAGAGAGAGGAGCCTACAAGATTTATATCATGGCCACGCACGGCTTACTGTCTGCTGATGCTCCACGCCTCATAGAGGAGTCTGCCATTGATGAGGTGATGCCTAAACTGTTTTGTCTTCTCGTATTTAACTCACTTAGTAAAAGTTGTTACTGTCGAGTTTGAGTGTATCATACATGTCAAACATTAATAAGGAAAATAAAGGAGAGGTAACGAGGGAAGCTGAGTTGTTGTAGCATGAAATTTGTTTTTACTAAAACAAGAAAAGGATCATAACATCCAGGAGTTGCATTTCTGTAAACTATGAGTTTCAGTTTTCAGTTCCTTCTCACTATCCAGGGTTCAGAAAACAGTTAATACAGTTCAGTTTATGCTTAGCTTTATGGCATTTGTTTAATTAGGACCATAATACCATATTACTTGCAGCCTTGGTTCTTTATTTTTAATAAGTACTGGTCAAGCGTTGCTCAGCTTCATTTAGCTCTCTCAGACAACATTTTGACTTTTCTGTCAAGTCTGATGTGTTGGAGCTCACTCAGTACATAAAAAGGCCTTACAGCTGTTTTAAACTCTCAGATTTCTTTGCTTCCATTCGGTCATGTCTATATTTATTTGTACAAAAACTGGCATGTAATATGTAATATGTAATTTGTTGAAAACATATCTTTCCATTTTTTTGCAAACATTCTCTCTTCCAAAGTCCCATAAGCAGATATCTTTTTGTGCTTTTTGTTGCCCCTCAGGTGGTGGTGACCAACACAGTTCCCCATGAGGTACAGAAGCTACAGTGTCCAAAAATCAAAACTGTGGACGTCAGCATGATATTGGCTGAGGCCATCCGCCGCATCCACAATGGAGAATCCATGGCCTACTTGTTCCGCAACATCACTGTGGACGACTAGAGTGTCAGAAAGTGAGGGCTGAGGTGGGTCTGATGGACTCTGAGGGCACTTCCTCCCAGTGCTGTAATAATGTCATGTTCCGTGTAGTGTGTATGTCAGGATCACAAGTATTCTAATTCATTTAAAGAAATTTAAATTCTAAGAGTTACCCAAAGTTATTTAACATCTACGTAAAAGTTGTAAAATATATTTTTCTTGTCAAGTTGGGAAATGCATCTTGTTCTTGTTGCGAAAGGATGATGAAAGAGCGGACAAGTGACTTTGAGCTTTGATTCTTCAGTTGTACTTTGAAGCCTCTATCTTTGTCTTGTTGCTCATTTCTAATTTGAACAGAAGATACTTTGTATTAAACAAAGTTGTTTTTTCTAACGCTGCGGTACCTCATATCTAATGACTGAGCTCCATCTGAAAAAAAAAGTACATTGTCATTCGTACCAGGACTTTGCGTCTTACCTGCGGTTTCCAGATGCTCTTACTGACCCCCGTAATGATCACAGCTGCTCAAAACTGTGATTTTTTTTTCCTTCTTTATTTCAGTGTGTTGTTTCAAACCATATAGACCAGACTAAACAAACTCCTGCTTATTGGTGCCCAAACTGTTTTTAATGCAGCTTTTTTTGCACCATTTGTGGAAATGTTTAGATGTTTGCTACAATGTCCTATGTGACATATGTTTATGCAGAGATGGATGGGTTGTTGTTTTATGCTGGATATGTTCAACTAATATATTTTCCTACATACCCTTTGTAGTATCCAGACAAGAGGAAAGCTTTGGTTTGATGGTTTGATGCTGTGTTTTTGAGAAATCTGCTTCTGAGTTTCGTGCTGTGACACCAGTACAATGGAGGATAATGAAACATAATTTATGGTGCCCAAAGCATCCATATACTTAGTTTACCAGAAAGTAATTTACATTTACTTCCGTTGGTTTATGTCTGTAGCAGACATCTAACAGTGCATGGCTACATGTAGTAGTAAGAAAGAAATGTTAGATATTTTATTATTATTATTATTATTATTATTATTATTATTATTATGAGGGCTGTACTGAATAATTTAAAGATTCCTTCCTTACGTGGACATTCAGAGTCTACCGTGTGTAGTTCGGGTTGGATGGAGACCAACAGCTGCTGCTGATGATTGCACCTATGAGAGATTCAGGGGCAGACGGAAGCTTCTGAAGTAAATAAACACCCTGAGTCACACCGTTGTGCCCTGATCCGGGGAAGAGGAGGGCGCAGAGTTTACTTTATAAACTTTTGGGATTTTGAATAGAAGTGATCTTCCAGCAGTCAAGCTTTTGAAAGAATGCAAATGACCTCTTTAGGGAGGGTGATAATGTCATCAACTGTCATTGGAAGCTTCCTTCAGAAACCCAAATAAAAGCTTTGAATGTCAATAAATGAAATCCAGTATGGCCTGTGTGTTAACATAAAAGTTGTTGGCTTTGGATTAACCATCCCTTTAATACACTACATCTCTGTAGAGGCACAGTGACTGCCTGTGATGTCACTATGCATGTGAATTACATTTAGAGCTTGCTTTAGCAAATTCACTGCAGACCATAAACACTCAATATTGGTGCTGACTGTGTCTTAAAGCAGAGCAAAGTTTCTCTTTCAGCAGTTTTTGTTAATTTTGGCTTGCTTAGAAAATCAGCATGCAGGAACCTGCTTTCACATCGAACCTCCTGCTCGATTTTATTTTTTGTTCACTTACAGTAACGTCATTCGGGGCTAAGGGCCTCCTTATATTGTGGGCTCATGTGCTGCTGTGGAGATGCTTGAAAACATTGTGTTGTTTGTATCACTAATCTTTCACAACCTTTTTGAAGACAAGCAGCAGCCAGGATCTCAATCTGCTTTAAAAAATGTCCACATGTAATTATTTTTGCCCCTCTTGAGTTTATTTTAGACATAATGGCTCATGTACACCACCTCTGAAGGCCTGAAATGTTGAATTTGGTGATACTTTAGGTGCATTACTTCACACTGACTGACAAACTTTGATATGTTGGGCTTCTCGATTAGATTTTTGCTCTGTAGTGAATGAAAACCAATGGCTGAAAGATGAAACATGCTCTGAAAGCAGAAGAATGGCCAGCAGTAATGTGAAATACGCCGTTTTTAGTGAACTAGCTCAAACGTGAAGAAACACTCGTACAATTTTGGTGTTTTTTTTTCTGTAGTGTTTCCTCATTAAATACTTGTCTTTAATTAAACATGTGCACTTTTTGCTCTCCAAGTAAGTTTTGAAGTGATGCTTTAGGGGAAGTCGTGTATTCCTATGCTGACAGAGCCTTTTGCTCAGGGAAAATATACTTTATAAGCCAATGCTCAAATATTTGTTTTCTCATTTATTCAATGCGTTGTTCCTGTTTCACCTGTCGAAAAAAGTTTTTTGAGAATGTCTTCCATACAGAAGTACTAAGTCTCTGCATATTACCACTTTGTTGTGTTAAGTGTATTTGTCCTGATGTGCTAGTTGTTGCACACGCTGGTGATGTGTTGGCACAAAGTCGAAGCTTGGCTGTATCAAATACTGTTGCTATGCTGGATTGAACTGTATCTGTTAGTGTATTTCACAATGTCTTCTCTGTATTCACTGTTCTGACTCGTCTGTGATGAAATTTAGACACCAACACTCTTCTGTTTGGCTCTGTGGCGTTTATCAGTGTGTTAAATAAAACAGTTGCCTCTTATTGTGGCTTGTCTCCATGCAATAGGAAAACTCCTTGTATTGTGTTCTGGTACATGGCTTTATGGGTATAAGACTTAGTTTGCAGAGTGTGTACAGTTAGGGCTGGGCAATAAATCGACTTTAAATCGAATTCATTTGTTTGGAAGATGTTAAAAAATTAAAATAGTGAAAATCGATTTTCCCCATGACTAGGGTAAATGCAGTAGCTTATGGCTCTCTCTCAGCTGTGGGTCTTATTTTTTAGAGTGAAGTTTGGTGAAAGTTGGGCTGGCACTTTATTAATCTCAAATTGGGGATTCATATTTGTTTGATCAAACCTTTAGTTAAAAAAGGTTTAGTTTGGTTCAAGCTAGGCTTGCACTTCACTTTCAATAGGGAAATTCATGCGTGTTTGGAATAAAAACAGTGTATTTGAAATAATTCCTTTGTCCTTTACAGTTTAAAAAAATCTATTAAAATCCAAAATTGAATATGGTATGAAAAAATC
>JAQFJA010000009.1:15769591-15783061 GCA_029874485.1 Naso brachycentron | reverse complement strand
CGTTACATGTAACTTGTTACTCCCCAACACTGCAAATCAGTCCAAATTGCAGGTTAACAAAAGAATCCATCAGCTGGAATGGTGTTAAATCATGGCAGTATATGCCAAACTTAAAGTGAGCTAGCCAACAGGGATTTGGTGGGGTGAGAAAATAGTCATTTAAATGCAAATGAGGATGACCCTTTTAAGTGTCAGTGTTTGCAATTATAAATTAGTAACTTTAAGTGCTTAACTCATTTTGCCTGCCCTCTGTGTGTCTCTAAGGGAAAGGAAAAGATTTTGGCCATCCTGCATCGCTACATGGAGATCCATGGGACGGTGTACTTTGAGACGCAGCGCCCCCCAGAGGTGCCCGCCTTCGTCATGAACCACGGTCTGCTGCCTCAACAGGAGCTGCAGCAGCTCCTCAGAAAGGCCAAGGTGGGAGGAATGTTACTGAGAAAAAGCTCTGATGTTTGCATTTAGAAAGCCTTGGTGATGAAATGTTGTCACAGTTTTTCTGCTTTTGTAAAGTTGAACCAAGTTTGGATTTGAGACAATCTGTCTATAAACTCATGATCTTCTCCTCCGTCTTTTTCACATTCCTGTCAAGCTTTTCATCGGATTTGGCTTCCCATATGAAGGTCCCGCCCCTTTGGAGGCCATAGCCAATGGCTGCATCTTTCTCCAGCCCAAGTTTGATCCCCCTCACAGCTCGCTCAATCATGAGTTCTTCAGAGGAAAGCCCACCTCCAGGAAGGTAGGTGCTTTTTTTTAAACTTTTTTCTTTATCAGCACTTTCAGCAGTTTATTGTGGTAGCAAACAAACAATACTGCAACACAATGCAAACAGTCCTTTATTTCAAGGGTTTACATCAGTCAAACCTCACAAGATATTTTTTTTTTATATGCAAAGCAAATATACATGCATGTTTTTCCAATCATGACTTTTGTTCTGTTTATTCCCCCCTCAGGTGTCCTCTCAGCATCCGTATGCAGAGCAGTATATCGGCAGGCCGCATGTCATCACCATCGACTTCAATAACTCTGAAGAGTTTGATGCAACCATCCGTGAGATCATGAGAATCAATGTGAGTTAAGTTTTTGGCGTTTGCCTTCCAAACACATTCAAAGAAATGGTTTTCTAATATTACAGCCCACCACAGTACACTTCCACTGCTGAATAATGGTGATGACAATCATTTGCTCCTGCACACCTCATAGTCTGCTTTGACCCACTTTTGAAGCCCTCAGCCTTTAATAGAGCTTTTAATCATGGCATCTGACAGGAAAATGCTTAGCTGGCTCCCTCTCTGCTCTCCACACTGCTAATTGCTTGAGATATTGTGCGGCGCAGTAGGTAAACTGTGCGCACACACCTGGGTTTACATGACAGTTTTCCAGAGGCCGGCCCCACAGGCAGGGAGCGTTATCCACAGCAGATCATATTAATCAATCACGCTGTGCTCAATCTGTCACCACGACAACACGGAGCCCGCAGCCAAGCCTCTCGCAGTGCCAAGATGCATGTGTGCCTCCACCTGCCAGGTGTGTTAAATAGACCTTGTGTTTTCCTGCTGATAGGGGCAAAATAAAGTACCAGTTGTTGCTGTGGTGAATGCTTAAAATGTTGAATCCGAGGGATGAAAACCGAGACTGATCACACAGGCTGACTGAGCAAGTTTCACCTTCAGATTAAATAAATGTAGGAGTAGCTTTATTTGGATTGTCCCTGACAAACGTACCTGATTCATACTTGCATTTGTTTATTTAGATCCAGTTATCAGCTTGTGATGGTATGAGTGTGGTGCTTTATTTATTTTTTGTGTTTTTTGGTCTTTTTTAGGGATGCCAGCCACGTTTCTCTCCTTTCATTTAAGACAGTCGGTTTTAGTCTAAGTTTCTATACTTTGTCAGTTTTTTTATTGGTAAGTTTTACACCAAACCTCACAAAGGATGCACAGAAGAATCATGCACCCTGCACAGTGAATAACCCAGCAATAAGGCAACATAGAACAACAGCACAGACACAAGTTCAGTTCAGAACCACAAGTGTATATTAAACAATCGGTGGAAAAAAACAACCAAATTTCCCCCCACAGTCCAAACACAAAAGTAGACAGTCCAAGGCAGTTCCAACTCAAAATTCCACAGCAGTTTTTCTCCATCTTTTTTTTTTCTTAAGATCTTTGTTTCTCAAAAATAACAAAAAATGATTTAGTTGAGTTCAACCCAGTTATTTTCTCCTCTTCAAACAAAAAATAAATGCAGTTAAATGTTCAAGCAAAAGGAAAAACTTTCAAAAAAACAAAAGAAAATAATTTGCTCCCGCTTACTCAGTCAATAGTCAGGTTAATTCGGTCCAGTCAGTCCGGGCTTTGTCTGCTGGTGTGTGGAGGATAGCCTGCTTTCTTGATGGGCTGAGTAGTGTGTTCAACAGAGGGAACAATCCAAGAGTAAACACAGAATTGCGTGTTGACCGGAGGTTGCTAATTATGGCGGGTGAATGAGCGTGAAGGGATTAAACGCCTAACTTTTCTTAATACAAAGACACGAAAACAGGCTGAAACAGCTAGCCTAGCTAAATATGAAGCTAAACACATCCGCCAACTAGCACCTCTAAAGGTCACATCAACTTGTCAACAAACAACAAATCACCATTTTGATGGAGGTGTCAGTAAATGATCTGTCACCTGATCTGTTCTGCACTTGCGCGAGCGGGTCCGCCATCTTGAACTGAAATATTTGGCAACATGTTTGTCCTACACTTGGACAAACTTGATACTGTGTGGTTAAAACCATTACGGTTTTACACTGACCAATGTGACCCATGCACACTGACCGCGAGAGAGAGCGACCCTCTTGCATAAATTCCTAAATCCGTTAGCTAAAACAGTTTAAGTGATGTCAGAGTTCTGAGTTCAGAGTCCGGCGAGATCTAGAGGGCCCAAACAACACTTCCGGATGAGGCTGGGAGCTTGAAAGTCGCCCAGGTAGCTTGGAGCTACAACCCTGAAAGGTCAGAAACCAAAAACAAACTGTTTCTTTTGGGGGTTTTTGCTCTGCAGACATAGTTTTCTGCCTTTGTATTAAAACTCCATCAAAAGACAACTCAGTTAAAATTGGAGGTGTCGTTTGCCATATGTCGCCATATTTTAGGCTCCATTACTGTGTTATAAATTTAGAAAAAAAAAAAAATGCTGGTGGCTGTTAAGTACGTCAAGTTTTTCAGTTGGTTCTACACATGATGTTAACAAACGCATGGTACAAATAGGGCAGGGATGAAACCAAATGTAAAACACACCTATCTATGAAGTTTGTCCAAGAGAAATGGTGCCACCACCCCACCCCACAGTGTGAGAACTGGTAAAATTAAACAGTCAAATATAACATGCTAATCAGTGAGCTTCAGAGGTGATTGTATGTTTTGTTGCCTTCAGAAAGGCTGTTTTCCTCCTGTTTGCAGTGTTTGTGCTAAGCCAGGCTAGCCAGCTGCTGGCTGTAGCTTCTTATTTACCTTACAAACATGAAAGTAGTGTTGATTTTCTCATTTAACTCTTAAGTAAGACAGCAAAAAAATATCCCTTTCATCTAATGTCATTGCTATTTCAAGTTTGTGTAATGCACTGTTTAGATTTAAAATGAAAAATCCTGTTGTGGAATCATGTGCATAGTACAAAGATGGAGGCAGTATGTATTTAAAGTCAACTCTGCTTTAAAGTTCCCTACTAGACATATTTTTGGATAAGGTTTGCTTATAATGCTGCTCATGTTGTTGTGTTAGAGTCTAAAACACTGTAGCCTGGGATTTTACAAGCAACATGAGAACACTGCTTAGTAAAAATTAGAAAACATTCAGCTGATAAAGAAGCACTAAAATGTCAGTAAAACCCGCCTGATCGTACTCAACAGATGGATATTTTTACTTTTTTCTTGATGTGGGTGCTCCCGGCACAGCTCACCTCAGGAACGTGCGTGAAGTTATATTTTATGTCACCGATGATGGCGTGAAATAATAAATGGCACTCAGATATTTTTGTGGCCGAGCAATGCAATCAATTTAGGTGTATAAAATGCCCAGTCATTTTAAAAATGTTTTCCACTGCTGAATTCAAATCGCCCTCTATGAAGCCTTCTCTCCCTCTCTCTCTGATTCTATTATATAACGATGGCCAAAAGGCAAATTGCATTGCAGAATAGCTGATGAAGTGCCAGATACATTTCATTAAACTCAGATGAAATAAAGTAATAAGAGAGTGCTAAAAGGAACACAACACTAAAAGGACCCATTTATCAGTTTAAAAGCCTGAGTGCTTTAGAGACCTGATAGTAAACAATGAGATCTCACTTTAGCTACACTCAGAGGGGATTGTGCACTGGGATTCCTGACATACTGTATCCTATCCTGAAATATTTCACAGTTACGTCTGTCATCAAACCACAATAGGTTTCAAAATGCACTCATTTATATAAACGAATCTCTTCCTGTCACCGCTGTGTTCCCTACAAGCTGGGCTGTTAGCCTAAAACACTTGAAAGAAGAGGAGGAGATATTGATCAGCGCTCTCACAGTGAATTTTAATCCTAAACCTGCCATCAGAAGTCAGACAGTGAGTGACAGGCCTTCACAGCAACGCTGAAAACTGCACCCAAAGGAGCCAGAAAGCACAAAAACACAAGCCTCCTCCATGCTGCATGTCCAGCACTCAGCTGTCACTTTAATCCATTGTTTGACGTATTGATGTGGTCGTCACTAAAAATAATGAAATCAATTTTCAAAGCTGTCACCTGTGATGTATTAGGGCATTGATTTTAATGTGCAGCTGGTGGCATGATATAAGCCTTTCACAATTACGCTAATGAATGTGTCAGCTTTGATTAACTATCAGATGCTCGGTTCCTGTAATTACAATGACTTGCTTGTGCACACACGCGCTCGCTTTCTTTCACACACGCACATTACACTGTTTGTTCATCTGTGTGCACATCTGTGTTTGCAGGTGGAGCCTTTCCTGCCCTATGAGTACACCTGTGAGGGGATGCTTGAAAGAGTTCATGCCTACATTCAGAACCAGGTGGGTCCCAGAACTCAACCCGAAGCAGCAGGCAGCTGGTGAGGCTCATAATGATGCGATAAAAGTTATTTGTAGGTGCATGTGTTGCCTCGCAGCAGATTGAGTCGGTCACGGTTCGGTGGTGTGAGTGGGACATAGAAATGGATGTGAATTGTGAGCTGGAACAGTAAGATTAATTGTTTAGCAACTTGTTCTGGCTCAGCTGCTGCAGCTCTCGCAGCTGGCAGAGTCCTCAAGTAACCTGTCGCTGTAACAGAGCAGTGCAGTCATTTGTGACTGGAAGTATCAGAGCTTAGTTCATAAATAATATCACTAAATTACCAGTGAGAGTTGAGGTAAACTGTCCATGGATGTCCTCCTCCATGTTGTTTTATATACAGTATATATCTATGATATTGGTTGATTAGTAATAATGATAATAATTGATTGCATTTATATGGCACTTTTCTAGATACTCAAAGCACTTTGCAGTGAAGGGGGAACCTCAACAACCACCAGTATGTAGCACCCACCTGGGTGATGTGCGGCAGCCATTTTGCGCCAGAACGCTCAGCACACACCAAAAGTTTCTTTACATCCATGTTTACGAGGGTTGGAAATCAATTGTCACTTACAATCAACTGTGAGTGGCGTCTGGGATGTGATAATAAAAATGATTGTCTGCATCCTAATACATCCAGATGCACCAAATCTTTTTTTCATCTCACTGTCTGCCAACTGTTCTTCCGCCTGCTCCCTCCCACACAACACTCTGCAAACCCTCGCAAAAAAAAAAAAACAACATACACAGCGGAATGTTGTTTGGTATTCTGTCGATTTTGCGAATGAAGCTTAAAAGCTTCAAACTTTTCGGTGCAGCTCTTGTATGTAGCCACATTATAGTCATATTTTGGTAAAACTGCAAGTGTTTTAAACTGTTCTCTACAGATCATGAGCGGATGTGTTGAGGTGGATTATACTAATATCATGTTTTGTAAGAGTGCCATGGGCTGATTCTTTAGGTTGATTTTTTTTTTCTTCAGCTGACAGGTTCACTGTGAAGCCTTGAGGCACTGAGTGTTTGACAAAAAAAAGTTCGCAGCTTCTGCTCTCAGGGTTCATTCAAGTAATTTGTGACTGATGCATCTGCAGCTTTAGCACAAATGATTTGAGCTTTTTAGCCTCACACTTGGTTTTCTCTCTTTTACCCTCAGTAGTTGCTTTGCACTCAATTAACGTGACAAATGTTTGTTTGTATATAGTGACTAAGTTAAATATATCCTTTGACGCATTTCTTACTCATAACATTTTTCATTAAGGTGTACTGGCTTACTTCCTCGGGCTCTTTCCAGTGTGGTCGGGACACTTCAGGTTGGATTCGTATATAGAGCCCAACTGATGTTTTGCGCAAGAAAATTCCGATTTATCTGAATGTGGTGACAAAGATTTGTAATGGAGGCAGAATACCTACTTTTTTATAAACTTTATTTCAAACGTAAGTGCACTCAGTGTCGGAAATTAGCTGGGGGCAAAGGACAAAAGTGCCCCCAGGAAATCTCAAGATGCCCCTTAAAACTGTTACCCAGGGGTAAAAACTGCCGCCATGATTTTGATTGTTTTTTATTTTCACTCAGTTCACTTCATTTCCATCTCCCACAGTAAGCAACTTAATCATTTCAGTATGCTTTTCAATAAAAATCAGAATTATGATGTGAAAGTAGTTATTCCCTCCAAAATTACCAATCATATTGCAATCACAATATCACTCAAAGTAACCTCAGGTATTTATTTTTTCAAAATCATTCCCTAATGTTGACACCAGGTGGTAATTAAGAGTATCTGCATTTTAATCTGGGCCTGTTTTACATTAAAAATGGAAATTTATGAATCTGTTTTTTTAAAAGTGCCCCCAAAATTTTGAAAATGCAACGTTTTAGATACCTGGGGACAAAAACTGCACCAAAAATATTTTTGGTAATTTCCTACACTGAGTGCACTGAACAGTCAACGCTTCACTTTATAGTTATTAAATAACTGACTGTCCTCTGCTGGACAAACTAAGCAATTACAGCATTTTAAATCACTAGTCCAAGCATTTTTTTTGGCCTTACAAAACTGCTCTAATATCGGCTTATATCTGAGAACATGTGTGCCAATAGCAGTATGTCTGTGACTGGCCAATAATATCAGTAAGCTGATATATCAGTTGGGCCGTACTCCTGGCGTTTTTTCCAAGCATCACCTTTTCCAAAACCTGCAGTCCTCCATTTTAGAGAATGTTTAAAAACACAACACTATGACAGGGTATGAATGTTGGAAGAAGACCAGGCTTCTCAGCATTAGAATGGAAAGTGTATTCGCTGCTGCTCATTAGCTCATCGCGAGGCATCTCAGCTTCTTTGTTGACGGGGGTGTGTGGGGGGGGATTAATTGGCTCTTTTTTGAAGCCTGAACTGATTTGGAGGAGCTTGCTGTTGCATGTTAGAGCCTTGTTCCTGATCCAGTATATTTTATTTTTATGTGTGTTTCAAAAGCATTTTAATTGTTCATCTCTTTAACAGACACGTACCAACCAAACTGTCATTTAACACATGCAGTGCCATCATTTTTTTTCATACTCAGCCTGTTGCTTGTTTCAATCTTTTGTCTCTCTGCACACCTTGACTGCTGCGTCTATCAGCCAAATGTGCTGTGATCGAGTGTGTTCTTTCTGAGTGTGTTGAAGACATTTAAATCATAGTTTTTCACAAGTTGCTGGATAAATTACTGACTTCATAGCTGCATGAGCGCTCAGCCTCTGAGTTGATTTAAATTCAACTAAAATACTGAACTTCTGTGAAGAAAATTCCTTTCTGGGATTTCTCACTTGCTTGGCCACAGTCTCATTCCTCTAGGACAATGAAGAAAGAGAAATTAACATGAACTACTTATTCAACCTTTAACACGTTTAAATTGGAAAATAATCTGTAATTAAGATAAGTTATACACATACGTACATCAATATACTGTATATTTGAATATACATCTTAATCATGCTGTGATGATTGGTATAATGTGTGTCTTTGGCAGCTTAAGGAAATGCCTCTGCTCTGCCATGACACCATCTCTTCCCCCGGCTGTCACACACACAAACACACAAACACACACACGCTCAACAGGCCGTGACCGACTGAGACTGTGACTGCCCACCTGGCGTGCACAAGGTCAGACTCCCAATCAGATTCTCTCTCCCTTTCTTGTCTCCTTCTTTTCCGAACCTTCTCCAATTTCAGACTTTTCCAATTATATTTCCAACCTCTCAAATCACTCGGAACTGTTTCTACTTCTCACTGGACCTCTCATCATCGTCGTCCACAATAACTTCATCTCACCTCCATCAGCTGGCAGAGCTCCAGTCCCACTTTGACGCTAATACAATGTACCAGCAGCTGAGACTCTCGCCATGGAAACACTGCCTGTGTGACGGCACATACCGGCAAACACAAAAAATGGATTTCACACTTTTCTCTGTCCTATTATTATTTTTTATCGTGTCCCTGTAATTGCTGAGAAGACAATTAGCGTTGCACTGGAGGTGTATGCAGGTGGACACACGCATTTACAGAGGAGCGTGACAGAAATGTTTGCTGTCTTTGTGGTAGCTGATCACACAGAGCAGTGCAGTTATATGGAGACATTTTGTGAGGACAGTTTCTCTTGTGGATTCTTAATTGGCTTGATATATGAATAAAACCTGCTGATGTCATATGACAGAGTGGTTTATGTAGATTTAATTTGACATGTCCCAGTGCTGTGCATGCTGGGTCACTGTGACACTGTCATGAGCTACAAACACACTTGATTAGAACAAAGGCATTGCATATGTTAATAGGAAGACCTGTGCTTTTCTTTGGCTTGACATCACTTAGCATTCATCTTAGAGTGACTCAGTGTCAGGTTACACGAATCAGCAAACCAGAAATTAACTTTTTCCATTCACAGGATCTGGAAACCGGGTTGCACGCACATTAAGAGAAAAAAAATTTAATTACAGGTTTTATTGACATAGCTTGGGCCATGAGTTCTATGCATTTTCACCAGCACCGATGTCAGGACAAGACACAAGGAATTTACATTTCTATAAACCACAGATACACTACATGTATGCTTCAAACATTTCATGTCAACATTTAATGGACATCAAATGACGTTCAGATTTCATGTGAGCCAGATTTTGCATTTGGAGGAGGAGGAGGAGGTTGTGGCACAGTGACAGCCAGGCAGCATCGCTGCCAGACTAGTGTTTGAGAGGATGTTCGCTTCCTGTTTCAACCCACAGTACAAGGTATTTTTAACAGGACATTATGACATTTTCCAGCTGTGTTTGTGGCAACAGAACTGGGTATTACACAGCCAAAACATGATTCTCCTAAGTCTAAACAAGTGGTGTTTGTGCCGTATCCTGACCACATTTCAACCATATTATAGTTACAACATAAAAAAGTAAAGTTTCAACCTATCCTTAGTTTTCCAGAAACGTACAAAGTGACATTTGCTCTGGTGATTGGATTGGTTTCACAACTCTAACTCACTACTCTATAATAGATAAACACACTGGTTGTAAATAAACACCCAGTCAAAGGAGAAATTCTTTTTTTTGCACATTAAGTCTTATAATAAGGATATTTATGATCATATACCATATTCTACAGCATTATTATGACAAATGAACAAACAAGAGCGGAAGATCACTGCTGACGTCACCGCTAGCTGAAAACAACAGAGGTGAGGGGGCATTTTAAGTGCTTCAAACATTCGTCAAAAATGGTTGTTTTAAAAGACAAAACAACCGCTGAATGTTTCGTGGTGTCTCGTGTTCTGACACTAAAATTCGAAGTTAAACACAGATAATAAGCCAAAAAAGGCTGTCAGTTTCCTGCAACAGCTGTTGTTCAACTTTGCGTTTTAGTGTCGGTACATGGGAGGACACCACTAAACATTTGTTAGAATAGTAACATTTATTGTCTTTTAAAACAACCTTTGTTCAGCGCATTGTCAAAGCGATTAAAATGCCCCTTCACCTCCAGCTAGCGGTGACGTCAGCAAAGAGCTCCAGCTCACAGGACTGCACCAACCGTTATAATAATGCCGTAGAACGTTGTATATGATCGTAAATATCCTTATGACGAGGTTTAATGTGCAAAAAACAAACTTCTCCATTACATCAGTCAACTTAAACACATTTGGAAATTTGGAAGTAAAATCATTTGCAAACATAATCACAGTGTTCAAAATAGTCTATTGCGTTAAAACTACAGCACACAAGAAAAAAAGAAGCCCTTACTGCTGATTTATACAGTTTGTTAATGATGTTCACCTTAATGTTCTCAACTAAATCAGTAATTACCAAGTACAGAACATGAGCAGGTTACACAAAGTTCTTAACATCCTCTGGGGGTTTTTGTCCAGATTTTACAAAAATACCATAATAACCAGATTTGCTTCAGATGTTCTTTGATGTTTTTTCTCTGTAGGATTTGATGTTTTCTGACTTTGATGACTCATGATTACAACAGCATAAACTCTCTAATCACACAAGCTTTTACATGTACCTTGTCAACAATAACTGACTTCAAGAAAAAACAACCGAAGAATGATGGGAAGTTTCTTGCAAAGCTCCACAAAACAAAATATTTTCACACAGATAAACACATTGTTTGGTTGAATATATGATTAATTTTTATACACCTCTGCTAATTATCTTTTTTTCCCTTTCATAACTACTTACACACTTGATGACGTCTTTGTGTGTGTATGTGTGTGTGTTACAGTTGTCGACTGTGATTTAGATGGTGGAAGTGCAACAGTGATGGAGAGATTGGAAACACAGTTATTGCTTGCGGGAGTGAGGAGCTTGTTTAATAAATGCCTTTGGAGGCCAGTGAGACATGTCAGAGGAATGTTATTACCTGAGTCTTATGAATAGCCCCAGCTGGAGGGAGAATCTAATCAGGGCCTGATTCTGCCACCAGACCTCATTTGTTATTAGTGGCATAACTGCTTTCATATCATTTCCTGGATGATTGACACAGTCTTGTCAGTTCAGATAAAAGCTTCTGTATTGTAACAAATCCTTTATTTCCTTTTCAGCTGTCTAGAAGTTGAAAGCTACACAAAATGTGTATTTTGTCAGTGCTCTAAGCTTGATCATTTTGTCTTTGCACCTGCAGGACTTTTGCTCCCCCGAAGTTCCATTTCCTCCGATGAACTCGTCTGCTGCATGGCTGGGCGGCCCCGCCAGTCCTTTCATCCTCCTGCCCAACTCCAGCATCTTCGCCTGGGCCTCCAACGCCTCCTACTACGCATCCTGGCCGCCACTCAGCGCACTGCGGCTCTTGGCTTCACTCGAGGGCCAGTCGTGTGTGAAGGCGTGCCAGAGCGCAGGACTCATCTGTGAACCCGCCTTGTATCGTTTCATCAACATTAAGGAGGCCTTCAGCGCGTAAGACGCTTCCTCACCGGGACAGTTTGTTTCATGACTTTGTACAATTTAGCCTGAGACATTAAATTTCTCAGTTGCTCATATTGACACATGACTATAAAAATAACAACACTGCATTATAGCAAAATTGCCATGTTAAATATGTGTTTCTTGTGATTCCACATTTATAAGACATCAATAGCATCTAGTAGTGGAAAGTAACAAAGTGTATTTACTCAAGTACTGTACTTAAGTACAATTTTGAGATAGTTGAACTTTACTTGAGTATTTCCACCTTCTGCTACTTTTTACTTCAACTCCATTACATTTCAGAATCAGTTATTGTTCTTTTCACTCCACTACAATTATCTGATAATTTTAGATACTTATTTACTTTAACTCAAATGAATAAACAAATTATTGATGACATAATGTTTAACTTTGATCCCAAGGAGGAACCCACAAGCTTCTGAGCAGATAAAGTATATAAAGTAGTTTAAATTAGCTCCACCTTTACCAGCAACAACATTTAAGTGATGTACATATTAATGCATAAATAATTAAAATCTAACAATACATTTAGTATTCTGAATGAGTACTCTTACTTTTGGTACTTTAAGTGTATTTTGATGTCAGTACTTCTTTAATTTAAATAAAAATGTGAATGCAAGACTTTTATTTGTAATAGAGTATTTCTACTCTGTGGTATTGATACTTTTACTTAAGTACATGGTCAATATGACTTATATCTTTAGTAGTGCCACAGAATAAAACTGCATATTTTGACAAAATATTTGATATTTATGATGCAAAATTAACTCTTAAATATGTTGATAAAACACGTACTTTTTAAAAAATTTGACATATAAAAACCTGTCACAGTTCTTCGGATGAACATTCGGATATCAGCTTTACACCCACAACTGTGAAATGCTGCAGCACATCGAATGAATTTTAATACAAAACTTACACTGTCCTCTGGCACAATCCACACTATTGATTATTTTGTGAAACGCCTCGTCAGGACCTTCTTGAAAACCAAACAATGCACCCAGAGGAGCTCATCCTGCAACAACAATAAATTCCACTCGCTAACTCTGCCTCTTCAGTGTTATGCCTCATTTGCACTTCTAGTTTTAAAGTTATGCAGCAGCACAAAGTACAGAAGAAGACAGCAGCTCACCTTTTCCTGGTAATACTTCCCTTTATTCCCTGAGGTGCACGAAGTAGCACTGTAACATTAATATTAAATATATTAGTGGAATAATCATTGATACCCTCTGGCACTCCGGCTAGCATTAATATTAAATATGTTAGGGTGCTGGTGTGAATGTGAGCCTGAACGGTTGTTTCTGCGATTAACTGACAACCTGTCCAGGCTGTAACACGGCTCGCTCAGTGTCAGCTGGGATCGACTCCAGCCTGCGATCCTGCAGACCAAATGCATTGGTAACACTTTATTTTGATAGTCCGTTGACACTTAGTTGCATGTCAACAGTGTGTCAGTTAATCATTCAACAGATAAGTAACAGGCATTTAACTGCCAGTTGACTGTAAGGTGCATTTTAAGTGGTCTACGGATTACAGACGGCTCCAGCTGAAGAATCAAACAACATACCACCAGTCTTGTATTAAGTACCCTAAAGCCATGCTTGAGTAAAAGTAAAGATACCTTGTTGGAGAATAACTTTGGTAAAAGTAAAAGTTGCCTATTAAAATGTTCCTAGAGTAAAAGTCTTAAAGTAGCTGGTATTTATTGTACTGAAGTACCAAAAGTGCAGTGCGTATAAAACTACTTAAGTATTTAAAGTAAAAGTACGAGTAAAAAGTGCATGTTTGACTTTTTATTTTTTTAAATTTTTTTAGCCTCTGGTCTACATTATCGACAGAATATCTCAGTCATAAGAAAATATATAATTAAAGTGCTAAAAAAAAAGAGAGTTTTCTAAACTTTCTAAACTCCTATGGGTCTGATTT
>JAQFJA010000009.1:15735175-15746252 GCA_029874485.1 Naso brachycentron | reverse complement strand
GTTTTTGGGCTGTAGCTTTGCTCCGGTCAAACCCGATACAGGTCGATGAGCGAAAAAAACTCTCTGGAGGTCTTCTTCGATGAGTGCCCATTCAGAAAAAGACCCTGGGATCATTTTTCGCCGGATTATTCCTTTAAATTAAAAAATCATATTGCAATCGCAATATCTGATATATGAGGACGTCACTCTGGGCTCTGAGAAATTGAAGCATTTTTCACACGTTAAAAAAAAAAAAAGTGGTTATTGCAGCTGTATTCCCCTTTTTTCTTGTTTTTCCTCTTTAACTTGGACAAATATGAGATATTTATGCTGAAAACGCAAGTGAGGAAACACATAATAATTTTAATTTGTGTGTTGTGTGTTCAGCAACTGTTCAATTTCTTTTCCTCACACAGTTATGCTTATAAAAGGTCAGAAAGTTTTTTAGTAACTATGTATGAAAGATAAAAAAAAAATACTTGATATAGCTTCAGTTTTTATGATGAATTATTTTTCTTTTCTCTATTAATGTTAAACAGTGCAGCAGTACTCAATCTTCCTACCGGGGAAATCCACTGAAACAGCAGCAGAGATCTTGATTTACAAACATTTATTCACCATATGTTTAATCTCCTTTTTCTCGAGTTGAAAACTTCTTATTTTACTGATACATTTCTCTCTTCACTTGCAGTTTACAACTCAGTCCTTTAAACTCTTAAGAACTTGAGCTGCATGTACAGAGAAAGTAGGGCAAAAGTAAAATAAGAGTGCATTTCCATATGCAGCAGACTGTTTTCACCCACTTTCGCTGTCTGTTTCTTGTTCTCTGCAGTTATATATTAAGCCAAAGGCTTATGCAATAACCTCAGAGGTAACAGTGACACTGACGACAATTCCTTCACCCAGCAGTCCAGCCAACACCCACGCAAGCTTTATTTCCCATGAAACATCTTTTTCAAAAACTCCTCTTGCATCACTGCATGTTATTAAAAAGGATCTCAAAAAAAGGCCTTTGTGAAAGGTAAATAACAGCAGCTATGAAAAGATCCAGGCCTCGACGGCAGAAAGGAGAGAGTTTAATGAATAGTCTGCCACCTCCTCCGCTCCCATTCATCTCTGGGCTTTCTCATTAGTCCCCTTGCTGGTCCGCCACTGACGCGCTCCAGGTTATTACTCCAGCTAACAGTCTTCATCAGTGTCTTGGACATTACTGAATGCTAACCAGAGACTCCATTGTTGTCTCTTAGATTACACGTCTTTGAGATGTTCTTGTGCCTTTATATACTAAAAATTTCAGTTTGTTTAGGTGTAGATACACTAAACTATCTGTACGTGATTTACATGTAAAGAATTTACATTCAGTTAACATTGTCAGAGGATAGAATATTTTTTCGCCACAGCATGTTATGTCACTGTTAGTGATTGCTTATGTGAAATGTCATACAGACGCGTGTCTAGACGTTTTAAACTGGGGTGGCCCACAGGGTGCCATGTGTAATTTGGTGATATGTCAATAACCCTAGCATAGTGGCTTGAAGTACTAACACATGTGCGCGTGCACCTACGAAAAACAAGCATCAAAACACCACTACCCATGTCTACCTCCATTTACTGACATTAATTTAAAAGATAAATAGACCTACCAGTCACAACACAAAGTGGCTTACACCATACAAATGTAATGTAAAGCTTTCATCTGTTATTCTTTTGAGAATTTGTACATTTAAACAATTCAAACAGTATACAATGCCAACAAAAAAAAATGTAGAAGCCTGGCTAACTTGACAAAAAAGGACAACACAATTATAAACAACAAAAACAACAAATGGTTAAAATATTTACTTTACAAAACTAAGCAAAACTTTCTCTCACGTTTAAGATTGAATTCACCTCATCTTGTCAAAAATATCAATCCGGCCCGCCTCTGACTGGGCAGATAACCAATCAAATGAGGTGACACCTTTGGTGGCCATTTAGATTACAGGGGTGGCCCCTATTTTTTGTCTGAAGTGTGCCGGTCTTCTGGGGCATTGACGGTCTTATTCAAGCACAGATTACTTTTTTGAAAGCATAAGTTAACAACAGAGTACTTAAACTGCGGACCTAACGCATTCGGTTACTCATAACATCAAAAAAGTAATCCAAGTACACCCAACACTGTTTATCTCACATGTTAATATCAAGATGATGGTAAATTTTTGATATAGTGTGCAGCCCTGACCTCTGTCCCTGTTTGAGTATTGGAGGTTTTGCTCTGGAGATAAAGGTGAGCCAGCAAACATGGATAGAGCTTTAAAGGTGTGGCTACAGAAGGCAACACGTGAATCTCCATATTGGCAACAAGTGTCATTCAGTCCTCGAGCAAGAGTCGGTGGAAGAAAGCTGCTTATTTCCTACCCACTCATTATTCCACGGGCCATAAATATTTAAAACCAGCAAGACTTTTCTAAGTAGGCTAATTGCATTTTAGACACACAGAAATGTAGGCTAGAGAATGTCATATATGCAAAGATGACTTGGATCACCAGCAGCTCGACTTTTACATATTTTTTTGTATAAAAACTGTCGCGTACCGTGGTAAAATGTCAGAGAGGGTGGGGGTTGAACACAGTGTGCTCAAGCTGAGTATGCAGGGCAAAAGGGCAAAGATCTCAGCTTGTCTGCGATCAGTGAGACATGTTTTTATTGCACAGTGTGTGTGTCATATAACATTGACATTGAAGCCAGTTTGGCTCTTGAAATTTTTTTAAATCTCTTGAGTACCTACAAACACGTACCTGTTCAGATGTCAGTTTTTTCCACGTCTCTGGATGAAAGTACACTAAGAGTATTAACAACACATATTATTCTCTAACATGTTAAGCATTCAGCTGTCCATTCTGTGACTGGTTTAGTTCCCTCCTTGTCGTTGGTTGCTTGCCAATAGTTTATCAGAAAAACCCACACCTCTACTGGTTACATAGACTGAGAGTTCTTTTTGTGTCACTGAAAACAGCCACCCAGTGACTCTATCAATATTGACATGTGATTTCTGGAGAAACTGGCCCAGACAGATGGTCATACAGTGTGCTGTCGGCAGTAAAATACAGAGCAATAATTGCTTGTAAAAGCTGCCGCATTTGCAGACTGCTGCTTTAAAAAAAAACATAAAAGGATATATAAGCTGCATTTACACAAACTGATAGACATACTAACCTGATGCAGAATCTAGGTGCTCTCAATAACATGCTGTATGTTCTAAGAAATGTCCTTATTGCAGCACAGTTTACTTTTTGGTTAATAAGTCCAGTCGGAGCAGCTTCCCTGCCCAATTAGAGAGCTACCATAAGGTGGGCAGGACAAAAGTGAGAACCGTCAGTGGGAACACAGTCAACAGAGCCAGGCTCGTCAGCGTTGTTCCAAAAGCAGAGAAATAGACAAGAAGTACAACATCATGACTAGAGAATCTACAGATTTGTTTTATCATTTTACTTAAAACATTTCTTTAACATGTGACTTATTTCCTCCTCTCAGGCCTATGTGAGGAGGTTCCCAAAGTGTCCCCTCATCCCGGTGTTTGTAGACTGTGAGATCATCAGCGAGAGCCAAAGCAAGGATGGATCCACGCTGGTGACTGAGAGGCGCTGCACGATCGACATTGATGCCCCGCGGCTTCTTAAACGGGTACCTCTCCTTTGATGAGTCATGATTGATAAGTTCATGGCCGTAGGCAGAAAGATATGACATGTAGAGCTCTTACACACATGCAGCTCCACTGTTGGAGTGATTATGCAAAAAGTTTGAAAATAATAACTTTTGTGGTATACCTGTTTTGGTTAATTGAAAATTGCAAGTCAGCACTGTTAGAGAAAATGGACAAAATCTGCTTTTGTGCATTTCTCTCCTCCACCCTTTCCTACTGTAAATCTTGAGCTGGAAGTAGGGAATGACTTCATAAAAGCTGATGTCGTCCATTTTAATCAGATTTGTAGAAATGTTTGAATGTTTATGAAGACTCTGTCAGCGAGTGGAAGCTTTAAAGGTGGTAACTTCTGGCATTGTCGCATTAGATTTTATAAAATATTTATATGCAAACCATAAGATTTTTTTCTTTTGCGTGTAGATTGCTGGTGTAGACTACCTGTACTTTATCCAAAAGAACACTCTGAATCGCAGGGACAGGACACTCCACATTGAAGTCCGCAATGAGACCTTTTCCAACAGAGTCATTGTCCATGAGTTCTGCAGCTACACGGTGAGCCTTAGAGTTCAGCAACACAGCCTCTATCAGTGTTTTTTTCTTGGCTGTTTGCCTTATTTTTATCATTTCTGTACCCCAGTCATAGGCAACATCCCCACTGCTGTATGTGTGTACCAGTAACACCCACCTCGTTAAAACATATCCTGGATTGCCTCAACAAATCCAAACAGCATTCTAATTTTGTGTCCCACTCACTTTGCACTTTACGCCACATGAACATCTGATTATGACTGATGAAAAGCTTTCACTGCATTGCATGGGTTAAAAAACAGTTATGTGTATGTATTCCACAGGTACATCCAGAGAATGAGGACTGGACGTGCTTCGAACAGACAGCTAGTCTGGATATTAAGTCCTTTTTTGGCTTTGAGAGCACAGCAGAGAAGATAGCTATGAAGCAGTATGGTAGCAGCATTAAAAAGGTCTGCATCTTTTAACCGAATTAGTGTACTGTGATTTGTTTTGCGTTTATGTTCTTCACGTGCTTAGCATAGTATCACCTGCACAGCCACTTTAAACCAAGTTTCGTCTCCTTATTGGGCTTCAGGGTAAAGAAATTATTGAGTACTACCTCAGAGAGCTGGAGGAAGAAGGAGTAACTTACGTACCTCTTTGGATCCCCCCTGTTGACTCTGGCAAAGCCAGGCTCCAGCTGCCGCCCCCCTCCACTGCCAGAGCCATCCCTGTGAAGGGTGGAAAGACTGGGCTGGATAGCAAAGACCCGGCCTGTCCCACAGAGATGCTGGTTGGTTCTCCAGACGGTGAGTGGTTACTAACGAGTCACAATCAAAGCAACAATATGTAACTGACCGCGACCTACGGCTTTGAAAAATGAAACTTAACAATGCATGTTAATACATTGACAAAACAGCAATTTTGGTAAAATCAGGTCATATTTTACAGAGAAAATCTCCTCTAGTTTTTCCTCTGATGTCCTACGACTGCTCTGCCTCAGCTCTGTGATTCACGGAGGTTCCTGAAAGCAACATGTAGGATGCCTGCAGACTGAAGCTGCAGCTGCAGCACAGTGAAGTTGTTGGGGACAGATATGCTAAAGAAAAGACTGCAGACAGTCAAAGCAGTCATAGGACATCAGAGGGAAAACCAGAGGACAATTTCTTTTTAAAATATGACCCAGTTTTACTAAAGTTGCTGTTTTGTGTGATGTCTTAATGTGCATAAGTTTTTTAAGTTTTGTTTATCAAAGCCACGGGTTGCGGTCAAAGTTACATATTGTCGCTTTAAATCAACACACACCACAAAAGTGCAGTGATAAAGCTGTTGATGTATGTGTCATTTATATTCCTTTATACTGACTTGTTCAGACTTAACACATACAGAAAGGACTGAAATATTTACAGAAGTCATATTTGCAACTTATCTAATTATCCAGGCAACAAGTCATCTTAAAATCTTTGCTCATCTTAAAGATTCCTCGTACTGTATGGCTCCTGATGTCTCCACTGTGGTTACGCAGTGTGTGCTAACTTTACACTGTACATGTGGTTTGGCCCGTAGACAAGCTGGATGCTGACTACATCAGACGTTACCTAGGCGATTTAACGCCTCTGCAGGAGAGCTGTCTCATTCGACTGCGCCAGTGGCTCCAGGAAAACCACAAGGGCAAGGTCACTTATACACCAACACAGTTTTGTTTGACTACAGAGCAGTTTGTGTAATTATTACATACATATATCCAACTAGACACTCACAGTCTTGACTTCTGCTCAGCTCCTACTTTCATACTGATGCCATTGTTTCTGCTTATGTGTAATGAAAATGATTATAGCTATAAAAAAAAGCATTTATTGACTAAAAGTGAAATATTTGTGTAATTTCACCATTGGCTTTCCCTTCATTTTGACTCCTACTTGGTGTTGTACAGATTCCAAAGGATCAGCATGTGCTGCGCTTCCTGAGGGCCAGAGATTTCAACCTCGACAAGGCCAGGGAGTTCCTCTGCCAGTCGCTAACCTGGAGGAAGCAACACCAGGTAGATTTCCTGCTAGACACGTGGGAGCAGCCGCAACTGCTGCAGGAGTTTTACACCGGAGGCTGGCACCACCACGACAGAGGTAGTGTGTGAACACCACCCACCTGTGTTATCTTAGCTTCATTTTCTATTGATTTGCCTCCTTACTGTTATTGTTCTGTGGTTTGTGGACGGTGAAAGCAAAAATTCACCAGTGAGTGTAAAGAGGGTCACAGGGTTTATTCCTCTGTTTTTAAGTTCATGGCCTGTTAATTGTTGACTGTAAAGTCCAGGCACCATCTGTTGCAGCTCCCATGAGTCACTGCTTTTACAGCTGATCCACCACGTTCCACCTTGGACGGAAGAGCCATTTGAATGTTTACATTCTAAGTACCTGTTCGAGCTGTAAATACTGGCTTTATATAGACGACGGAGGGATAAACATCATATACTACAGAAGGACCTGACTCATTCTGCCTGTGTGCCCACACGCGCGTGTGTGTCTTTGTGTGTGTGTGGTTTAGATGGCCGTCCTCTGTATATCTTGCATCTTGGACAAATGGACACTAAGGGTTTGGTACGAGCCTTGGGCGAGGAGATGATGCTGAGACAGGTGACAAGAACACACACATTAACATCAACAGTCTGTTTTATTAAAAATATCAGTAACACAATATAACACATTATAAACATGTATAAGACATTATAACACATAATGAACACATTTACAATGCTTTTTTGTTGGATTTGGTTTTGGTTTTGATTAGGGTTAGGATTAAGATTAACCCAACCCTACCTATAACTATTGTTACACAGCACTATAGGTGCATTATAATGCGCTATAAATATGTTCATAATGCATTATAGATACATGCTTTAAACAAAGTGTTACCGGATGGTTTCTGTTCTATAAATGCGACTACTTGACTGTGTCTCAGATACTGTCCATCAACGAGGAGGGACTCAGGCGCTGTGAAGAAAACACAAGAGTCTTCGGTCGACCCATTAGGTGCCTCAGTATTCATTCATCCATCTTCTTCAGTGTCTCGCTGGTGAAAGGGATAGTTTGTTTTTTCATGTGAGGTTGTTTGAGACACATATGCCTCTTACAGTCAGCTCTTACCTGCTGTAGATAACGATAGCTTGCTCTCTGTGTGGAGAAGCAGCACGATTCACTCGCCAAACACATGCTGTAATCAGTACCAACAGCAACATGTCTTTTAGCCGCCAACAAGGCCACCCACCTGAAGTATATCTGTCCCTTCCTGGCAGTTTACATTGCCGTTAGACAACCAATTTCTTTGGGATTACCAGAGGTATGGCTGCTGTTGTGCATAGGAATATGGAAGTAGTGTGGTAGAGGGAATGTAATTCTAAAGGAAACGACTGTTTGACGGCAATGTAAAGCATCAACACTGAAAAAAATGTAGCACACAAGTAAAGGGACAGATATACTTAAGGTGGGTGGTCCTGTTGGTGGCTAAAAGACGTGCTGCTGTTGGTACAGTTTACAGCAGTACTACGCTCTGTTTCCTGTGGGAGAATCGTGCTGCTTCTCCAGCTGACAGTTATCTTCTAAAGGTAAAACACTGACAAGGCATCAGTGCCTCATAAAACCCCACATCAATAAAACTGAACTATACCTTTAACAGCTGAGCAGGTAAACACATGCCTGCGTCTAAAGTTGTGTAATGGCGTGTGTTATGTGTTGGTCAGCTGCTGGACCTGCCTGTTGGATCTGGAGGGTCTCAACATGCGTCACCTGTGGAGACCGGGCATCAAGGCTCTGCTGAGGATCATCGAGGTGGTGGAGGCCAACTACCCGGAGACTCTGGGTCGCCTGCTCATACTGAGGGCGCCCAGAGTGTTTCCAGTGCTCTGGACCCTGGTGAGAAGAAATGAAGGCACATTTACTTTACTTTACAGCCACCGTTCATGAGGCTTTAATTAACCATCTGAACGGGGAAGAATGGATGAAGTTGTACAGCACAGGCACAGAGATAATGCAGAGGCCACAACATTGTGAACACGAGCAAGTGATAAACAAAGAAAGAGGAGGAAGATAATTATAGCTGTGCAATATGCATATCCTCATGGGGGAAATTTGTTTATAGCTATAGCAGTATGCAATGATAGTTTGTCGGAGAGTAATGGCATCAGCAAAGAAAATAGTAATAAAACAAGAAGACACATATATGACAATAAATCTAAATAATAACAAAAGTGATTAAAGCAGTACAGAGCAAGATTGTGCTGTGCTTGCAGCTTCTACCTAATGATGTGAACATTTTAGCTACATATAAACATATAGGAAGTTCCCAACATGTTAACCTGCCGTTGCTTTCCTGTTTTCTGATGGCTCTTGGTGTCTTATTTTCAGATCAGCCCCCTGATCGATGAAAACACCCGTAAGAAGTTCCTTGTTTACGCTGGAAACGACTACCAGGGTCCAGGAGGACTGGTTGACTACATTCACAAAGAAATCATCCCCGACTTCTTGGGAGGGGACAGCATGGTGGGCCTCAGCATACAACCTGAACATCTTGATTTTATTCTTTTAATTCTCAAAACCAGACACAGTGCAATCATTTGGACCAAACTAGGGACGCACCGAAATGAAAGTTTGTGGCAGAAACCGAAAATAATGAAGCACTTGGTCGAAAACAGACACCAAATGCGTGTTCACTGTTTTTCTTTTATTTTGCCATTTTTTTTCACCATTGCATGAATTAAATAAATGTGGTTTAGTCATGCTTTTCAAAAAACAAACAAACAAACAACAAAAGAAAACAAAAAAAACATACAAAATTAAAATTACCTTTTGCTTTGGCGCTGTCACTGGCAAACTTTTTTGCCTTTTCAAAGATGTCAGCCATGGATATTGTAACTTTATTTGAGGAAAATGTTTATTTCATTAAAAACATGGTAACAGTTAATATAAAACATTGAGTTAAAAGACATTGTTTGTGATTTTTAATATATGAATTACAAGTGCAGAGAATAATTTGGAGGTTAGATGCCCTGTTAACTGTTTGGGCTTGTGGACTTCATTACCCATGAGGCTCTCTAGGCGGAAGAGCGAGAGACATAACTTTTTTTTCTATGTTTACTAGATATAGACACGTGTGTATATGTAAATAGATACACGTGTCTATAGGACCATGTGCATGTATATGTATCTAGGGGTTGCGGTTTGATTGCGTTATCAAAAATGCTATTGTTCAATAAAAATTATTCAGCCTTTTAACTTACTCGTCCTAATACGGAGAGGGCTGTTTTTGTTATTTTTGGCCAGCCCAACATTTGGTGTATTACACATGAAAACATGTGTTCATACTGGTTGTCGTTGGTAAGCTTGATGTTCGTTCTTCTGTCCTCTCTAGTGTGACATCCCTGAGGGAGGTTTGGTCCCTAAGTCTCTGTACAGGACAGCATAAGAGCTGTAGAGCGAGGAAAACCGCCTGCTGACTGACTCCATCTATAAGAGTGCCAGTATTTTCAAAGGAGCCCCCTATGAGGTACAGCCTCCACTTATAAAGCAGCACCCAGATCCACATGAGTTTGGGTGAGGCTTCTCGAAAGTTGTGCTAACAGGTTTGCATTTCCAATTTATGCCCATTCTGGGGTTTCTCTTGTGGATTAGGGTGCCACCTGCTGGAATAAATGCACATTGCAGGCTAGTAGGAAAAAAATAAATGTGTGATTAATGGCCTGCTGTCTGCTGTTCTGTGTTTCTAATTTCCTTACATCATCCTGCAGATGCTGATCGAGATCACAGAGGCCTCGTCTGTCATCACCTGGGACTTTGATGTATTTAAAGGAGATGTCATTTTCAACATTTACCATTCCAAGAGGGCCCCACAGCCTCCAAAGAGAGACACTCTCGCAGCCCACGGCATCCCGTCCCTCGGAGCTGTTAACGCCCAGCTGATAGACAGGACCTGGGTGCTGGGGAAGGATTACAGCATGGTGGAGAAAGCCCTCACCTGCAGAGAGGGAGAGAGTGTACAGGTCAGAGAGAAGCTTGCAGACGTAACTTTGTTCCTGTGTGCTGTCTGTTGCATTGATGCAGTCACACTGATGCTGCAGCTCTCTTCTGTTCAAACAGGGCTCCCACATAACACGCTGGCCAGGCTTCTACATCCTCCAGTGGCGCTTCCACAGCTCGCCTGGGAACTCCACCTCCAGCATGCCACGTGTCGATGATGTGCTGGCCTCGCTGCAGGTCTCCTCCCACAAGTGTAAGATCATGTACTACACCGAGGTGCTGGCCTCCCATGACTTCAGGTCAGTTTATTTATTCCGCTGAGCTTTTTGTCTTCTCTGGTCGTGTTTCCTTTTTAAAAATGCTGAAGCTGTCTTTCACACATTGTAGGTTTAACAAAAAAAAAAATCACTGTGATTTTTCTGGAAATGATTTCTTTTTTTCAGATGCGTACTTTTTATGCCTGTTTTTTAAATCATGTCTGAGCGTGAACAGTTGTTCCTCATTCTGTCTTGTCTGTTATTTCCAGGGGATCCATGACCAGTCTGGAGTCCAGTCATAGTGGATTCTCTCAGCTCAGTGCTGCCACGACTTCCTCTTGCCAGTCACATGCCAGCTCCACTGTCTCAAGGTAGCATCTGCTCAGCAGGTGTCAAAATCAACGGTGATCTAAAATACTGACAACTAACACCAACTGTGCCTTCAAGAAGAGGATGTTATTACTCACACACCTAAATTAGAAGTTGATCTTACAATTGAAGGTGTGAAGAAAATAATGGACATTGTTTTTATGTTATTGTTATATAGTGGGTGATTTATATATCTAAGGAATGGTGTACTTCAACTATTGTTTTTCTGGGCATTTCTTTTGAAATAGTAGCAGTTACCAATCACAAATGCA
>JAQFJA010000009.1:15701195-15718184 GCA_029874485.1 Naso brachycentron | reverse complement strand
AAAAAGGTTCTTCTTTTCAACTGATTCTGGTGGTCCCTGTGGACAAAACCACAAACAAAAAGTGAGCACAAACACTAAGTGCTTGATCTGGCTATCACATGCTTGTGTTTTAGAAATAAGTAAAATAAAGTAAACTTTGTGTCAGTATTGTTTTGTTTCATGCACATGCAGTCCTAGTGTACACATAAAGTCTACATAATAACAAGCCAACAGCAAGAAACATAAAAGGTAGATTATAAACCAGTTTTGATGCTGTCTGGTAACACAGAAGTATCTGTTGCCATACCACCAGACTAGAGAGCAGCTTCTGTTCTCATGTGAGACGCCTCAACCTCAGCACTCGACCATAAAACAAAGATTTATTTTTCGGTATCCAACTTGGCAGGCATTACTCAAGTCAGAGGAAGGCATATAGAAGTACCCAGTCTTCTTGCTGATGGTCTTATTTGCATACGCAGGTCATAAAAAGGCATCAGTATCAAGTTGAGACCATTCATAAAAAGTTAAATGTTTTTCATAGGATTTTAAACACATTTGCAAGGCAAAAGTCATAAAACATTTTGTAAATAATTAATAAGATGCATCCTAAGAATTTAGATATCAGCCATTTTCACCTCACATAAAATTTTACTGCTATACTTTTGTTGTGAGTGAATAATGAATAAGATGTACGCAGATGCAAAACTCTGCAGGATTATTTGTTCAGTCTTATGACATCAATCCAGCTATACAAACAAAAGCAATATCTCGACATATGGTGATTGCCACACACACACCCACACACACAAAACGCTTTCTGCTAGGAGTCAGAGTCAAGTTAGATTATGTACACATTGCTTGTAGGTAAACATTTACTGAACTCCTTGCATTGTTTTTTACTGCAGAGGGCATAAAGAGCATGCAGTATGTTTTCACAGTTTATTAATATGTTCATTTTCTTACTGCTTGTTCACGTCTGTGTTGTCGTGGCAACAGTGTGAGGAGCAGCCTAAGTTTTCTTATAGAGAAACACTTCCAATGACATCATTCAGAAGTAGAGATGTGTAAAAAGTTGTAAACAAAGTAGGTCCCTGGGACCCACAGAGGGTCGTTTGAGTTGATCCCAGGTCAAGTGAGTGGCACCCTGATAAAATGTGTCATAGACAGGGACCCGACTGATATATTGGTTTGCCAATATTACCAGATGATTTTGGCCCAGACATATCGATATCGGCGTATATGTTCTCTGATATGGGCTGATATTAAATCTTTTTGTTAAACCTGTGAATTTTGTTAATATGGGACCTTTAGGGTTGAAAAAATGCTTGGAGTACTGATTTAAATGGTGTAATTAGGTAATTTGCCCAGCAGAGGGCATCGATATCAGCATCAGCCCCAATAATCCCATATCAGTTGGACTTGAGTTATACAATAGAGTAACACGTATTATTAATCGTTTTATGTCATATGGTTATACCTGTGGCTATTTTTATGTATGTTAAAAACGTATCTGAAAATCGTATTTTAATATCCCAAATCTGAAAACCTAACAATGTCACGCAAGTCTAGAATGGCTGGAGTGGTCCATGCTTACAGTGGAGAGATGCTCCTTTGTATGCTGGGAACTAAACTGTATGCTGAACACACACTCTTACTTTCTATGACTGTGTAGAAATCTGAGGTTTTTATGTGACAGATGAAAAAAAGACATTAAATAACGAGTCTTACAGGTTAAAATGTGGAGCTGAACTAAAAATGAAAGAACAACCAAATGTAGCACAGCTGACAGAACTGACAGGTACAGCCCTACAAACGTCTTCAATCAATAGCCCATAGTACACAGAATTCAAATAAAGAAGTTTATTTTTTTGATCGAACATGGATGTTTCAAGGTACAGTATCATAGCCGTCAGTGCTTTAAGTCGAACAAAAAAGTTCAGGTACTCCCCTAGTTTACTTGTTGGGGTGTGAACTGAGAGGCCGGTATTGGCAAATCATCAACTAATACATTTTGAATTTCTGCAGTGAATAAAAGATACGAGAAGATAATGCTGATTTTCACAGAAGTAATTAATTAAGCAAACTACTTTTAGTTTTCCACCTGGTATTTGAAGATATATACTTCACTGTCGGAGAGCTGTGTCATCAGCAGAATCCATTCCAGTTCGTGTTTTATTTGTGCCATTTTTAATCCATGCCAATATTGCTGTCTATTTTTATTCCTTTGCTTTCCTGCGTTTATCCAACACTGTTGTGACTCATGAGTTAGCGTTAATGTGACGTTCCACTTCTGAGAGAACAAACGAGTGAGTCCACAAGAAAAGAGAGAGGAGTGCGTCATGTAGTGCACCTAAATATAATTTAATTGTCATTATGAATCACCATGAGACAGAGATCACCAGGGTACTGGGAGCTTGTGAGAGGTCCTGGTACACCGTGAAAAGTTCTGGTGTGCCAAGGGGTAAAATCTAGAAGTGGGGGACAGCGTACCAGTGTGTACTGGCACTGAAGCACTAAATGTTGGTCATCAACATGAGTGAGGAAATTGATCAGAATTGATAATTACTGACAGTGACAACAGGAGTTACACGATCAAGCAGCCTTAATTATTCAAAAGTGAACTGTGCAGCGAGGATCGTTTTTGCTGCAATGGAAATAGCATTTTAAAATAATTGACAACATCAGTGTTTTTTTGTAGAGCCTGACAAGTTTTTAATGCTTCAGAGAAGCAGGAAGAAATACCAACAGTAGCAACATCACTTAAAGTGGATATGGCCCTGAAGTCTCTGTATTACTTCAGCTTGTAAAAAGCAATTGGAGCATCTCTCCTGTTTGCCAATCCAAGGATGCACAGCTGTGAGCTTGAGAAATATCATGGAGTCTAATAATATCCACAGCCTTCTGGTATTACAGTGAAGATACACAGGACACCCTGGCACTGTACTGAAATGTACCATGTCATGTAATTATTTACAAGGTCATCCCTCACAGCTCTTCACAGGCCGGTTCACTACCTTTAAAGCATTTGTAACCCCGCTGGCTCTCTGTAACATCACTTAATTGGGACGAGAAGTTAAATTGACATACCCACAGCTTCTTTAATAGGCTCTGGATGTGGCCTGCACATTTAACTGCAAATTGCCTTACACGAAGAGGCCATAAATCTCGTGGGTGTACAAGTGATAATGGGCTCCTATAACAGACATCAGGTTTAGGAATTTTTCAATATGTAATAACAGGTGGGTCAAGATATTTGTAGTGGCGGGCGATGTTTATTTTGAGATAGACACTGTTAAGTCACTGAAAATCAGCTAAACCCACAATCATGTCAATCATCAGAGAGGCTGTCTCAGGTGGGATTTCTGCCAAGTCTCTTCCAGAAGGCTCCAAACAAAAATCTGATTTTATCACATTAGATTAACCATCAGGTCTGTGTTTTCTGTTTCCTACAAGAAAACAGGTGTAGCTTCCTGTAATCATATGATTTAATTCTGTTGCTATCTGTTGGCTTTATGGTTCATGTTGACGATATTTATGCAAACACATTTAATCCAACAGTAACAGTAGTCTGCAGTGCAGTAATTTATATTTTCATGTGAAAAGTTTTAGGTACAAATGGAACTAAAATAAGTGCTGCCAATAAAAGTCAAGATGCATCCTCTTAAGTTTCTGCCTGATGTTCATCTCACTGGTTTGAGTTGTTTGCTTTATCCTGCCTGGTAAGACCAACGCCACAACCAGCTGGTTTTGACAATCAAAGATCTCGGATTCATTACATTAGGCATTTTCGGACTGCAGGAACCATTTCATAGTTCTAGGAAACCTCCCGTTTTATTGCATCTGCACCGCAGGAACCGTGAACTATTCTAGTTCTTAGAACTTCGTTTTGAGGACCTTTTTTTAGCTCCAACTCCAGAGTAGGTACTTTCGCCGCACATGAGGAGCTATAGAGAAAGAAGTGCGCTTTGATCGGTTTAACTCAGGAGCCAAAAAAACCCGACACCTGTATTAACCTACAACACAAGCTACGAAACCAGAGCTTGTAACTTCTTCTCTGAGATTTAATGGCATTCAGTATGAGAGTCATGGCAGGTTATCACCACACACTAACGTTAGCCTTCATTTGTTGTTGTGAAGTTGCGTTGTAAATCATGTAGAAGTGACGTCAGTGTACCAACTGCTGGCTGGTTTATGAAGCTTACACAGGGGGTTCCTATTTGCAGTGTGAATGCCAGCGGATAAAAAGCTTTTAAAGGTGTTTAGTTCCTCAGGAACTCCTCAGTGGACAGTTCCTCTCAAAAAGTTACTATAACTGAATGGTCCAAAGACGCCTATTGTCTGTTCTGTACTGAAGTGCTAATGATCCACAGAACAAAAGACTTACAATATACGATCTCTCAGCACAGAAGGCGTGTGGTGATGCCAAAGCAAGTGGCACAAATTGGCTCTCAAACACAGGCTTTCATCTGCATAGGATTGTGTGTTTTCACGCAACAACTATGTAATAGGCTTAACAGATCACAGCTGAAAGATCCTTGGTCTTGAGTCTAAGCCAGTCTTGAAGGCAATTATAGTCACAATGCTTTAACACCACACGGCAGAGGGGCAGACAGAGAGAAGATGAGCCGGGGGGGGGAGTGATGGTAAAAACCTTCATCACTGTCACACTGTAACTGTCACGTTCTTCGTGACTCTCTGCGACTGGCAGCCTTGTGTGACTGCAGTAAGGGATGACTGTTCATTTCAATATCTAAACAAGGGACTGGAAGGCAACAAACATGGCTAACACACTGGCCCATATTCATTTTGGCCCTGACAGGTGATGAGTTTCCCTCAGGCACATACAATAGGCAAACCTGTCAAGGTTCATATCTCATCTCAGGTGGCTGCCAAAGCCATTTTCCCCAACTGCCCGGCAGGAAAGTCAAAAACACTTTCTATATCTGCATGTAAAACAAACCTGTTCCCTTGAAATGCAAAACTGACAAACTTAAACTTGCAGCAGCCCAGGACACTGAGAAACAGTGAATAAAAGGTGGAACAATCTGGGTTTGATGTCACCTCAAAGGAGAAGTTTGACATTTTGGAACGATTGTTTTCCTATCGAGACTTGGATAATGAGATTGATACCATGTCTTTACAATAAATATTTATCAGCTGGGTTCCTTAGCTGAACAAAAAGAGGTGGGTTTTTTTTTTGGCTCTAAGTAGGGTCGGGTCAGTTTCTGGTGTCGCAGGTCTGATCAGTGTATTTTTCTAAACTGGTTTAATTTGATTTAAACTTGATGAACGGCATTTGTAATATTTAAGTGGAGAAATCTAGCAGCAAGAGTCGGGTGATTGCCAGTCATCAGAGCGCCACAGGGTGCTTCCATTTGTTTTGTTGTAATGTAGAGCAGGTGAGAGTTGTGTTCAGAGAGGCACTATACAACTCCGACCGATGTCCACAAGAGAACTCTCACAAGTAATGAGTCGGTGCAGTTTATGTTTTAAATCTCTGTTAGCTTCCTCCAATAGCCTCATTTTGTCTGCGCCTAATTGCTCCGGTAATGTTACTGTGGTACGCCGTTAATAACTCATCGTTTCTTGTATCCGTTTCAAATTAAAAGCCCAAACATTGTTGTCGTCACTTTGTTATTGCAGCATCTTCCACTCTGAAGCAGCTGAGTAATGTGTGCCACCTAGTGGTAAAATGCTTTACTAACCGGTCTGATATTTGGCTTACTATCAAACTGATTTAAAATGATTCTGCCACCCAAACCTCACAATCATTTAACATAAATACAGGTTTAATATCCAGCAGAGCTCGACTGGTATGGGATTTTTTGGGCTGATGCGGATACCGACTTAAGAGAACAAGAAAATTCCGATATCCAGTATATCAGCCAATATTAGGAATATATACTAACTAACTAACTTACTTTATTATAACACTTAATTATTGGTTATTTGAATTTCTTAATGAGAGAGAAAAAGTAGATATACCTCCAACTTCTTTTTAAAGCTTTTATCTTATTTATAAGCAGGAAAACAATGTTTAAGTATTAAGCACAGCAAAATATCAAAACCTGTCTGAGAGAAACTTTTAGCTTAACAGTTGAATCAGTTTTTATGGAAGATTTTTTATAAAGTTCATTGCTCTTGAGGTTGTATTTTGTAACGTTAAATGAATCAGGTACCAATAAAGTCCTTCCTGGCCCCTTCTGGCATTTAAAAATTGGTAGAGTGGAAGAAAACAAGACTATAGGGAACAAGTAAACAACAAATAGAGATTTTGGAGAAAAGGGGAAATAATTATATTCTTGTATTTTTGTGACTCTTGGGTACCTGTGAGGTACAGTACTGGGGAATATTACTCAAGTTTGGGAAAATTGTATAACTGTGGAGAAATTTTGGTGAAACATATTTCACAGAGATGATATGCTCCCAATAATAAAGGTGAAGTGAGGTAATGAAAGTGGCTTTGAGAAAATTTGTTGAAACTTATAAGGAAGTTTGAAAGGTTTTTCAAAGCCTCCCTTGTTTCCACACTATGTATATAACTGTGAAATCCAATACACTACATGTACTACATTCCATTTATCCCAACTCACTACTGCGCCCTGTGAATATAGAGTATTTACAAATATACTTCTTACTGTTCTTTATCATTGACTTGATATCTTCCACTGTTTTAAGTCCAAGTAGGGACCCGTAGGTATTTTATTGGTACTGATTTTTACAACAAAATTGCCTTGTAATTGAAGGCTGCAGTATAAAATGTTCCTCTCCTCTGTCTTCTCTGGTCTGAAGGCTGAGTTGTGCCTCTGAGTCAGCGGGCTGAACTTTCAGAGATCAAGAGCAGAGCAAAGGTGATTTATGGGTTTTCACTCCTGCGGCACAAATTAGCAGGACCAGGGTTCAATTACGCTCAGTGGTAGTCGTGGGGCGTGGGCACTGTTATAATGAGGGTCAGCAGGGCAGAGCTGGGGAAGGAGGCAGAGGAGAGTGCAGCTTTTTAAAAGACGTGAAGTTGAACATGAGAGCTGCCATAGAGGGAAAAAGTTGACTCACTGTCCAGACTTTACCCTCACCTGTTAATTGTGCTGCGAATTAGATTTGTCATGACACAGCTGTCAGTCAGACCTGTCCTAAATACGTCGTCTTGGTGTTTTTCATTTTCATGCCATTATCTGGTCTCCATGTGGCTCTCCTCTGTTTGGTTTGGGTTTTTATTTGATCAGTTAATTGCTCTGCCTAGTTTTAGCTCCGTGTTTTCATCATTTTACTGATTTCCTATAAGCTTGTAAATCACAATGTGAGCTGTTGTTGGCTTAATAAACATCAAACAGCCCACCTGTGACCCCATGGTAAATTTTTTTTAAATACCATTGTGAAAATTGATGTGTCTTTATTGACTTAGTATAATGTTTCCTTACACAATCTGCTGTGCCAACCATTGTGCTATCCTGCTAATCAATAGCATCGCTAACTATACAGGGAAAATGCTTCCAGCCAGGATTTTACTCGGAAAAACCCTCAATCATCCGTGTAGCAGCTCAGATAATTGGTCCAGATACAATACACTGGTATATTTCGATACAATGCAGGTGTCATTAGAAGTGAGTCACATGTTCGGCATGGAGGCAGCTGGGAGAAACATGAGACAGAGATAAAGAGGAGGGTTATTAAAAGAAGCTCCGGTGCAGGAATGCAGTAGAGGATGACAGGTTTTGAGGCATGAATAAAGATTTAAAGCCGAGGGAAGAGAGTTTCTGTTGAATCCCAGATTCTGACAGAGCCGCTGATCCTGCGTCTCCTGTGGCATCTGCTTTGTCTGTTCCATCTCAGATGTGCTAATGGCATTAGGGTGGATGTTCTCATTACCAGTGTAATTTATAATGTTGATGTTACAGACAGATGAACAGCAAGGTTAGATTATGACTTTGAAGTAAAGTAAGAAAAAAGTGTCTATTGATTGAATTATCATGTAACAGAACTGTGTACAGACAGGATTTGTCTTTTTTGAGGATATCTGCATAAAAATCATGTTGTTAATGTTCAATGTACACATTTCATCATCAAAAATCCGGTACAAGCACAGGAAAATGCAACTCTTGACCACATCTGCAACGACTGTATCCTGTATCCCTGTCTCCTTCTTGAAACTCTTATGGTTGCATTCATGTTTCCTACTGTTTGTTTTTTTGTCAACTGCAAATGTTGAGAAACAGATGTTCAGTCAAATGCATTCATTAGTTATTCCACTTAACTGGTAAAAATTTGTATCTGTTTACAGAGTTTGTAGGAAAGTACAGAGGAAAAAAATTACCATAATTGTGATTAAATTATTTTAAAAATTTTATCGGGTCCAAAATAATTATTAGTTTAACTCTCTCTAAGATGGCCAACATTGGTACCTTAGTGGTATCTCTGTGTCTTCAGTAGGGGTGAAACAATACATTTGAGCAATGATATGATGCATATTACAATACATGGTTGGCAATACACTAAAGAAAGATATGGGCTCATTTTTAGTAATATGATCGATTCAGTTACTAGAAAATGTCTCGTTCCACGTTCTCCTAGTGCTTCTCCGTCATGATCCGCCATAAACTGAAGCAATGCTGCTGACACAATACGCAAGCCCAGAACTTGTAAGGACTGAACTAGAGTAATGTTTACAACCATTTACCATCGTAAATGCGAAAAATACACCCAGATAACAACGTTTGTTGTGCTAAATACAAGGCGCAGATTCTTAGCATCGATTTTTGCTTCGAAAAATAATTTCAGATCGATACAAGTCACATTAGAGGGACAATTGGTTGTTTACCTATTGATGTAGTTTGATCATAGAAATCTAAATCGATGCATCGATTCACTGATGTATCGTTACACCCCTAGTCTGCAGTGATCAAGATTCTCAGTGGTGATGGTTTGAAGTTGTCTATAAGACCTTAAAGACCAGATAATTAAAGAGCAATAAAAGCACTTCCTTAGCTAATATTGTTCCATGTGTGATATGTGTTTTTTACACTGTACTTAAATTGACAGTTTGGTTCTTGTGATAATAACATTTAAATTTGCATGATACCAAAGTAGACTGTAAATTGTGTTCAATTATCTGTAAACAGACAAGACTACTTCAAAATCCAACACATCAGTAATACATATGTTACATTCTACAGTTGAGGAAAAACCACATTATATTCATATTTGATTATGACATGGGAAATGCTCTTTGTTGATAGCAGTGGTAGATTTATCCCTTGCATACTTTCTTCTTGATTGATTATACATATTTGTGCCAGTGTTTGATTTTCCACATTGTGCTAAAGCCCTTGCAAGAAACCGAGGCGAGGCCGCTGTTTGCTCCTGATCAAAGCCTAAATGAGATGGGGGTGTTGTCAGTAATACTTTTTTTTCTTTTTCCCATTTGTGCATATTTGATGTTTCCCACCACAAACCAGAGAGCGAAGCGCTGATGTCTTCAGCTCTTTTACGTAAGAAGAACTGAGCCTCCAAGTGATTTACAGATGAAAGCTGTCAGCGCCACCCTCTCCATTCAGGGAGCCTGGAGAATAATATTGCATCAGAGCCTTTCGTGACAAAAGAACAGCGGTTCTGAGTCTGAATAGACTTTAGATGAAGTGACAACTGGAAACAAGGAACGGAGGTGAATTTCAGCACTACCTTGACAAAAATCATGAAAATTCAAGTTTATGTAAGTTAATGACTCATCTTAATGTTTTCCATAATGGTGAATGAGCAGTGTAGGTGTGCAGGTGAAGCGTGGTTATACATTCAAGTGATGAATGTCATGTTAATTTTACTTCTGCAGCTGTAATGGTAAGAGGCTTGCATGTCATACAGACAGGCTTTAGGATTCACATGTTTTTATGTGTTTGAGACATTTAGAACTGAAACAATTTCTCTATCCAGCAACTTTTTGGATTATTTATGCTAACAAGGAATCAAAAATAAATCTTTTGCACACCTTAATATTCTCTGTCACAGGTGCATAGGCGAGACAAACTTAAATGTAGCTCAACAACCTTCTTCATACCTGAAGGGGGTTGCTGATCAAACATTCTGTTGTTACATCAATGAAGGATCTTTTGTGCAAATGTGGACAGTGGGCTAAAATGCTAAAAATGCTAACAATTCATAGGATATAGGTATCAAAGCAGGTTTAAAGGTATTAGATGTAAGCATTTGATGCCCATCTTTCTCTTGTCTTCTGGTAACCTAAAATATGTTTGGGATTTTGGACTGTGGCTTGGATTAAAAAACGTAATTTATGTCCAACTGTGTTTGCAGGGGAACCTTCTGAAAATTCAATACTCAGCAGCTCCATCAGACACTTTCAATCAGACGTGAGTTATGCTGCCAAATATAAGAACATTTTTGGAATCATCTCTAAGAAGGAATTACATCCAGACTGCTTAAGTTATGTTGGTGTCTTCACAAACAACTGTTAGTTGCTTACCCAGTTTTTCATCTGAATCCAAAAACAATGTTTGCTCACTTATAGGGTACAGAAGATATTGCAAATTAAAACTCATGTATTTAGACAGTTACAGTACACATACATCATCGTCTTTGATACAGTTTGGGCTCAGATGTTCTCACCATATGGGCTTGTATGGTTCAGACGTGTAAGATTCACCTCAACGGCTAAGATTTATGAACGCTTATTAAACTTAAAGAATTGTGGAACATGAGACCATTATAGAAAGAAATGTGTTTACATTTAGAAAAGAAGATGGAGACTCAGGAAATTTAGGCAAATGTGCTTTACCATCTTTCGGTTTTCAGTTTGTGAATATTTTTAAAAACATTTTTTTTCTCTGTGTTTTGGCCTCACGCCCCCCCGCAAATTGAGTTTTAGGTCACTGGAAGTGGAGGTTTTGAAGATTACCTTCTAAGATGGAGATTTTTATTACCTCAATTATGTCCATATTCATGGGGACAGCTAAAATGTCTTTTTGGGTATGTCGTTATGAACTCAATTTGTGCATGGCAATTTTTTGTTTATGTGTATTTAAGTGTTGTTGTACTTGCTTTGGCACAACTTCCAGTCAACAAGTCTCCTGGTACGTGTTGATTTTATATTCCAGTGTAAGACGAGGCAGTAACTCTACATCGTTGTCTGTACGAACATATGAAATTTTGTTCTTCTCTGACTTCACCATTTTCGTCCTGTTCACAATTGCTGCCCGCTCAAGAAGATGCTCAATATACAAGCTCACAATGTTCTTCTACAGTGTTTGACGGAACAGACTGATTATAAATTATCGCCACCTACTAGCCTGGCATGCTTCTATGGGCGTTTCAACCATTTCTGCATTGATGTGGGGACAGAGAAATATTCATTAACACCTCTGGTGTCAACAGCTTCTTTTCTTTTTCTGCAAACAGAGAGTAAAAAATTTCCTTTTTAAAAATATCTGCATGAGTGTGGACGTAACCTTAGGTACATGAAATGACAGAAGCCACACTGACAAAGCTGCCTGCGGATGTGTCTTGTGAGGCCAGGCTTTGTTCAATGCTCAGTTATTAATTGGCCGACTGTTTAGTCGATCTACCTCTAGTTGTATTTATCTGCATCCTCGATAAAACAGGGCAGACCAAAGCTAACTATCTCATCTACACTAGACATTTGTACAATAATGATGAACCCAGTGTTTCAAAGGTGAAATAATGCAATCGATGTAGTATTCAGGGAAACAAATACATATATATTTCCCCGCTCCATGAGGACTGAGTCATCTGTTGAACGAGAGCCACAACCGCCACGTTGGCCCTCTCCCCAAGGACACCCCATTGCTCTTTTTATGTGTATGTGCTTTCTGAAATCTTCTGTGTCTGTGTGCGCGCTTTTGTGCGAGTCTGCTTTGTGGGTGGCAGTGTGATTCATTATTTATCCACTCCCTCTCATCTGCGGACTGGATTCATTTGTTAAAGCTCGGCGCCTATTTGTTATTTGGAGAGAGAGAGAGTGCAGCACAAAGGAACACAACTTTAGATGGACTGAATTAATGAAGGGCTCGATGAAGTGTTTGCTAACGCCGTTGTTTAATAGGCGTGCTACCTAGAGCTGCGCTATCATTCGTCTAAATGTAAAGTGTTTGGCCCTTTTGTGTGTTTTAGAATAGTGGGGATAATATTACAGAAAAGAGTTTTTGTTGTTGCTGAGGGCTTTTTGTTCACACTTAAAAGCCTACCATTTCAGATTCAGATGTGCTGAAACTGTCATGAAAAATCACCTTTTCTGTTTTTTTTTTTTCTTTTTACTCATCACCATATGAACAATTTCTTTTATGAGCTGTCCTTCATGGCTGAATACTTGAACTTCAGTAACAAGAAAAATCGTAGAGAGATAAATGAACACAGATGAAAAGAGTTTTAGTGAGTCACGGCAGAGATGACTGTAGGCAGCACAGTAAACCCTGCACATATGGCCTGTTTACTGTAACCTGCACATGCTACGACTGATACAGTACAACAGTAGTGCCATCAAAGAAAAAAATGAACAAAAAAAGTTAAATCACATAAGCTTTCCATGAGTTAAAATATATTCATACATTCCAAGAAAAGCTCTAAGGATTAGAATATCACTCAATTATTTAAATATTTGTGAAATTTAATCATATCCACAATGTTTTTTAAGTAAACCTGCACATATCTGTTAACATACATATATTATATACAAGCATAGAAGGAGACAAACATTGAGGAGCTTTAGGGTTTGTGGCACAAACTCGGCTGCTGCACAAGTCTAAACATGTTTGTACGCAACCCTCATATTATGACTATTGAGGGCAAGTATTTAATTGGATTTATATTAGCAGTTAGTCTGAAGAAAAATAATTTACATTCCATAATGGATGCATGAAAATCCGGTATGTGTTGTGCCAGTTTCCCTGTTGTTTTAGTAAATGCTAATGAAACTTCTCGGTGCCGGCAGTTCACATCATATGGCTGCCGCTGATATGTTTGTTCATAAATGTGTGGTTCAGAGAACTTTGAAAAATTGAATCAGCCATGAAGCAATTTAGTATTGAATAAGCCGAGTGGATGCCGGGGTTAGCGGGGCACAATCTTGTTAGCATTTTGTATTATACACATCAAAGCTGAGCTCAAAGCAATCGCATGCTCTCATTAACAACAGGCTGGTGGTTGAAATGTGTAGCGGCTTGAGGAAAGAAAGAATGATGAAGAGAAGGAAAGTTTACAAGTCATGTTTCCTTTGGATCTCCTATTAAACTCACTGTGCAAAACAATAAACATCAGAACATCGTTATTGTGATATTTGGATATGTACGTGTTGCTAGAGTTTATAATACAGTCTCTCTTTAATCTTCCCTTAATGTACTTCCTTTGATACAAAAAAATAATAGTATGTATTTTGTTTTCTGCTCTGCCTCCGTTTCACCTACAGTATACTTTAACAATCTTATGTTTCCATTGCTGGTTTCCTTTGTCTGCTTTTTGCAACACAGTCGTTTGATCTTCGCTCAGGCTCCCCTTTGTGGTTTGAGAACAGGCTGAAAGTCTCCAGGAAGATTTGTTTCTATTTTTTATTCATCAGTTTTGCAATAAACAGATTTAGCTTCCCTGCACAGCATTTCTGTTGAAGAGCTCTTTCTCACAAAGTGACCGAAGCAACTACACTCTGAAAAGTATTGTTGTAGTCAAGGCTATATTAACTGAGGCCAAGACTTGACCGGGACAAGACCAAGACCTTAAAAATGTTTTCTCTGATGTCAAGGTGGCAACAGAAGTTTAATGTTTTCCCAGCCGTCTCAGTAAGCCCTGTCTTGCAGAACCTGCAGTCCACTGAGTGTTTTCTTTTGTATGTTCTGATGCTGATGAATTCACTGTAATTACGGTAGCCAGACTTAGACAAATCAAAAAAAAATCAAACTACCAATGACTTGCGTTATTTGCTGCATTTGAAGAAGAAAGTTTTACATCCAATCACAGTCATTAAGTTAACAAAAAAATCTGTTTTGGTCTTGACTTGTCTTGATTCAAAATCCCGAGTCCACTATGTCCGAGACCAAGTCAAAATGTGTAAGATTCCGAGACAAGACCTTTAAAAAGTGGTCTTGAGACCAAGACCAATCTCGAGTACTACAACCCTACTTAAAGGAGCACACCAGTGTAACTACATGTCACTGTCCTTTGTCAACATCTACCACATAGGTTCAATAAACCTCGCACATTTTTTCCAAAATAGCTTTTCTATAAGATATCATGTTTGTTTACATTTTGTCAATATTCATACGTTACAGAAAATACCTGAAAATGTGCAGCAATGTTAGTTAAAATTACATTTATGTCAAAATCCTTCCTCTCCTTCCTTCTTGTCCCTACTTAGCAACTTTTAAGTGTTCTATAGTGTTTCTATACTCTGTTTTGACATGAATGGCAGTGAATGGGGTTTAAAAATGCAGCCTGACATCTACTAAAGTGAACGCATGGTCACATTTTGGCAGCATTTGTAGAAGACAGAGGTGATCTCTGCTAATGGAGAGAAGTCAAAAATGGACTAGCATGGTCCTTTTAATAACTAGTAACAGAACAACCCAAGCTCAATTTAATATAGCAAGGCATTCAAAGTAGTCTGCACCCAAAGCAGGCTGTCTTGAAGTCCACAAGGTTCCGATTGTCCCGTTTTTCACTGCCCTCTCCCGATATCACATTTGTCCCCTACTTCTCCCAGTTATTATGTCACCAAACCTGTTTTTAACACAATAACAATACAGCGTATATAAGCCCTTCGACTCTATAAGTCTGCTGTTTTCACCTGTATGACTTCACAGATGCACCAGGCACGTGTCTCCAAAAGAGTGGGAGTAACTTTCAGCCCGCCAGTAGAAAACTCGACAAAAGAAGGAAAAGCGGTCGTCTTTTAGTCGTGTTTGAAGGATAAATCTGCTGCACTGATCTGCAGTACAGACTCTGTGAGGGGAAGGGAAAAATGACTGTAATGAATGGTGCATATTTGTTTATCCCAGAGATTCGTGCAAGTTCATACCAGACAGGCAAATTAATTGGCCTTGCGGTGTAAGTGTTATTATTTTGTTATATTGTTAAAGTGAAACTAGAAACCTTTTTTTTGGCTTAACTTTGTCATTTTGATGTATAACTTGATTGAACAATGTAAAAGTGGTTAAAAAAAGGCACCATTCGCTGCTAAATGGGGGTCCAACAAGCCTTGTTTTCACCATGATATTTTCTTTGGCACCAGGATGAGGGTTTCACGGAAAAATGTACTGTACTCTCTGTCCTGATTGGCCGGTCTGTGCTACGCTTCTTAGCAACAGGTGACGTCGGTACGAGATGATTAGCTCACCGTGCTCTGACTCGCCTCTGCCGACAACAGAGGCTTTCCCTGCAACCATTTGGTCTCAACAACAACAAACAAAATAAAATGCGAGCCGGTGCAAACAGCTGCAGCGGATTTGCTTCCCGATGAGTCTCATGCTACAGCTAGCGTTAGCTTGCTAGCTCGTTAGCATAAGTTACCTACTACAACTTTAAGTTAGCTAAAAAAAGGACACACACACCCCGCCTCGGCCTAAAAATCCTACCATTTTTTGAAGTCTCAAGGTCAGCAAATATGTGTGCACCATGGAGTTTACTTGAGGCACAAATTAAATCTATAATTTTGCACATGCGGGAAAGTCTCTGCATTAATTTCAGCCATTCTTAAATAATGAATATCGTGACCACACTGTCCCACATTTTTTAAGAGTTGTGTCATAAAAAGCTTTATGGACAAATCACTGACACATTACCTCGGCATTATAGAGCAGGACCAGTAAAATTCAGTGTAGTCTATTTATGTAAAAGGTTCTGAAATTATTGCTTTAAGTAAAACATTTTATTGTAATTAATTTTGTTAGCCTAAGCAATAACCTGGCCTCTCTCTCTCGCTCATGTTGGTCTCTTGTCATTTTTCTCTCCCCTCCTTCTCCAGCTTCACCCTTCATCCCTCCTCCTCCTCCTCCCCCTCCTTCGCTCTGATGTGGGACAATAGCTTTTATGACTATCTCGTAATTCACAGCAGTGTGGAGGGTTAGGGGATCGGGTGATTGGGTAGAGGGGGGCTGGGCGTAGCGGCGGATGGTCGGCTGTAGATCTATTTCTCCTGATGGTAAGATCGAAGCGGGGACGGAGGTGTGTAGGGGTGGGGGTGGGGTGCTCGAGAGGAGCGGGGAGGAGGGGTGGGTGGTGGCGCGGGGCTGTCTCGCGTTAATGAATGACCAGCCGACACGGGCTTGTCATCCCACTGGAAGAGTTAGTGCCCTTGCGTAGATGGACAGCAGAGGTGGTGATTTGTCTCGCGGCGGGCAGAGGGGAGCTGGACACAGGCACTCAAAAGAACATTTAGGACAGTGCTGGGCGGGTTTAACAGGAAGACGGCTGCAGATAAAATAGCAAAATGGATTATATCTGTCATACGTTAAAGGATTCATGTGTCAGAATTGACTAAAATATGTCATTATGAAGGCCATTTAATGTTTTCCTTTGTAAAAATCTTTGCTTCAAATTGAAAGAAAGTTTTGATTGCTTTACCTCCCTTGTGCACTGATGTTACACAGCTGGAGAGCAGCTGCACAAGCCTGAGAACCGGAAGAAATACTGATTAAAAGCATCCTGATGATGCCTCCTGTTAGAAAAACACTCCAAACCTCTGTTGCTTTTTTATTTTAAAATCAAGTCTTTTCAGGTGAGTTTGATGCAATAAAGTCAGCCAGTTTTTAACTGAGCTGTACTGGTCATATTACATTTATCCATTTTGCCCAGAGGATGAATCGATGCAGCACTAGTGATCCTCTGACTTCTGCCAACAGCTGGTAAAAGTTGTCTTATATCTATTAAACTGTCACTTTTTGCAAAAGGAAAGGCAAATGTATTTGTGTTGCACATTTCAACAACACATCAATTCAAAGTGCTTTATACAGAGCATAAAAGGCGTTAAAACAATGTAAAATATAAAAGCAACACAAGGAC
>JAQFJA010000009.1:15656648-15673957 GCA_029874485.1 Naso brachycentron | reverse complement strand
TTTGCTACCCCCAACACTGGGTGACCCTCAGGAAAATGAGAAAAGGGTCAAAAATGGCCGGAGTTCTCCTTTAAAGCCAATTCCCATCACAAATGCACACGACTGCTTTTTTTATTTTTTGTTTTTTTGAGTAATTTTAACATAACTTTGATAAACACCAAAAAGTAACATTGAAGGTATGCTGTGGAGTTTTTAAATACCAATAGCATGAGGACACACACAGGCTCTGCGGTTCACATCCTGCCGTCAGTTGCGTGCTACCTGACACAAGGATGTGAACAATGTTGTTTAAAGTGGTTTTAAAATAGTGGCTTTTGGTGTTTTATATGAAAATTACGCTGAAAATGTTACTGAGGCCTTGAGGATACAGACAATCCGTTTTGTGAAAGAAGGCTAAAATTGATATATCATTCATCCACAAGACATCCCTAATACTCGATTAAGAGAGGAAAGGACATTGTCTGAAGGAAGTCTACCTTTCATGCAGAAACATCCATATGCTATTCATGAGTAACAGATTGAGCTGGTACAAAAATAGCCCACATATGTTTCATTTTGGTAGAAAAGGGCTGGTTGAAAGGAGCCTGCACGCAATGAAAGAACAGCCACATGCACGCAATCACGCACTGTGTAAGTGCACTCAGTGAAAAAACAGCTCTTCACCAGGTTTGTTTGATGCTGCTGTGGATCACGTGCAGCTCCAACCGAGCCAGTTACGAGGAGAGAAGAGTTAGCAGTCAATAGAGTAGGATTTTTTTTTGTTTGTTTTGTTGTTGTTTTTTTAAGAGTGTGAATCACTGCAGCCATTAGAGGTCCTTGAGCAAACAGTCCTAAATGTGTCTAAAAATACTGAGCTGATGGGTTCAGCGGTATAAGCTGCTGACAGACACACGGACACACACACGAGAACAAACATGATCCTCTCCAGGCTTACGCATTGGCAGAGATAAAAAAAGTTGCCATGTAGATTCATTCATTCATCATTATCCGTAACCGCTTATCCTTTGTAGGGTCGTGGGGGGGCTGTATCCAATCCCAGCTGACACGGGGCGTTCATCGCAGGGCTGACGTATACAGAGACAAGCAACCATTAACACTTACATAGAGTCATCAGTTAACCTAATCTGCATGTCTCTGGACTGTGTGAGGACACCGGAGTACCTGGAGGGAACCCACTCAGACACGGGGAGAATATGCAAAAAGGTCCTACCCCACCTGGGTATCAAACCCAGGACCTTGTTGCTGTGAGGCAACAATGCAAACCACTAATCCACAGTGCTTCCCTGCCATGTAGATAACTTCTCTAAAACAGCTGCATGTAAAAATATACTTGAAACACATTTTATCGAAAGCCATCAGATCCTCTGTATGCCCTCGCTGAGGTCACATTCGGTCACATCCAGCTGACACGCGGCTACATTTGATTACTCCTCATCAATCCGTATCCATAAGTACTGCGAGCATTAAAGGCTTCCAGCTGATGTCCAGCAAACACGCCACGGACGGGACTGTCTGGCCTTGAACTGAATTACAGTATAAGCGAAGGGATATAACTGTGATGCAACGTGGGAGAGGATAATCTGAGGCCATGGAAGTAAAGATGTATTGATCTTTCAGTACATCAAGGTCACTTCCTCTTTCTGTGTGTGTGTGTGTGTGTGTGTGTGTGTGTGTAACAAGTCAGGGTAGATGTAGTTCCTGTGCATGGAGCAGAGATGACGTTTCTTTGTCGACTCTGGAAAAGCTGAGTTGAGGATATCACAATTTAAAAATAAAGTCACACTTCTGATGCTCTATACAGTCACAGTTGGACTCACACACTGTACTTTTTCTCAAAAATAAAACCTGAATAAAAAAAATAAAGGGCTGCAAGAAAAAAATAGAAGCTGAGATAAAGTTTTCAGCTTCTGAAGGTCAGAAATTAGGTGAATCACGCCATATTGCTTGTGGATGATGGTGATCGCCAACTTGTTAAAAAAAAGTCCCAGGATGATGCATAAATCAGAGCTTCGCAGCCTCTCCCACATCTTTACTCTGTGAACTCTGTAACCCAGCAAGCCTGCGCAGATGTGCGTGTGTGTGCATTGAAAGAAAGAGCAGGATCGCTGCCTCCACATGAAGGCTCCCTCTCCGAGCCTCCGCCAGAGAAGAGCCAGCCTTGCATCTGTGTGGAATAATAAAAATGTGTCAAAAAGTGCAGGCAAATATTTCTGTACACCGGTGCTCTCTGTGGAGGAAGGAGCTCAGGCAACTGCAGCAAATCTCTTTTTTCCTTCTTCTTCTTCTTCTTGACCTCTTTCCTTCATGCTTCCCCTGTTTTCAGCTCAAATCTGCCCAGATTTAAATGTGATATTGTGCTCCATTTCGTCTTGTTATTGCAATGCCCCCTCACTAAAGAAAACCACTATTACACACACATTTGCCCAAGAACCAGAGAGCACCCCCGTACAGCAACATCAATAATACAACTGAAGCACCCCCCACCACTTGTGTCTAAAAATAGACCTCCTTTTTTGATAAATATTTCATTTGCTCCTTCTATCTCTCCATCTCCCTCTCTTCCTCTTTTCTCTATTCATTGTCTCTAAATAGGTGATGAGGAAGGATGTCAACAGATGAATCTGCGCTTCCAGCTTCCCACTTACTGCCCATCAACTATTCTGTTTTCCCCCAAACCCACAAACCCCATTTCTTCAAAACACTGTCTACACTGGAAAGTGGGAGCTCTCCTCGGGCCTTACAGTAAGTCTCAGGGTGTTTTCTTTGTACTTTGTTTGCGACTAGAGGCACAAACGAAAGAGTTTTGTCTGATTTGTCAACTGTTCACCATCAAACTGGTGGAAAGCCTCGACTACGAAGGCTCCCAGATCGCTCAGTTCTGCATTTGATGTTCTTTATTCGATTTACCAAGGTGTTCCCCGTGAAATTGCACTTTTTTATGCATTTGACTTTGCCTCCAGAATCATTATACCTCTTTTGTACAGACTGAACTATCTGATGGATTGCTTGAGATTACAGATATTCATGGCAGAGTGGGGTTAGAGGTTAGGCAGCACTGGGAGATGAATTCTAATGATTTGGAGATCACCTGGCTTTTTATTTAATGTAATAATAATAATTCAATTTAATTTAATTTTGTAGAAACAGGCTCTTAGAGGTCGCATCCTAATGACTTCAGAGAGACTCTGTTGGAAATTCCTTCATCACTCACCTTAAAGGCTTTAGTTTGTGCTTTAGAAATCATATGTTGAGATTCCCCACTTGTATTAATCATTTTTATTTTGTCTAATTGTTCACAGCTGGAGTCACGAAACGATAACTGTCTATACTTTTTTCCATCGTTGGAGATTTTGAGGGGACATTTTTGTAGATAACTACATTTTCAGATTTGAGACACCAATAAAATGGAGAAAAGATGGCAAGTAAATGTAAATGAAATAAAAGTACATAGGAAGTAAATTCCGTCACAGCTTCAGACTTTTCCTCCAGCAACACCACAAGGTGCACAATTGTAGTTTGGACTGAAACAAACTTTTCGATGGATTATCGGGAAATCCGGTGTAGAATTTTCTCCATGTGAACGATCTAAACTTCTGTTAAAATGTTTACTAAAAGCAGTCTTGTCTTCTGGTTACTGCAGGATAAACGGATAAAGAAAGAACAGTAAATCTGGATGGAAAAATTTTATGAGAATTTGTGTTTTACTTAGTTTCATGTCCCTGGTGTCACTAAAATAAATCCAAGTCTCCCCTTGGCTATACTGAACAATTCAAGGTGCAATATGAACAAAATCTCCTTGCCAACATATTTAGATACTATTTGTCACAGAGGCAACAGGAGAGATACTGAAGGGAAGTCATATTTAGTTGTGTGTGTTTGCTCACCTTACGAAATCAAACTCCCCACTTATATGTAAAATTGCAAAATGTAACAAACACACTTTCAAAATTCACTCTGCTGACATATCTGGACTCCAAGTACTTATAAAACTATTTGTAACCAGTGGCAACAGGACAGAGATTGTACGAGTGGAGTCAGATTTTGTTAGGTGAAAAAAGGAACCCAACAAAATCTGACTCCGCCCAGTCTCTGTCCTGTCACAACTGGATACAAGTAACTTTATACATAAGTAGCAGAAGTCCAGATACGTCAGCAGAGTGAATGTTGTGTATCACAGCTTGAATTTTTAATATAACAGGGGAGTCTGATTCTGCAGGGAATCAGAAAATTCTACAACATAAGACAGTCACACGTCTCTCACTGTGAAGTGCAGTCATTTCAGTTTAGTCTAATGATTCAGCTCATGTCCAAATAGCTGAAAAATGAACGACATTCCTGTCAGCCTCAGTTACATTTTGTTTTTAGTGCCAATTAGCCAAAGCTAGCATGCTAGCATGATAAACTAAGACTGTGATTATGAAAACATTATACCTGCTCAGCATCAGCATGTTAGCGGTCTAATTTTAAGCGCGTTAGCATGCTGACACTAGCATTTAGCTCAAAGCACCACTGTGCCTGAGCACTGCCTCACAGAGCTGCTGACTGTCGACTGTTGTTTCAGTATGAGTTCAAGAATTAGAAAGAAGTAACAGAGAGACGGCAATAGGAGCAGACAGAGAATAACAGCAGGAAAATTAGATTGCTTGAATTATTTAATTTTTTTGTAACTGTGAAGCGTGTTTAATCGACTGCTGCCTGCTGGATTTAAATATCTTCACATGATACAAGAGTCCCATCAGAAATTTGATATGAACCATGTTGTTGTCTTTCCCTCAGGCTTCTTCTGTTCAGTATAGTTGCCTTTATAACGATAGCGCTCTGGTTGTCTGTCAAAAAAGTACCAAAAATGTCTCTGTTTTTACGTTCTCTGCTTTAATCCGTCATCAGCGAGACAGATTCAAGCAGAAGTGAAATGCCTACTGAGACGAGTGTGTGTGTGTGTGTGTGTGTTTAAACCACAGTCAATCCTGCATCACACAGAGTCTCTATATTCTTCATAAACAGTTTTCCCCCTGTTGAGCAAATTCAAGTTACCTCTCACGTGGGAAGTGATTTCAGAGGTGGCTGAGCGCCTCACCCGCTGCTGTGTGTGTTTCTAGTTTTCACTCCATGTCTGATTGTTGTGGCTGCCTCAGACTGACTGAGAGGAGGCAGGAAAAAGAGGAACGCTCTGCTGAGAGTTGACTGAGCGTTTGTTATTTAATGCATCCCAATGGGGCTCATACAGTAGGTCCCTGCTGATGGGTAGATAGTGCTGATGCTGGACTCGGTCCTGCTTACCCATCACTGCCTTCATTTGTAATTTACATCTCGTCATCTCTGCAAGCTCCTCTCGAATTAGCGTTTTTCAAACTGATGAGAGTAATTAAACAGCTGGAAACGAAACTATTTCAGGATGGAATGCATCAAGTTTCATTGACACATTTAATTTCCTTTTGTTCTTTTTTTTTGTCTCCTTCAACACAGTGAAGAATGGCTGAGTCTGCCTTTAGTCCGGCGTGTTGACGACGTTAGTAAAATTACAGTTAAGCTCCCCCTTTGCTCATTATTTGTGTCTTTTTATCTCTCAGCTCTGGCACATTAACTTCAAATTATAATTGCTTTAGCCTCATAAATCATTCCAGGTTATTGTCTTAAGATGTTTGCAGGCATATTTTCACAGGCGCAACGTAATGAAGTGTGCAAATTGGTTTTGGCAGGCAGGATTACAACAGTGTTTGTACACGGCCACTGTATCAGTGAACGGTTTACCTGAACAACATCGTAATGTGATGATGATAGTTTGTGCTATGATCAAATATTGTTTGGGTCATGTTTAAAATGCTTAGGCTGTGGCAGAAAGCACACAGAGAAATTGAGTAGTTATGTTATTCCATTAGTGCAAACAACATTGCAGTTTATTTCTTCATTACTACTTGAATTCAAGCACTGCATCCCTATGAGAAATCTTCACTTTGTTTGTGCTGCAAAATGCTCTTTTTAAGTACCACTTAAGGAAAATTAAGCCCTCTAGGCAATCATTAGATGGTATCCACTTGTGAAGTATAAATATCATTGATGCAACTAAAGATTCGTGATGCCAGTGGGGACTTTTCAGGAGCACTGGATCCAGTAACCGTCTGCCTACTTCAAAATCAATCACAGCAAAAAGCCCTCTGTTCTCAGAAAACTGAACTTCTCACTCTCACGTACTTTTTTCTCACTAACCTCAGAGAGCTTTGTCTGACAGCAGGTGAAAAGTTTGAACACGACATCTAAATCTGTAGAAGAGATATGTAATGTCTCCTCAAGTACTCCAACTTTTTGAGCAGTTTGTGCAGTAACTGAGCTGATATTAATGGATACATGTACCCACTCGCAAATTTACCACGACTCCACGCTCATCACAGGCACGAGCGTGGGCGAAGCTGTGCTTTCCCTTCACAACCCATCACATCAGCAACGACTTCTAAAATTTTGTTCCGGCAGTCAGTTGTAAATAACTGATTTATGTACAGTGAGTTCTTTTAGATGTCTCTGAGCTCCCGAGCAAAAACATCCAAGCAGAACAAGTTGAATTCATTTTCCGTTTACACACTTAAGCGAATTCCTTGTCACATTTCTTTAAGTCTTAATGCACAAGAAGTAGGGAACGCCACGTTAAAACAAACTGCATAAAATCACACAAAATTAGTTTGTTTATTCTGGTCTTGGAAAAAGTCTGTTTATTTACTAGTTTACCTCAAATATAGTTTAGTTTTCTTTACTAACGGGAACACACTGAAAAAACATTTTATGGGATCTTTATGATGGAAATATTGGTCAGTTAATTTAGTCACTTTGGTCCAAATTGAAATAGCTATACTCTCTCTTTCAGACTATTTGCCATGAAATTTGACATTCTTTGTCCACAGAGGATGAATCCTTCTGACTTTGGTGATTCACTGATTTTTTCCTCAAGGGCCACCATGAAGTTGACATTCATTATTTCCAAGAAATATCTAGAAAATTTTAAATGACATTAAATTTGGATAAATTGTAATCAGTTTGGTGAGCATTTAAATTTTCCTCCAGCTCCAACATTAGATCCAAATTGCAATTTTTTCAATGCTTCAAATTACCATCAGTTTCACTTTTTATTTAGCGAAAATTAGTTGATGACAAAGTACCATGATAAACATGCTAAAAGAAATTGTTAGTGAAAATATGTTAGCATGTTGATGTTAGCCTTTAGCTCTTGGCACCACCGTGCTTGACACAGCTTCACTGAGCTGCTAATATGACTGTGAACCTTCAGTCTTGTTGATGCAAAGCATTTCAGTGACTGGCAATGTATTTAAAGTCCCTATGAGAAACTTTTATCAGGCTATGAAGCCATCTAAATTTATTACTGATGCCTCACATCTTATCTACATCTGCGAATGAGACCATCATCGAGGAGACTGGAGATTACTATCATGTCTTGTAGAATGCCTTTGCCCAGTTTGCTTAGTCAGCAGAAATGCTATGAAACGCTTTACGGCACACAGACCAGGAGAGACGATTTGTTGTTGAGAGTGTGATCGATCAGCTGTTTTCTTTTTAACTATCTATGGTTGGAAGCAGGAAGATATTTTAGTTTAGATAATTTCTATATTTTGTGTTTATGGCCGAACTGGTTTTGTGCAAATAAGTGTTTGGCTTTAATGTTTACTCAACAATATCCTCTGTTGATGTTTAATTTACAATAAGCAACATTTTTGCATCAAAAATCTAAAAATAACAATATCTTTGTCATATATTGTGTTTAGTAAAAGAAACCTGATCATACTTGGCAGCACATATACTTGCTTCAAAGCATGAATGGTTTGGTTTTATATAAATATTATTCATATGAGACAGAATCGTTGTGACACAGTTTCCTGATGATTCTTCCATCCCTTAATTACCATTAAACCCTGTTGTCTGCTCAGTGTCTTTGCTCTCTCCAGAGAAGGACGGATGACACAAAAAAGGTAAGGGAAAACAGGCCTTCGATACAGGACAACTGTCGTCAGCTTGGGACCAGGACACACACATTACTCCATTGATCGATGGAGACAACAGTGGTAATGGCCTTAACAGCGAAGCATGGAGGTGATCAGTGGCTATTGATCCGAGCAGCCGGGGGACGGGTCCATGTCCGGTTTAAAGGTAATGTTTCAATGATTTCTGAGACCCGTGTGGTCAGTGGGAACTGAGTATAGTATCACACTAGGTCAGTAGGAGCTCTCTTATTGCTGGGCACCTTCAATTATTTACTGCCCCACTCTTTCTCCAACCAGCCCTCTTCTTTTCATGCAGGCGGTGTCTGTGTATTTGGCTCCGTCAGCTCCCTCCTCTCTCATTTTCTCCTTTCACCCTATGTTCAGTCAACTTGGGTCAAACATTGTTCAAGTGTTTGATGTTTCTGCTTTTAGATGTTCATTCAATTTCCCGCTGTTGGCATAATTTGCTGCTGCAGTGAGACCATGTAAACACAGGAGCCAGATTCCATTAGTATGCTGCCTACTTAGCACATGTTATTTTAAGCTTACTTTGTACATTTTCTCAACAAGGACTTCAGCTACATCAGGAGTTCAGAGAGACACTGGCTGACTGTTTGCTGCTACACGCAAGGAATTTCGCCACTGAAAGGTCTTGGATGTTTATGCTTAGACGGATGCTAAAAGCTCGTACCGTCCCAGAAGATTTCACAGGACATTTCCATATTCTCCTGTAGTACATCTTCACAAACGGCCTGTGGGTACTCCACATGCACATAAAGCAGTGCCTCTATATTTACTCTTTAAAAGCCTTGTTCCTTCTGCATTTAGGGTGCTTTTGGAGTAGCTAAAGACCAGGCAACACAGCATGTTCTTTAAAATTGATACTCTCCAACCTTTCTTTTCTCCATAAAGGAAACAGCCGTGGCCGGAAGAATTATCTTGTCTGTCCCTCAGTCCAATTTTCACGAATACCTCATGATCACCTTGAGAGAATTTTGTCACATTTGGCACAAACTTTGAAAAAATGTGCTAAATTTTGCTGGTCAATGGTCAACTTCACATTGACATCAGAATATTTCGAATAAATACTTTTCTGTCCATTATTCGATGTCAGAACCGTAGAACACAAAGAGAAATTGTGACCACGTTTCACATATTGGCAGGCGACACTTATATTAGGTGCACCTTGAAACTGTGCTGATTGTTTAGATCTTCTTTGCTGCATGGTTGAAGATATGTGTGAAGCGTCGACATTTTAGAATTTGTAGCTTCTTTGCGGCAGCATCCATATTGGAAGAATTGTAGACAAACACAAGCTCATTGTTTTTTCTGGTACTGAGTTTCAGGTAGTCGCAGTATGTCATGATACTCTCTATCAATCCACTGTACTCCTCTGTAAAAATAGTCTTTCAGTGACAGTAACAACTCTTCACCAAAATAGACACTCAGCACCCTTTTTTTTACACTCCTTCAAGCCCTCACAATAAACATTGTATGTGTTCACATACGTGGATATAAAGAAAAGAGAAGAAAATCGACTGGCTGACAGAGGCTTACAACCACGAGGCAGTAATTAGGAAAGCAGTAAGCATGCACACCCAGAATCACAAAAATTGGGCGGGTGCTGAACTCTAAGTCATCAAACATAGAAAAGAAAAGAAAACAGCACAGACATGACACTGATGCTTGCATTCATATGCATATTATGCAAATGCAAATGTGTGTGCATACACAAACACACCCAGATGAAATGGTATGTGTGTTCATACTCGCGCACACATATAGACCTACACACACGCAGACCCACATAATAGTCAGCAGCTATATCCAAAACAAACATCATCAAGACTGGTGGTGCAGGGCACTGAGTTGTGATACGTGTACCCAGCAAACATTTAGACGTTGTTAGACCGTAGTTTAAACGTCCAATTACGACATTATTATTCAAAAATTGTTCCAAAATGGAAATCGTGTCGATGTCCCTAATGTAACATGGCTGTCATCTGGACGTCCTTGTCAGTCATCCCCTCCCCGTCGAAATATGCCGTTACCGCAACCCAGACAACAATAATAAACAACATGTAAAAATAAAAAACAAACTAAAAAATAAATATATAAAGTTGTTGCTGAGCTGTTGACATTACAAGGCAAAGTAGAGAGGCCAAATTCAAAAGACGTCCCTGGAATTAAACCCATGATCTTTCCTTCTCCAACCAAGCAGGTTAAACACTACACTATTACACTATTCAACGAACAGTCAGAAATTATGAAAGGGGTTTAGGAAGATTTAATACGTGTGCCAATCACCATATGACAAGAAAAGTTGATCTTTCGGGTTATGCTTGACTTAGGGAGGGTTGAAAAGAAATACTGATTAGTGTTATTTGTTTGGAGGTGAGCTGATCTAAAGCCGACCCTAGCAGTTTTTATATTTTAAAGAGAGGTGTCGCCTTTGTACGTGAAATGGATGTTGTGTGGCCGCTTGATCATAACCATTTCACAATCAAATGAATTGTCAGTTAAATGTAATTTTAGTCAACAAAGACATATACATTTGTTTGTTTGTTTTTTCATAGCGATAGCATGATCATTTTTCCTGACGACATCATCTGACCTGCTACTTCAGTATTTGGTGTCCAGACTGAACCAGTTTTGAACGTATCGGCACGTCACCGTCCGTACAGTGTTTGTTGAGTGTATTTATCTAATGTGACTGTAGTAATTACCATTACAATATAAGTTTTATTTATTTTCAACATCAGCACAACAATGGTGCAAAGCATTTGATAGTAATGCACAGTAATGTTAACTGACATACTCTCAGAGCCTGAATAATATAAACTCATTAAGTGTGAGGTGGAAGAAATAGCTTCACTTACTCTATATTTTAGATCTTGTAAAACCTTTGTGGTTTTATAGTGTTTGCTTCAGTGAGGCTAATTTGATATTGATCTCTGCACCAAATACTGCTCTTTACACTGCTACAGTCCTTTGATGTCGCATTGGCTTTGTTTAAGACGGACTGTCTATTGAACTTGAGTATTTCGACATTGTGCAGGAATATCTGAGGCTCAGTTGGCTGCGTACACTGGAGACACACCTCAGAGCTCAGCAGCTGTCAATTCAAACTCGATGTGCCTCGCAGGTGCCAGCTCCACTCCGCCTCTCATAAGCCTTTGTGCATCGATCAAAGCAAACCGCCTGCTGAGGACTCAAAATGCAATACTGCACATTTCTGCAAAGTCAAACTGACCAGTCACTCAACTTAGTCTAGGCTCAATATTGTCACAGGGCTGAGCTGACACGAGAAACCCAGCAGCGTGAGTGCATGTGAGTGTGCAGTATGTACGGTACTGCGTGCGCATGCATGTCAGTCTGTGAGCGACCGAAGCGCATGCTTGTTGTTGTGAGGTGTTCAAAGAGCAGTGTCACAGGAAAGTGAACATAACACCTCTCAGTGTTTCCCCGGTCGCATGCACAGTGTTGGTCTCAGTGTTAGACCAGTGAATCCATGTGTAGCAGCTCCTCACCTCAGCCGTCTTTCCTGTTTTAAGTGAACTGATGTCATGGATAGGAAGGATTTCTTCAATGCTGATATTTACAGGCACTTTATACTTCTTATCTTTCCCAATAATTACCGATAATCTGATATTACTCTGTATAATTTAGTTTAAAAATAGAGACACGTCTTTAAAGAAATGTGAAAAGCTTTGACTGTTTTTGAATTTTCTCTGCAGGTTGTAAGGGCTGTGATCATCTATCAAGACAAAAAGAGTCACCTCTAGTCGTCTGGAGAGTTTAGACTATCTCAACAAGATACCAAAGTTCCCCCATGCACCCACCTACCCAACTAGACCCTCATCATTTTAAAACTCTTGGATGGCTCAAGGTGGAGGACAGAATGGCTATGCTTAGGCTCAGACCCGTACAGGGTTTGTTTTTTTTTTTAAACTCTGCACCTAATTATTTCAAAGGGTATTTTAAATGCATCAGTGACTCCCTCTACTACAGGACCAAAGCTGGTGACTACAATGTAAACATTTTTAGATTTAGGACATTAGTTGGGAGACTAGCTTTGATTGCACTGAAGCTGTGGCATGGACGGTCTACCAGTATCAATAAAAGCTGTAGAGAAGAACCAGTTTAAAGTGGCTGTTGAAAAGAGGCTGGTGACAAACACTGAACAATAGGAAGCTCTACATTCCATAGGAGGGTTGTTTTCAAAGATATAACCTTTTATATTGTAAAATGTGAAGATATTGTTGCCGTATAATGTCTTGCCTGTCTGTCATTTACTGATACCATAAGAGGACTTCAGTGGAAATAAGTCTTTGACTTTTCTGTGTTTATATCTTCATTAGTTATTGAATGCTCACTGAGGTTTCATCTCAGTTGTCTTGTGCCAGTGGGAGACTGTTTGTGTATGTGTTTTTTAGCTTTCAAATAAATCAAACCTAGCTGCTATGTTGCCATGCTAGCCTGGGATAGCTCTAAGGCTAGCTCTGTTTGTCCAAGAGTTGGTCAATATTTTTGTACTGACTGATAATGAACTGATATCCAAGGTCACAGACATTTACCAACTTTGTTTCTAGCGAGCGATCCAAAACACTGACTTTATCCTCACTGTGCTTATGTCTGCTGTATTAATTTGAACTCTCTAAAGTTATCAAATCCTACGATTTAGACAAAATATGTTGTTAACTCTCTAGATTGACACATTGACACATGGAAGCGTTTTCTGATCTGACTTCTCTTTTGACAAACGACATCATTTGTCTGTACCTTCTTAGAATGTCACAATCACAAAACATGCTTTGAATATAAATCATTTTTATGATGTTACATCACTGTGGAAAAGGTCTAGTGAGGTCAGGCACAAAAATGACTTATTTTGGTTTCTTGTGCATAAGGTTGCATTATCATAAAGCACTTACAGATTAATATGCAAGAATTTCCCAAAAATGTATGTTAAAAAAAGGTAAAATTCTCTATGAAGCCTGTCTCTATGATGCATTATAGCACATTATGATCATATATAGCAGATTATAATGCATTATGAATACAATGATAGTGCATTATATGTGGTTAGGGTTAGGATTAGGGTTAACCCCAACCTTGCTTATAGCTATGATCATACAGCATGATAGGTGCATTATGATGCATTATAAGCATGTTCATAATGCGTCATTGATGGATTATTGAAGTAAAGTGTTACCAAAAAAGAAAAGTTTTAAAAGTAATCCTTTTTTATAACCATTTACCACCCACCAGCAATGTGTGGTGGTGTCTGTGTGAGAGCCTGCCCTCTGCGTGTGTTCAGGGCTTTTCTGGACGTTAACGTCTGGCCAGTGGTGTGTTCCTCTTCAACAGTGCAGTCGGGATTCTATAAAGACATAGCGACCATGTTTCATCACTGTTTTGTCTCTCTCCACTGCTCCTTACTGTGTCATGAGCTTCCAGTCTGTGTACACACACTCACACACAGCACACCCACACGGCAGAGAGGATGAAGTGTGCACTTTGTTAAATTCACAAACAATTGGGCGACGTGGCGCCTTCCTGCAGAGTTGAGTGGAGGTGTAGGGGCGTTTATTTGTGCTTCAGAACTTAATAGCTGTGAAACAATCAGGAAATAAAGTTTTATTTCTCTGATTCACAGCTTTGTTTGTTAGTACCGTCATTCCCTTTCATCATTCACTCACCTGATCGACCACTGCTGCTCAGTCCACTCAAAGTGCTGGTTTTTGTTCAGATTTCTGAGCCTCAAAGAATAAAGCCTATACTGACTTTAACGATCTTAAGAATTTTATGTAGTTCCGCCATGAGGTTGACATTTTTGTTTTTTGTCCAGTTTTTGGTTCATAACCACATTCCTTTCAAGCTCGATTTAATGGACTCTTATGATGTCAGCATATTATCATGCTAAAACTTTGATTTTATTGCTGCTTAACATCACAATGTAAGCATTGTCGTTGTAAGCATGTTAGCATGTTGATATCAGTATTTAGATAAAGCACTGTTGTGCCAAGTTGCCTTTCAGTGCTGCTATCATGGTTGTGGGCTCCCAGTCTTTCTTGCCCCCCAGTGTTATGATCAGAAATAAAAGTATGCAATACACTGAGCATAGCAGCATAGCAGGCAGGTCACAAAATCAAGCTGAGCTGTCACTGGCAGCAGTCAGCTGATCAGTCAGCTGATCGCCTGCTACCCATAAAATTGGCTAAACTAGTCAAAGGTTTACTAAAGCTCCTGTAGCCTTGTCTGTTCTGCTGCTTCCTCTGCAAACCACTTTGCAGCCCACCTCAACCACAGCTTCTCCTTTTGGGTCTGACGTAGGGCACTTTGAGATGAGAGTAAAGGAAAAGTCTTTCTTTTGCATCTTTAAAAAAGTCTGCGTTTACTTGAACAACCGAAAAACGCTGTAATATGCATGCCAGGCCAGTAGTTGGCAGTATAAGTTTGTAATGACGTACTGTCGGAGCTGCCGAAGTTGCTTATTTCCTGTTGCTGCTAAGCCCTAAGCAGTGTCAAATTAAAGAAATTCAGCTATGAACACATGAATTCGCCTCAACAGACTGTTGTCATATTCGACCTGCTTTTGGTGCACTGCGGAGTGTTTTTAGTAGCGGCTACAGCAGAATCCATTGACTTCTGCTTGCATTAGCATTAGCATTGCTGTAGTTGGCAGGTTTACACAGCTGGAAATGGGGGAGGGGTGTCTGCTGCTGTCCCTGCCTCAGGCTTTCCATGTATGCACATGGAAGAGCCATACTGCCAAATTTAACTTGCTGCAATTAAACACATAAATATATTCTTTTGATGTAGTAGTCGTGACTGAACAGATTTTTATTTGTCCAAATCAATTTATGTTTAAAAATGTTTCCATCAGGTCATCAGCAAAGTTAATAAGCTGCCATTTTGTCTCCAAATCTATCTCTGCTTTTCCACAATCAGTTAATAACTCCAAGTATGAGTTTTACTGTCATATAAACATTGATTTGACTTAAAGAGAGTAGCTAGCTTAAAATGAAGAGGATATTTAGGCTCACTTTGCTTCGTTACCCCAGCACAGTAATGGCAAATATGCATCTTCAGTGTCTTTTGTTGTCCACCCATAAAAGTTTAGTTTTTGATGAATCATGTTTGCTGCAAACCCAAGTGCTGAAAAACAACCTGCCACAGATAACACACTCATGTGCGAGATCCCTGAAAAGTTTAACTTAGAAATAAAGTAGCAGCAACACAGTCATTTTTCTCCCCACGAACACTAAGCAGCATTTCATCTCTGTGCTATCGTGACTCACTGTGTGTCTGTGTGAGCAGGCATCTGTGTGTGCTATTTAAGGCGGTATGGTCGCAGAGCACAGCCCGCTGTGTTTGTCTGATCTCTGGAGGGAGAGGTAGCTCATGCTGAGTGGTCATGACCCTCCCACATAGTGCTGGGGGTGCAGTGGAAAGAATGCAGCCTGAATGGCACGGTAGCACAATGCCCACTCTTTAATATCAGCAGCTAATGCACCTGTGATCAAAGCTGGTGATTGCTTTCATCTTGCACCCTGAAAATGTTCTGCGTCGTTGTTTGTGTGTATTTGCTTCTCTTAATGGTTACTATCCAAAAAAGAGGCTTATTTTGAAGGCATTACTGTAACGCACCAAAGTGTTTCCTTAATTAGCCACTGAAAATCTTCAAAAATGAGGTCTAAAAGGCAGAATGTTTAGTTTTCAAGAGCAGAGTGAATCCAGCCAACGGTTTTATCTCTCAACTCTGACCTAACCTGACTCTCTCTGTCTGCGCTAACTCCTGACCTGTCTCAACCTATCAATTTGTGTTCTACTCCTGCTGCTATGTTTATCTGACCCAGGCTCGACTCGAATCTATCGGGAAGATTTCACTCTACTCTCTGCTCTCGTCTCAAATTGACCAGGCATTAGAGTTTTCCTTTCAGGGCCACCGCAAATTGCCAGTTTGCAACATAAAATACACCTGTGGGAATACAACAATCCTGACTCTGTGGTAAAGTGAAAAAAAGCTGTGGGCTCTGCTTTTTTAAGTATTATTTTGGTCAATGAGGCTCAGTTCCTCAAATAACGAGCAAGGTGCCATCAGCGTTTTATCATAATCAGTGATAATTGCCTTTGATTGCTCCCATTCGGCGTGTTTACAGCTCAGCAATTGCCTGATATGATGGAGCTGCTGAGAAAAGCTAAGCGGAGGTAATAGATTTTTAATTGTGACCTTTATCTTTCCGCTGTCTTTAAAGGTCACTCTCTTATACAACAGACCATGTTCCTGACTTTTCTGGAGCGGATTTGAGACTGTCAAATCCAGCATGTTCCTATTGACTCTTATCATGACAGCACAGAGCAAAATGTCCTTGAAACATATGCTCTATATCTAATTAAAGTGATGCTCAAGAAAAAGCCCAAAGTAGCCCAAAGCCTTAATTAATGAAAACGGTCCTCATGTTCATTGAAGTGGCTGTCAAAGCTGCACTTATCAACCAGGTCACGACATTTCAATCATATAATGTCACAGCACCCTCCCCTCGTCACAGTGTCACACATGAACTCTGTTGTGAAATAAGATTTAATATTGTACTTGTTTTGTATCATGATTTATAAATAATGTGTATAAAATTTTCATTGTTCATATGCCTTGTACCTAACGAATTATTTGAGGGGATGTCCTAATAAAAGATGATGTTTTTGATACCGATTAATTAATACTGCTGCCTCCCATCTTGCCTACATCAGCAAATGTGACCATCGGCCAGGAGATTAGAGCGCACTATCCTGTCTTTTACAATACCTTTGTCCGGTTCGCTCAGTCAGCAGAAACGCCACAAAACGCTTTTTTTACGGCACAAAGATCGAAAGAGACGATTTGCTGTTAACGAACACGATCGACCTGCTGTTCTCTTTTTTACTATCTATGGTTGGAAGCAGGAGGATATTTTTCTTTAATATTTTCAGTATTTTGTGTTTATGGCTGAACTGGCATTGTGCAAATAAGTGGCGTGTTCCTTTCTCTCTCCTCTAAAACAAATGCTTGCACTAGATAAGATCTGTGTGACAGTAAGCAGTACCACTTTTGCCCACATGCAACACTACATTCAACACAACATGAAAGTTTCTTGAAGCTTTAAAATCTTCTTAACTAAAGGTCTCAACATATAACATATAGCCATTTCTTTGTTTTATTTAAAGGTGGAGTCAGTAGGATTTTCCTTAAAAATAAATTATAGACTCATGTCGGGGTCAGACTACAAGATATTTTTGTCTATTAAAGTGTTCATTGTGTCAGACTGGGTGAATAAAGGGTTA
>JAQFJA010000009.1:15632959-15643477 GCA_029874485.1 Naso brachycentron | reverse complement strand
ATTTTTTTTTTTTTAACAGAATTTATTCTTTTTTTTAGAATTGTTTTTTTTTTTTTTTTAAATTCTGTATGCATCACTTGCGCTGTGCATCTGTGCTGTTTTCCCTTCCACTGATCTGATCACTGCATTAGAACTCACCTCAGCAAACATGGTTTCATGTGTCTTCCCTTTGAACATCACATCGTCTGTAGATATTTAAGAGACTTCTTGAAGGCTTCCTCTAGTTGCCTGTCGTGTCTGTCAGTTGTTGCTTTTCACTACCTGTAAAAAGATCAGGAGGTGTCAGAATATCCACGGCAGGTCATTACTGAGGGGAGCTTTGCACTTACGCATATTGACCTGTTATGCAGTCAGATTTAATCCAACCAGCTGAGTCTTCTATTCCTCATCAATGGGGATGTTGTTCTCTCTCACAGATGAAGTTGACATGGTAATACACTGTTCTCATCCTGCCCGTGCAGGCGAGAGTGTGTAGCCTTTGATTCAGTCGCTGCTCGGGATTCTCATCAATTACAGCTCCTTGATTAGTGCGGAGCAAACACATGCTCTGCTCTTTTAAAGCATAATGATGCAGTCCTCCCTTCCCTCCCCATACTTTACACACTAATGGATGGTGCTACAAGCAGTCTTGCAGGGTCTTTGTGTGCAGTAATTGGGGGATACTGTACTGCATATTGGCAGACTTTTAGGAAGAAAAGGACATTGCTACATGTACTGTTTCTGTGCATGAGTGGAGACAGGCCTTCATGTTACTGAAAATGAACTTAATCTCATTATAATTTAAATACAATATGTGGCAAAATGGATTTTAGTCATACTATATGTGTTTTATTTAACAACTGCAGTGCGTGTTTCTCCACCTGAGAGGGTGATCAGACGAGCAGAAGGAGGTGAGGCAACAACAGACCTTTTTCTTTTATCTTTAATTTTATAACCGCATGCGCCCTGTGGGACACATCATCACCTGTGTGTGTGTGTGTGCGATTGGACATGTTCGTGTTTGTGTTTGCATCCCTTTGCTGCATATTAATCCAATTTTTTGGCAATCTCATGGCTGCGCGTGCTTATTGGCTGACACTGGATGAAAGCCAGGTGTGTTTAACTAGGCCGGGCCCCGGTGGCTATAAGCAAGGAGACATGTATATTGTATAAGTGTACTCACTTTAACGAAACACTTACAGGGGCCCGCAGCGGATGATAATGTCTTAAGGCAACACACACTTTGAAGATAATAACTGTGTCCATCCCCTCATTGGCTGATTAAGCGGGGTGTGTGTGAATACACTCCATCACAGCCGTTTTCTGTTGAGACCACAATGAGTCATTACTGATTTAAGCACCCTGTTTTCCCTGCCAAATCATCAAACATTCTCGGGTTCTGCTTGTCCCTGTTTAATATAACTATGAGTTAAAAATATAATTGGGTGCTGAACACTTAAAAAGAAAAAGTCAGATGCATTTTTTATTTTTTTCTGACATTTTTTAAGACAAGCGGTTAAAGCTGCCCTGTGGAGTTTAGGACCTCTAGTGGCGCTAGAGAGCATCTTTTCATGACTGAGGTACGAGGATGCAAATGCATGTGCACCCAGGCGACACTTGACATCATCCTGAGCAGCTTCAGATGCAGTAGGTGCCAAGAAATGTGAAACAATACGCTTGCAAAGGCAGAAAGAAAGATTTTCGAAATGTTAAAGTCCATGTAAAGCAGAACAAATATCTTTGTTGTTAAGCCCGCAGGAAAAATGTGTTATTAGACACCCAGCCAAATTGGATGATTAAAAAAGTTGCAAAGTACACAAAATTAGTTTTCAAAATCATTGAAATCAAGCATTTTTCTTAACTCTAAGAAGCTGTAGGCGTGTCCGCTGCAGGTGCTGATGCCAACCCCAGACCATCAAGTGTCAACTGTCAATCAAATATCACCACTGCAACCAGCGGAGCATGGGGTGGGTCATATGCCTGACAGCTGCACTGCATCATCGTGCTTCCATGTCAGCATATAACATATACGGTGTGTTAAAGTTGCAGTAGGTTATTTCTGCTAACAAGCTAGCAAGCTATCATTAGCTGTAGCATGAGACTTGTTGGGAAGTTTGTGCCATTTTAATTCGTTTGTTGTCGCTCTCTTTTAAGTTCAGTTTGAACTCAGATTGCAGGGACTGCAGCAGAGTAAATTGGTCCATCTCAGCTTGAGCTTGAGGCGACTGAGGGTGTCGCTTGCAGACACTGTTGTCGGCAGAGGCGAGTCAGAGTGTAAGGCACAAACAGCTAATCAGCTTGCACCGATGTCACCTGTCACTAAGAGGCGCAGCATAGACTGGCCAACAGGGACAGAAAAAACAGAGAGCTTCAGTGATTGGGCAAATAGGACAGGAGCGATAGGATTTTTACCAACCCTGAATACAGAGGCATGATGGGAAAACACAGTGATCTTATGATACTCTAGACTAATACACTTACTAATAGCTGTCTATGGGTATTAAGACATTTTTTCCAAATAGAACACAAAAGTTATTGACGACTACCCCAAAAATACCTACTGCAGCTTTAAGACACAGAACTCTGAAATCACTTTACACAGACTTTGAGAACCACTCAAAGTAAACATAACTTCTGCTTACAATAAAACTCCACAGGGCGCCATTAATCAGCATAATAATCTACAAATAATTTGCTAACAGTGATTGCGATTTGCAGCCCCTCACTGTGTCTGCATGGCCCACTAATTTGGAAAAAAATCTGTTTAAGTGGAATATTATTTGGAGAAAGTTCTTCAGCTGAAGCACAAAAGCAGCGGGGGTTCAGACACAGAGTTCAAACGATGGTTTGAGCCTCTTTGTCTTTTTATTTTTGGCCTGAATCAACTCCCTGATGCTGTAAACGTCTGCTCCATCCATTCCGACCTGCAGGTAGAGATGTTTGTTTACGTGTTTGCACATGCTGACACTGGAACAAGGGTACACACATGTACTCGATCACTCTCTCTCACACTCAAACACTGCACAGAGATGACAGTAGGATCCCAGGTTCAGATATAAAAGTGCTGTGGATGGCTCCTCTGAGAGCGCTGTGATCCACTCCTCTAATGATGTACATTCAACTGGAGACGCCACTGTGACATAATGAATGTTTGCAGGGACGTTAGTAAGATTGTTAGAGCAGAGAGGAGGTTGAAAGCAAATACAACAGAAGAGGAAGTGCAATCAAGAGAGGTGAAAAAGGTCTTATAGGACTGACGAATATCTTACACTCTGATACCAAAGGTGAGCTGCACAGAAAGCAGCGTATAGGAAATACAGTCATATTATTCAACTGTTGAGCAGACTGTAACGGAGCAAGTTCTACTTCCACTTTTCATTATAAGTTGTAAATGCCAGCGCTAATGTTACAGGCAACCAATCACCTTGGCTCAGCCTGGCAAAGGAGAAGTCATATTTTGCAGTTCACTTGTCGTCCCAACTCTCAGCTGTATATGCAGAGTCATACATTAATCGACAGTGTCACTGTAATTTCCTGTCGCCCCCTTTGTATGCAAGAAAAGGCAGGATCTTATTCTGATGCCTTAATCCCCCAGTCCTCCAAGTACATAATGCATGACTGCTTGTATTTTCAACGCATATGTGTGTGTGTGTGTGTGTGTGTGTGTGTGTGTGTAAATGAGCGTGTCTCCCTGCAGCCAGGATCAGCAGGCTGTGTATTACTAAAGCCTGTCCAGAAAATCAGGAGTGTGAGAGAGGAAATGAGGCGATCAGTGGCAGGGCTACAATCAGCCGTGGCAGGACGCCTCAGGATCACCCAGCAGGTGATTTGGAGGGACACGCCACCCACCTTGCCTTGTTGTTGTTGTTGTTATTATCATAGTCATTGTTGTGTCTTCTAAACATGGTCGCAGAGCTTTTATCACAACATTTGATGATAAGCCTCCTGAAAAGTGGTGGACAATGTTGCTTTTGGCGTACAATATTGTAATACGTAAGATTTGGAGGAACTTGCAGTTCTATTAATCCTAATACAATGCGCTGCAGTGTATATGAATCACACCAACACTAATCTATTAAACTTATCTTCATCCCTTCATCCATCCTCATCTGCCTCATCCAGGAGCTGCTCTCTCTCCGTTCTTCAAGAAGGTCGTAGGTTCCTGACACAGAGACCTCTCAGCCTCTTATCAGCCACCTGTCCTCTGTTTAACCTCACACCTCCGCTTTTACTCCCATATTCAGGGGCAAGACAATTCGCAGCGTAATCCCCTGTCTACACCTTGATTGCATCTTAGTGACAGCAGCACTACGGGGAGGGGTCGACTCAGTGAAGCACAAGAGTTTGAAGAAGCTGTGATCAGGGTGACAGGTGAAAGGGATTCACTGGTTTTCTAATTCATACATGATTTGCAAAATAAAAAGCCTTTGTGGTATAAAGATGAAAAACCAGAGCAAGAGTGAGGAAGAGGTTTTAATCAGATATGATCTATGAGAAATGGACGTCATCAGGGTCAGTGGAAGGACAAGTATAACATATAATCACCTCCTGGCAATTTTTTTGCCATTTCCATGTGCCCTTTAAAACATGTGTTTCTAAAACTCTGTGATTGCACTGAAGTTGTACATCAGACGTATTGAGTCCATAAAGGTCAAGGCTTGATGGAGGTCATGGTGTTGAATTTTTCAAATATTTCAATGTTGAATGCGTGAAGTTAAGGCCTCATAAAAAGATTCTGTCACTGCTGAATGACCCTCAGTGTGGTGGCCTGTTAATTGTCATATGTGTAGGATATCTAAAAGTTACAGGGTTTGTGGTTCGATCCCCAGCTTTTCCTTGAGCATTGAATTTATCCCCAAGCAGCTTGGGATGCACATGTCAGTACCCAGTGATCAGCACATGTGAATAACAGGTAAAAATTTTAAAAAGTACCAAAATTTTTGTTCTGTAAGTTAAAATAGTTTTTGCCATTTTACAGTTGGTCAAGTCAGTTTTATTTATACAGTGCCAAATCACAACCATCAACATTAAATTATATTACATTTCTTAGTAAGGAACCAAGGTGGAATTTATCCAAGACTGCCACGCTCTTTGTCCAACCAAAGTGTTAATATTTTTGTTAACTGAAAGCGCAAGGTTTTCTGTGGTTGAAGCAATGAAATGAAAGCACTTCACATGTAAGAAAACAATATCAAGTTGATTTACAAAAAGTCAAGAAAATGAATTGAAAATAATTGAATTCCACCAAAACAGGGCTGAGAAATGACTCACTTGTGTCAGTTTTACAGTAGAGAAAGATTTTCAGCAAGGCTGACTCAGAAACTGGCTGTGATGACGCTGACTTTGATTTACATAAATATCGTGCTGCATCAGCACCGTGTGATTTTCCACTTGAACATAAAGCAGCTGTGGTCATTAAGCACTCTGTTCAGTTCTCTCTGAAAATGAGTCAGGATAAAAGGTTTTGTTGCCTTGGCATCAGGCTTTCTTCATACCAACAGCAAGGTGAAAACGTTTTCTAAACCAAACACAGGAGGGAACTGAGACCATTCTCCTGTTTGTGTGTGTGTGTGTGTGTGTGTGTGTGTAGCTGCAATAGTGTATTACTGACTGTGTAAACCCCAGATGTTCACGCTTACTACTTGTTGAGCAATCTGTGACAACTGCTAGTATTATCAGGAACATTATAACAACATCTGATCACGTTGGTAAGTAATTTTTTAACTTGCATGCACAAATTAAACCGTGAATTTCAGATTTCTTCAGTTTTGTGTGTATGTGTGTGGTAAAAAGGTTAAAAAAAAAAAGGCAAAGCAGTCTCGCTGTCATTATGCAGTGAATTGTAAAATGAAATTGCAAGGTTAGAGTGGAGGGTTTGTCCTGAGCTGCTGCCACATCCGGACAGCCTAACTTAATGTGCGTGTTTAGATGGTGGGATGAAACCCACACAGACACGGGGATAACATGCAAACTCCACACAGAAAGGTCCTACTCCAGCCAGGGATCGAAGATGGAACCCTCTTGATGTTAGGTGAGCGGACCTGGATCCCATGAGGCAACAGTGCTAACCACTAACACTATGCTCTGATGGGTGATCTGATGGGGCTCTCAGCAGGAAGATATTATTTGTCTGTGCCTTTCAAACCATTGCTATTGAAAGATAAATATGTTTGACAATGTCATGGTTAAGGTTTGGTTTGGCTGAGACAAGGGAACCACTTGGTTTCACATCGTGGATTAGATGTCTTTATAGCCAGCCCTTTCTCCACAGGTGTCAGCAATGGAGACAGATGTGGCAGTTATCATGGTGAGGTTGTGAAAGAAGGCACACTCACACTGTCTTAAATTATTTAATAAGACCACATATAAGGTACTGCACTGCAGATGTTTTAACAAAAAATGGAACAATGTATATATGAAGCTTGATTGCTTCATTCTGTGACAAACAGGAGTGGGGTTTTTTGTCCTTTTTGAATGCTCCAAACAAATATCACAGCAGTGCAAAATTGCTGAACATCAAAGTCCGAGCTGCAGCTTGACTTGACAGGGTTATTGCAAGTGACGATTCATTTGACTGCAGTTACCTTTCCTATATGGGCACCTCACATACTTGCTGATAACTTATACAAAAAGTTGGTTCTTCAAGATTGACAGCATTGTTACATGTTATATGTTTTCCCTGCTCACATGTTATCAATTCTCTCCTTTCCTTTCTTTCTTTGGTTACATTTTTCTTTCTTTTTTACCTTCCAGGGTTTTTTTGAAAAATTATTTTCATTGAGAATCTAAGTCTGTTGTGGCTGTTTTATTTTATTGTTTCATGGTTATTTTTATTATAATCATTTTGGCAACCCTGTAGCCTTTTTTTAAGGGCCAAACAAAAAGTTGGACTTTACAGGACATCCACCGGTAGTTCAATAGAACAGAAATCCACAGTGATTCATCAAGATGTGATTCAAACCGAGTGACTAAACAGTTTGCACTGTTTTATGCTTTCCAGTCTGTTCATTCTGTAGCCAACACTGCAGTCTATTAAGAAACCAAGAAAAAAATGCAGGCAATAACAAAACTCTAATGTCAGGCCACCGCATCTGTCTGTTTTATGTGTTTTTTCACAGTGTACACAAAATGCATCAACTTATTTGACTAAAGCTCATTTTGAGAAGCGGAGATTCAAGGATTTTGATGAATCACCATCACTGACTGAACCAGATTAAAGTGGTTTATAACAGCATTTTCTGAGAGAAAACATTTCTCATCTCTCTCTTTCACGCGCAGAAACATGTATAATGTAGGTGTAATCTGTAATGATGGAGCAAGCCTTTGTCAGCATCACTCTCTTGTTTGCAGTTTCCTGGCTGTGAGCTCAAGTTTTATGTAATCTTTGGTGCTTTGGCTGCTGAGGAGTGTTGTCACAGAGACACCTGCTACGGCAGCCTGACTGACCGACTGCTGTGCCGGCACGTGGCCTCAACCTGGACTGTGATGGGAAAGAGAGAGAGGAGAGATGAGCAGCCAGAGATGATAAAAGGTGATAAAGAGGCTGTAAACGACAGGGAAACTGCTGTCAGGCGTCAACAAAAGGGGAAAACAGCATGTGAGCGGCTCAGAGTATTAAAGAAGATGTAAAGAAAAGATACAATACATGTTCCTATCTTTTTATCGTTCTCCAGAAATATTTCTTTGAAAGGCAACAGAATTCCCTAAATAGGTTGCTGTCAACAGTTGGACACATTTGTCCATACATAGACTCAGTTTCACAGTTATTTGACCCGAATGCCTTTGGACATGCAGGAGGAAACACAGAGAAAACATGCAGGCTCCACACAGAATTAACTCATACAAGTACTGACAGGAAGCTTTTCCTAAAGAACCTCTGCTTTCACAGACGCAGCTGCTTCGTCCGTCCTCTATTTGCTCTTTGCTTGCGTCTGTTCATTTGATTTGTTGTGGGTGCATACGAATCTTTCCTTTCACTTCAGTCCTGCCTTTAAGCTGCACCATCCTGCTCCTTTGGGGAGAGTCTGCCCATAGTTCATCCACTAGTCTTTATTAACTCATAGAGTATCAGAGGACATCAGCCTTCCTTGTTCCTTGACAGGAACAAGCCTGTGCCTCATTTATCCAGACCTACATTCAGAGAAGGAGAAGAACATTAATGTTTTCTACTTTAACTGTACTTGCTGCCAGGCATAGACTGACTCTTTTTGCTTCCTAGTGATCTGTTATTTCCAACTTTGACTGTCAACTCGAGATCTATCCCAAAGAGAAAAGTTTGATACCTCTCATACTTTTTGGGACTTCGGGCAATCTTTGATATTTTGTTTTTTGTAACGTGGTCAACTTTGCATGAGTCTGTCCGCACCTTTCCCGTCCCATGCACATCCCTCCTTCACTCCGTGTGTCTCATGCCCAGCCTGTCAACGAACCTTATCTACTTATCTACAAAAGTAATCATGCCATAATTTGCAGATCTTGCGCTGCTTGATATATCTTACATCTGATTCTATCTGACTTTCGTTATCAATAATAGATAAAATACTGTTTTGACTATGCTAATAAACATGTTTTCCATGTGAGCTCTCACGACCAACTGAGAAAAAGAAAGGCTCCGCAGTTGGAGAAATATTTCATTGACTTTCTTGCTGAGAGAGATTCCACTCTCATGACTGTGTATGCCATTGGTACCATGACATTGCTCCAAAGGCCCATTCTTCCGATTTTTTCCAAGACCTGCTTATACTCTGCCTCTGACACTTTTAGTCTTTGAATTTTCTACAGAAAAAAGAAAAATAATGCATGTTAATCGGTTAGTTTTAAGGGTGAGAGTAGAGAGATTTTGGTAACCTCCTTTTGGACAGAGCTAGCAGTTTTTTCTTTTGGTTAAACTCCTGGTTTGTTTTAATAACTCAGTGTGAACTCTGATGTACTAGGACCCCAAGTCTTTTGTCTCTTTTGGTAAAATGTGTTAGTACACACAGCACTTACCGACTTGCTTAAGGTTTTTACTTCCCTGTGGAGCATAGGACCCTGAGACCAATGTCTGATGTGTTTTACACTCGTGGCAGATTCAACCAAGCTGGACAAGTCAAGGGTGAGAAGGCAGATAAAGCAGATTCAGGGTTGGGTGAGGGGAGTTAAGCACTTTAGCCTGTAAAAAAAAAAAAACATGTAAGATTATGTAAGCTTTGACATATAAAAGCCACACACACACACACAGAGAGTCCATATGTTGTCTATGCTGTGTTCCACACTGAATACATTTAGATATGTTGCGACCAAGTGCAACAACATCCAGTGACTCCATAAATCCCATTAGGGCATCTTGTTTACTGTTCATGCTGTCTGCTGCTCTTCTCTTCTTTGTTCTGTGCAGTCCACCACAGAAAACGCTATTGTAACTAATCACTTGCAAAGTGATCATGCTCCAGGAGCAGGGATCCTCTCCAGCTTCTCATTTATAGCCCATATTGGGTGCAGGTTTTGCAGGGGCTCCCAGGGATTGTTTGGAGGATGGTGCAGTCAGGCATGGTGGAGAATGGGAATGAAGGGATTATGATGAGCTGTTAGCATTTGCTCTACACAAAGACACACACATATGCGAGGAGCCTTGGCAAACCAAATTAGGCTGCCAAATTGTATTTTCCCTCCTTCTTGGCCGTCCTCTCCAGAGCCTTTGATGGTCTGAGTCTCTCAGGGCTCTGTCATCATCAGGGAGAGATGAGAGGATTGAGGGACTTAGGCGTTTCAGTAAGATAAGAGGGTAAGACCCCATTCAGTCTGAGATGGAGAGGAAGGCATGACCTGCGCCAGATGAAGGTGAAGGTCACCATGACTATATTTACAGTAAAGTAACAGTTTTCAAATGACGGCACTCTTTAAATCATGAGAGTATCACTGACTCAATTAATGACATAGTGGGAAGAAGCACCAACTGATTTATGACGCACCAAATGCTCAAGAGAGACTAGTTTTGAGAGTGATTTGAAGGAAGAATATTTAACCTGTTTAATTTTTAAGATGGGTGTTTTTAGAGGAGTTAAGGGGGTTTATTAAAATATGCCATCGGAGAGTACCTTGAAAAGTTCTTTCTGAACTTTTGACTTCACTTGGAAAACTATGGGACTCCTGGTGGACTTGATTATTCTGTCTTTACAACTGTTTTTGGTCAAGAGTAAGACATCTTGTAAACTTTTGGCCATGAATTCATCCACTGACCTTTATTAGGCACCAATATTAGCTTAAAATTCACTCTTCATTTTTGATGGTTTCCATGGGTTATTTCATAATTTTGGGGGAACTCTAACATCATGCCAAAGTTTTATATCCAAGTGATCTGCAACACCGTAGTTTGCATGAAGAAATGTTTGCTTTTGTTTTAAAAAAAAAAGGCAAATCACAATGTTAGAAAAAAAAAACATAGTGATAACTTGAAAAATTGTTGCTCTCCGTACTCAATATGAATAATTTAAAGGGAATGTTGTAGTTCTGTGCTTCATTAGAAAAAATTGAACTAATTGGGGAGAGACCCCCAGAGCT
>JAQFJA010000009.1:15609812-15622771 GCA_029874485.1 Naso brachycentron | reverse complement strand
TATGGCTCGTTGCTAGACGTACTGGCTGAGCAAATCTATTTGCTGCCGCTAGGGTGCGTCTAGATTTCTAGGCTACTAATGTCCCATTATTATTTAGAAACAGCAATAATCTGCACCAATTAATTGGCCTGTCGATCAATCGGTCGACCTCTACTTCTGTTGCATCAGAAAAACTCAGTGATAACGGAGGCTGGTGCACCACAATTTTTTATGCTGCAGTCATTGCAGGTATTTATGTGCAGCAGAAAAAATGATGCCATCTGTAGAGCACAGACTGATGGGAATGTGCAGTGTGTGGGACCTTTGATGACGATCAGTGGCTTGTCAAATTCAGAATGTGCCAGGAGACATTTAACAATTATGCGCATCTAAAGCCACATTTTGTCCATCAAATCACCCACCTAAGGTCGCCTGTATCAGTAGAAAAATGGCTTAAGTGACGTTAATGACGCATTGAAATCCAATATGGGCAGTCAGAGCATCCGGACTGAGACCCATGTGTGGAAATCAAATTTGAATCGTATTTTAAGCCACCTCCGAAATGTAGTTCAAATCTAATCTGCAAAAATCAGATATTATGTGGGGTTTTTTTGCTGTCCAGACTTTCTGAAATCAATATAGATATAATCTGGATGGGGTTTGGGCTTGTAATGTGAAAGAGCCTTCCTGAGCTTTAAGGTGCTATTAGATGGATTTTGTTAGAGCCATGCTAACTAACCATGTGTAACAGACTTGATAGTGGTATCAATCTTTTCAATTAACTAAAGCACATAAACACAATTCCTTAAATATTAAACTTTCTTCCTTAATTTCCTCCTTTAATTAACTTTAATAGTGATATTACAAAATAAACAGCAGCCTTTTTAAAATTTTATCATGGAATTTGCAATTGAATCATATCAAACACTAACAGATCAAATTTGGTTGCATAAGTGTATCAAGATAAAAACGGTCATTTTATTTAAAATGTGTTATTGCCTCAGGAAATTTTTTAAAAAACTTTTAATATGGTAGTGCATCGTATACAAAAACTTGGTAGAAGCACATTAAAGTTAATGTTTCTCTTGTGCATCTCACTTTAAGCTACTGATTAACAGTGTAAATAACGGCTCTCACCAGATACTTTAGAATATCAGTTTAAGCTCTATGAAAACGCAGCAGACAGTTTAAACCAACGATTTACAGAACAAGTTATTGATGCGAAATGTGGGCAGAGGAAAAAGTTTGAAAAAAACATTTAGATGATTTCGCCCTGCATGCCCTCCTCGTGAATCTGCCGCGTGTGCTTTCCATACAGATAAGGTGACGAGCGTGTCTGAGTGTGAGCACAACAACCTCGATAACAGAAGGTGCTCTTCAGCCTAACAGCTCGCCTGTTGTGACCAGCCAGAGCATTAACAGCCATAACGAAGGAGCTGCATATGAATGTATCTCTCAGCTCACATGTTTGGTTGGAGAGGTTTAGCCTCTTGTTATTTCTCCCGCAGTCTCTCAGATGAATTGTGAGTGATATTCTCCTCTCGCCTCTGCATATGGAAATAAATGAGCTTGGGTTGCCGTGTATGTATGTGTATGAAATTGCTTTTACAGTAGGTCTGTGTGTCGGGATAATAGCGCTCCTATATTCCTACTGTATAGTTACTCCTGTCAAAGTGACAAAAAGCTCCTCCGTTCAGCCCACTGCTGATGTTGCAGATGAGAGCCGCAGGTTTTATTTCTTCGAGAGAAAGAGAGAGGAGAGGAGGAGGAGGGGGATGGCAAAATGGAAATAGGCGTAAACATGGAAGTATAAATAAACTGCAACCTCTGGGGCTCCACCACCCACCATCTCTTCTGCTCTGCATCTGCTTACACCACCAGTGAACTTTGCTATTTATCCTGTTATTTACTATTATTATCATGTTTTATCTCTGCTCTGAACGGGCTCCTCCAGTCCCGCTAAATGTCACTGCTAAGTTCAGGGATGTTGGTCCTTTTGTTAAGACAGCCTTCACTGCTGCTCCAGCCCCCTCTCTACCTTCATCGCCACATCCTCCTCCTCCTCCTTCCTGCCTGAGGGATGCTCTGAATAACTCTGTTTATATGTCAATACTGAAGGAGGACTGAATTAGAAGCACAACAGTGCATAATTATTTTTGTGATGAACTCAAACACTATAAAACGACTTTATACACACACACACACACACACACACAATAAAATAGGTATTCATATCCTTCACTTTAAGTCTCTATGAGGAACTTTTAACTGGTTATGAATTAATCTACATTCAATACTAATGCCTCACATTATATTTACATCTGCAAATGTGATGATCAGAGAGGAGATTACAGTCCTGTCTTTTACAATGCCTTTGCCCAGTCTGCTCAGTCAGCATAAACGCTACAAAACACTTTACGGCACAGAGACCAAAAGAGACAATTTGTTGTTTAAGAGCATGATTGATCTGCTGTACTCTTTTTTGCTATTTATGGTTGGAAGCAGGAGGATGTTTTTCTTTCGAAAATTTCAGTATTTTGTGTTTTTGGCCGAATTGGTATTGTGCAAATAAGTGGTGAGTTTCTTTCACTCTCTTTCAAAACAAATGCTCACACCAGATAAGATCTATATGACAGTAAACATTATCACTTTTGTCCAGTTCCCGCTACAATTAACACAAAATGAAAGACCTAGACCTGCAGACACACAGACCTCCGTTAGCGTATGCGCCATAGCCAAAGTTGGTCTTTGTGTCGTTTTATTTCCCTTGAAGTAACACATTCAAAGTCAATATTATAAAGTTTTTGAAGTTTTAGAAGTTAATTGAGGCTTTATATGAAACTCTAAATTCCAAACTTTGGAAGTTACACATATATGTTAAATCCATAAGTTTATTACTTTAGATCTCAAAGTTTGGAATAAGGTCTAGTTTAAAAATTGGTCAATACGAAGTTACTTTTACTTGCACATACAGTGAATTCAGCTTCATGCTTGAATGTATATATATAAATACAGTAAGCATGAAACACAATTTAAGCCAAGAGAACATTTTATTCGAGTAACAGTTGGTTTCAAACTAAAGATACCGAATTTAACGTTACAAGCACATTCACACAAGCAATTAACCTTAAGACTTGAAATAATATGCAGTGCTACTCAAGGACCAGGAAGCTCAGAAAGAATTAGAGAGTTAAAGTAAAGCGATTTAAGCAGTTTGAAATATTACTCAACAGCGTGACAACCATTTAAAATCTATTTCAACTAAAGATTCATCAATGCAAATATTTTTATTGAAGTGCTTGGGTTACAAGGTCAGCAACATGTTGCTAAATTTAGCATATATTTACTCAATCGAATAAAACCTTAAGTAAGCCACAGAACTTTGAAAAGGTCCAAATAAAGTGTACAGACTATTTCTGCTAGCACGGCTCCTTCGTCAGTAGCACAGTTAAGCTAACTATGCCAAGTTAACTTGCAAATGGCAGCCTACATTTAGCAGAAACAGACTTCCACTGCTTGGTCCAAGTGATTTCCGGTCAAATATGGTGACCACCCTCGTGCATGCTCCTGCGGACCTCTGCTGTGTCTGCAGCCAGGTGCCTTTCCTTTACTGCAAAGCAACATCATGAAACTTACATGTGCAGGTTTAGCTAATCAAGACCAGCCAAATGTTTCTCATGCAGCTTACATGCAACCTGAATTAGTTAAAGGATCCATCTGTGCTGTGAAGTTGCACACCTTTCAGTCTTTAACTGTGTATGAGTGCATGAAAGGCTGCTGCTCTGAACAGCGTGCAAGTGTCTTTTAACAGCAGGGGAGGTTCCATAAAAGCTCGTCTTTGCGTTTCAGCCTTCTGCATGTGAGCAAATGTGAAGGTGACATGCAAGACCTCATGCATTGCACAGGTGCACAAGTTGCCTTACATGTGACGCTGTGTACGCTGTGTAGTAATCTGTCACATCTCTCAGTGTGTTTGTAGCTCAGATGTTATCTGAAGATGAAGGGAGTCTGCCAGGGATTCATTTGTATCTGTTGCTAAACTTTAATGAGGGCTGTGGGAAATTAAATGACGTACTGTTATTATCATGCTAATTTTGTGATCACTGTCACCTCAGGCAGCTGTTATCAGGGGCCAAAGCATGACAGTTGCTCTATTGGTGATGCTCAGAACATGAGTTAAAACTTTGCAAAAGAAATATTAAAGTAGTTAAAATAAATTTCATTAATATCAGGGGAAAGACGCTTTTAGATAATTTAATGTTTTGTGCTCTTAGATGATTTTTCTTTAGCCCTGTTTTACATTTAAAAAAAGCCATCTCAAAATGTATTGGATTTTAATCCTAGAGCTGCACTGTCATCCAATGAATCAACAGCATTTTTTTGTAGATAAGAAAAGCTGACATTTTGTAGATACAGGTTTTTGACTTTCACCTATCAGTTTGTTGTTTCCTCCTGTGGGTTCAGCCTCTCGGTTCAGTCTACCACCGGTCAGCTCTATTTTGAATCCTCAGAAAAATGTAGAATGTATCCATTAAAATGTATTTATTGGAATTTTATTGTAAAAAAAAAAAAGTAACTAAAAAATATACATATATATCGAAGATGAAAAGTAACTTTCATTGAACAGTTTTAAATGTAATTTAGCCAAGTTTTTCCTGTTCAGAAAAACTTTCTCCTCTGTATTCATTTAATCTTCCTGAGGTCGGTAGCATCTGATTCATATTCTGGGGTAGGCTGTTTATCTTCGGTGTCATAGCAATCCCACATATTGTAATTCAGCTGGTCTGAAAGAACTCGAGACTTCTGCACCTCTCCTTGGCCCTGTGTGCCGGCTTTAGAACATGAAGATTGTGACGGGCACTTTTTGGCCAATTACGGGTAATTTCAGAAAGCGTGTATTCCTTTTGGCTGCTTTATGCTGCACTTCTTAGCAACAGGTGACGTTGCTACGAGCTCATTGGCTGTTGAAACAAGTGACGTGCCTTATGGTCTAAAACTGGCCTCTAGCGACTTGACAAGCTGAGTTGCAGGCGACACCGCCAGCCAGCTTGAGTCGAATTTAGCACAGCTCGGACCAGTTTAGTCCACTGCAACGTTTTGCAACCATTTGTCTTGTCCTGACTCTTTGGTACAACTGGCCTAAAAAGAGAGAGCAACAATAAGGGGGAAGAAAAAAACTTTTGTCCTATTACTGCCACAAAATAAACACAGGTAGGACACTGATACAGCTTGTGCTTCTCTTTCTTCAACATGACAAAGTAACTTGGGAAAAGTGGCTCTTTAGCAGCAGTTAATCCAGCTCATATGCTCACGTTGAGGAAGTAAAGAAATCCACACAAAATAAATCCACAAGAAACATGAACGCTATTGACTTCTGTCTGCTGCTTGCCTCTTTAAGAAATCAAAATAAAGTTAACTGTCCTTCATTCACCTGAGAAAACTACTGCTACTACTGTTAGCCCTTACATGCCCGTATGAGGAAGTCCAGAACACAATAACATCGCTGCAAAAACAGAGTTAAAAAACCTCTTGAAACACAGCATGCAGAGCTAACCGAAACAGCCCACAAGGCTCACTTCCAAATGTGCGACCCAGTGTCCAACACTGTAACAGCATTTATAGGTCAGAAAAGATGGAGCTTAATAGCTCTCCTTTAACTGGTCTAAAAGTAGGACATAAGTAGATAGAAGTAGATACATCAGGGGTGAACATAGGCTGGTATGGTCCGGTACTGCACACCACCAAAAGATTCTGTGGCGGTACGCAGTACTGGAAAGAGAGAAAGGAGCTGTCTGTCAAAACCGACATACAAAACTGGTCACGGTCACACTTTCAGCAAGAAAACACATCTTTTAACGTTATGTCTTTTTAAACAACACACGATCTCCTTATGAATTCCTTCTAAGCTGCTCTGAATTGCTTCTGAACCGTCAATGCTGTGTTTTGATCTGTGCTGGACGGAGCCCAGCTGCCTGTCATTAGTTAACGCTAGTTAACGTTAGCGCTAGCTTCCTCTAACACGCTGCAGCTGACTGATATCCAGCGCTGTGGGGTTTTGGCAGGCAGGCGTTCGTTGCAAAATCCCCAAGTAAAACGTGTGGCAGAGTAAGTTGTGATGTTTTATGATATTCTGTTTTATTCCAACAACACAGACAGCAGCTCTGTGTTACTCTGTATGTTACTGTGTACCTTTACTTCCTAAACACAGTACCTGTGAAAGGGTGCATTTGTTTTATTGTTCTGGGACGTTCAGTTTCTTTCACACCCAAACCACGGACTTTAATAATGCCGTTTGCACTGGGACAGGACGATTAATAAATGACTCAAACAAAATTAGTTGTATTTTTCAAAATAAAACAAGTTGAGACATTTTACTAGTAATCATTTGTTCTCTCATTTATTTATGTGACACTTAAATGTCTGAAAGTCCAAAGACAGAGACTGATTAGCCTAACTGTTATGGTGTTAAATTAAATTAAGCTAATATATATTTAAAACAAAAAAAATGTGTAGGCTATTTTGAAAATTTTGAAAGTTGCACTTTAACTATTAAAAAAAATCTTTTGTTATACAGTGTCAGGTGTTTCTAGTTTCTTTCTACTCCATACACATGTTTGAAACATTTTTTTCAGTGATGCATTAAGCCGAGGAGAACTGAACAATACAAAGTGATGAAGGTTGTGGTAGTAGTACAGACAAGAATTTAGAGCTACTTTCACCCCTGAGATACATAAAGGTTTTTACTGTGCCAAACAGTAAAATTTTTTAAGTTTATTTTAATGCTGTAAGTTTCATTGTGTATTATGTATTGTACAATATCACAGCATTTATACTTTTATTGAAGTAAATAATTTATGCAGTAGTTTTTCTTCTGATAACTTTTCTCTTTTCCAAAATGAGCGCCCTCCTGGAGTAATTAATCTCCGGATGTTAAAGTTATTACTGTGCCGGTTACACATTTCTTCCCCCTCTTATTTTTTATTTTATCTTTTTTGTTAAACCTTGTAAATCAAAGATAACAAATGACTCAGAAGCAGAGGCCACTGTGTTATAAATCATGTGAACACTCTTTTTCGAAGCATAATTAGTTTCCTTCAAGGAATGCTTGTATATAACACAACAGTAAAGAGATGAGGCAGCTGTGTTTTGATTGTAATCCAAGAAAATTAAAACACCTTCAGTTTAATCACCACTTTGAATCCTCGCCATGCAAACAGGATGCGCCCTGCATCAAACAGTATTCTTTCTACAGGTCAGACAGACGGACGCACACGGGTTAAAATAAGCAGTAAAGTCTCAGTTGTAAACTCTTTAGTCACATGCAGTATATTTATAGTTTATTGAAGCCTGTTTTCAAGGTCACTGGGAAACTGTGTCCTGCATGCTGATTATTGGTAGTGTCAGGGATTACATTACCTATTTAGAAATTAATCCCTTACATAAAAAAGAGAATTGAATGAAAATATGTCTGACTGAAACATCAAGGAGAGATTCGCCTCGTGAACAAAAAGCTTGTGCCCTTTGGGGAAAGTACCATTCAATGTTCAAAAGGGGAAAAAATTGCTTTAAACAAAACAAACATGCAAATGATACAACTGGCTTTGCCTGAAGCAATTAATAATCAGCCTTTTATAAAGAGACAAGTGGTGCAGCAGTTTTAATGGTTTAAAATGATAAAGAAATGCATGAATAAGAATATATGTGCCTAAATCAGTAAGATAATAGAGTTTTACCGCAACCCCATCGATATTTCCATTTTTAGTATCTCATGTGAAATACTAAACTTTGAAAATGTTTCTGTGGTCTTTTGCCTCTCACTAAGACTATTTAGTCAACTGAGAAGCTGCATCCTCACTGCAAAGTATTGCAGTGAATGCTGCACAATGCTTCATTATGAAAAGTTCAACCACTTGCCTTTACAATGTGATGATCATAGTGCTATCAAGGCCAACACTAAAATAGAGTATGGAAAAATGCAAAAGCTTTCCTTAATGGCCGTGCACTAAAAATCCATTATCCTCTCACAATGACTAACAATAATTTATGTGGGCATTTTCTGCTAAATGTGATGTTTTACTGATGGAGCTGAGTGCAGGGTCAGCAGCAGTGCAGCTGCCCTCAGCTGGCAGCATTCGGCGTTTTGCTAAAGGACACGTCAGCAGGAGGATCGGGGTCTTTAAAGGAACTGTTAAGCATTTTGGGAATGCATGTTTTTGGATGATCAGATCAACTCTCGTCTGTGCTGTAAACATGAAGCTATGTCCAGCAACAGATTATCTTAGTTTAGATTATCTTAGTTTAGTTTAGCTTAGGTGTTGCAAGAGTAGTGTGGCTCCTTAAAGAGAGTGTGGTCAAGGTGGGAGACTGTGAATTGTGTGTATGTGTGTGTGTGTGTGTGTGTGTGTGTGTGTGTGTCGAGTGATTGGAAGACAGCAGGCAGTTATTTTAGCAGTTGAGTAGTTGTTTTGATGAACTGTGCCGACTTAAGTTCTCAGTCAATTAAGACCGCAGCTTCTCAAGGCCAAGGTGGAGTCTCCTGTGTCCTGTTTGACCACTGCTGGTAAAGTGAAGCAGCAACAACTTTGGCCCCATTTCCCTAACCACAGTCCAGATTCAAAACAGGAAACAGCTAACGCTAGCACTACGTAGCTATGCAAGCAGTTCCAACCATGCAATCGACTGTTTTTTGCAGAAGACATAGAATCATTTTTTAATCAATAAAATATTTAAATGAATACATTTTTGTCATATTATTGATTTCTTTGTCCAGTGAGCCAGATAATGTCCAGTGAGCCAGTCATTATTGGAAAAATGACCCGCATCAGCCTGTTGGGATTCCTTTCACAATAATGACCAGTGACCGCTGGACATTATCCCTTCTTATTGGCACGGTGTAGAGCTAACAGCTTAACAGTCTTGTCTTTCAACTGAAAAAAACATCCACTGTGCTAATGGAAACACAGCCAAGAGTCCAATAAAAAAATATACCACATTGGTCAAATAGAAGGCAATTAAGTGTGTTTGATTGTAAAATGATTTTTTAAAAAAAACAATAACACGTATAAAATGGAGAGAGAATCTCTGATTTGATATTTACAAGAAATAATCTGCTCAAAATTGTTTTACACAAACTACCTGCAGGTTTGCATGCATTATTTCAGTTAATTGTGCAGTTTATCCATTATTCATTATTCTTCCAAGTTTGGGAAACATTGAACACCAGCATAACCTGTCAAATTGATTCAAAATAGTTCTATACTACTTCTCTGAATGATGCTAGTTCATGTCTCTGACATTCAATACCAGCTCTGTAGATCTAACTCTTTAAAAAAACTTTCCATGATGTTGTGTTTTCTGCTGTAAAGGGTGCTGACGTGCACTAAAAACATGTTTTACTGCTTGTTGCTGTATTGGAAAAAATACATGAAGAAGTCCTGTGAAAAATTTGAGAACCGCTGAACTGTACGCCACCCTGCTGCATGAAAAAGTTCATGAACGTTGACATGTGGAGCGCACAGCAGCTTATTTATCACCTCTACATCAGACATGAAGGTGATCCAGACATGCTCTAGATCAAAGCCAGCCAGTCTGTGTGAAGATCCAGCACATTTCACTTGTGTGAGACTGATGGCTTTCAAATCCACTGCTGTCTGCTGAACTCTGCTGTCACATTGGGTTCTAACATACAACAGGGATAACCTATTTAGAGATTAATCCTCGTCTCATAAAGCACATTTATGTGTCACCCGTGGCCTGAACCATTTAGGATGTTTGGGCCGTCTGGGCTCTGCGTGCGCAGCTGAGAGATGATATTGCACTTAACATGGTTTTGCTCGGCGTGGTGACATATTCATAGCTGACATCCTGTTGTGGATTTATTCCACGTGATTACATTTTTACCGCAGCACATCGTTTCTCCTCACTCGACCTCCTAAATAAAGCAGCCCTGGAGCTCAATCCATTAATGTCACTCAAGCACATGAATATCTTGTGACAGTTCCAGAAATAGGCTCTTAAATTGTGATTGTTATTGAGGTATACCATTATATTATTTGCTTTTGGTGTACTGGCACAATTGATCTGATTGAGTGAGTGAGAAAGCACTTTTTTATTCATTGAATTCCTCATTTATTCAGCAGTCTTCCTCACCACCAGCTGTTTACCCTCGAACAGTTTCATTAATGTCGGTGGAGAGTTTCAGTGTCACACAACGCTCGGTAAATTACAGTTCTAGGGCAAAACTTTTTTTTAGGGTTAAATTACAGAATCTGTCTCTGTATCAGCTCTCAAAGCACATGTCGATTAATCTGCAGTAAATATTTCATGCTTCCAGTATCTTTACTTGTGCTGTTATCAGGATTCTCATTTGTTTTCCTGCCTTTGGAAACTCAAACTAATTCAGCGCAGCTAATTACTTTTTCTCTCCTGCTTCCGGATGCATCTGAGCACCCGTTTCTTCAATTGTGTGTTTTAATAACAAATGGTTCTACAAGTATTAAGATTGGAGGCTAGTAGCCTACCAGGACTCGCAGTGATGAATAAGTCTTGACAGCAATGTTGAGGGATATATATTGTTTTCTGGGACATTGGACGATTTCATCTGGCAACTATTGTAAGGGAATGATTAAAGGGAAGCTCCCACTGAGACTTGTATCAGTACACAGAGTTATGAAGGCGCCGTGCCACTGCTGAGAAGCACCTCTGAGCATCCGAGGGGCTCAGAGGTCGTGCTGCGCAGTGCTCTTAATTATTTTCTTGGTTACAGTCCCAGTCCTCCATAGTTAAAGGTATAAATCAGTGCTGAAAATTGGGGCTGAGCTAATTCACTCATGTAAAAAGCCTTCATGCTTATTAACGTCGAGCTCGTCTCCTTTGGGGAAGTTCCTTTACATAGGCATCTGGCAGAAACACTGATGACATGACTGCGACATCAAACAGACCTGTATATCATCTCTCCACCCTTCTCCCTCAAGTGCTCATGTGACATGAACTTTCTATAATGCGTATGATGAAATATAGGACACATGGAGATAATTGGAGCTCCTACCCTTTGCCTTAAAGCAGTTTTGTGTCATTTTTAGAAGGGGAAATAACGCATTCTTCCTCCTACAAATTAAAGTTTAACTCATAAGCAATAGAAGACACATTTGCTCACTTCAGTATGTCTGTGGTCTTGCTGCTTGTTGCTGCAGCCTCACTTGGCCTGATATGACCAGTAGCTTCTCATGAGTAATGTTATCAACCTTTAAAAGAATATTGCTGACATTATTGAGGTAGTTTATAACTTTTATGTGCTGGTGCTACTCTTACATTTCATTTCAGGAGGTCACAGACAAACGTTTTAAGTGTTCAAAGCAACATAAAAAATAAACACATCGTGCATTGTCGTTTCCTGTCCTGAATGACTCTTATGTGCTACCTTATGCTCTACATCTGCTCTCCAGTTTTTAAGTTTTTTTTTTATTTTTTGTGGCGTGCTATAAACTTTTCTGTCTTTTTACTTGTCAACGAGGATGCAAAATGAAAAAAGTAAGGTATGCAAAATATCAATTGTTGCTGCTGACTGTGGGGAATATTGAAAGAATGGCCCGGGGGTGATTTCAAACACAGCGATGCTTTGTTCCACTTGTGGCCACAGTGTCCCCTTAGCAAAAGTTACAGTCTCCATTTAAATTTGATTATTTTTATTGTCTTTATATATTGTCCTTTTTTTTTCTTTTCCCCAGAAAATCTTGTGTGTGTGAATTTCCTCTGTCGAGTGTCTCGACATGCTGCTCGTTGGAAGAAACTCATCAGTCTCTGTCTTAGTCCTTATATATAAGTCTTGCCACTTGGCGGCCAACTCGGCAACGCTCTCTGGTAGCTATTTTGGACTAAGAAGATCAGAGCCCTGTCTCAGTGAATGGGAAGGTAGCCATAACTTCACTTCTAATTGACATAAAAACTATATGTATAGATTATATCTCTGTATCTCTGACAGACTGTAACCACTCCTTCCTGTCACCCAGTCGGTCAAATTATTGTGAATCTGCTGTGGGCTTGCGTCAGGGATTGGCCGATATCTTTCCCGGTTCAGCTGTTATAAAGCGTGAAATTAGCTTTTGGAGGAAAGGGGTGCAATACTTGCTATACACGTATACACGTATCTTTGGCATTCAACCTAAATCTAAAGTTTTCTATCAGTCTCGTCTATTTAAACGTGTCAGCTACAATAAATAAAACAGACTTTTAGGCCATCATGCATTTGCCTCCACGTTTGTAGTTTCCCCTTTACAGTCATTTTCTGAAAACAATCATACAGACTTTGCCCTCTGACAGGTTTGATTGCCTCGCCTCCACTCTCTCCTGTGGAGCAGAAACTGCTGTTGAAATTCACGTGTTGGTTCTTCAAGGAACTACACAGGAACTCGGTGATGGGCAGATGTCAGACTTCTCTCTGCTCCGCTCTCCGGCCTGACCCGTCCACGTGGGGCGCATTAGAGGTCGAAGAGCAGTGACAGGTGCTTTTATCCCTCATCTTCTTCGTTGTCAGAGATTTTCTTTCTGCTCCGGTGCTCCCCATCGTTAGAGTTACAGGTGCTACCGATTTGTCAGCGCTTGACAAGTTTCTGCTGTTACTACCTGCAGTGTTTTCCTGCTTTGGTTGGAGGGTTGTTGTTTACAGTGTGGAACCATTCGTCTCTCCGGATTGTGGTTTTTCTTCAAACCTTATTTTTAAGTTTCAAAACACATAAAAGTTGACAAGTGCCACATAAAGGCTTCAGTTCTGGTTAGAAATAAATATGAAAAAAATAAATATCAAAATTCAATTTATAAAAACATCCTCAAGTTGGCAGAAAAAAACTTTTGAAGCTTGCTTGAGGTGGGCTTTTTTTTTTTGCCTTTGTTGAAGAGCAGTTAACGTGCAAAATGGGAGATGGAAACAGCTGTGTGGAATAAATAGTGATATAGTCAAGATTTATCAGCTGTTGCCACGCCCC
>JAQFJA010000009.1:15592791-15605392 GCA_029874485.1 Naso brachycentron | reverse complement strand
AACCTCAGAGAAACACAGAACAAATCTTATTTTCAGGTTTTAAAGAGGAAAGAAGGAGAAATAAGCCACAAACCGAACTAAGATTTATACTTTTTATTTGTATAACGTATAGATGGCATAAAGTGCAAATACAGAAAAACATTGTCTGAAAACAATAACAATAAGATGTGGATTTTGTGTGCCCTGTAAGCAACATTCGTAGTTACCGCTACATACCTGTTTGTGTGATGAACTGTACTACTTGTGGTTGTTTTTAGAGATTTTAATGTCTAATAGTGCTACAAGTTTTTTGGCCTGTGCTATAAAGCTATCAACTTCCTTAGCACCAGTGTTGTGTCCAAAAAAAGTTCATGTACAGCCCTGTATACAATCACCTCACAGAGCACACTTTAGTTTCTATAGGGTGTTTGCATGGCTTTCTCATTGTTTCGGTTTTACGGCCCAAAACTTCATTCTTTCAGGGATCTCAGTGCTCTCATCAACCTTGTCTCCAGCTGCAACAAACAGCTGTTCTAATGTAAAAAAGTTGCCATAAACCAACTGCACTTATGTGTCTGCTCAGCAGGCAAGCAGGCAATGATAGCAGCTAGCTGGTAAAAATAGGAGCATTTAGCAGCTTTAGCAGCAGATATTTCCCTCAGGAGTTAGACTCACTCGAGATTAGAAGAGAGAGAACACTGGACAGACATCAGTCATAAAAATGACTCCAGAAAAATGCTAATATTGCTTTGTGTGATATTATGTTGTCTGTCTGGCTTGATCCATTCATTAATATTATTATTAACATACTCAAGGCTCCCTTTTCTTAATCATTTCTACCACGAATATCACTCATTTTCTTGAAAAATAATATGTTTAAAATTGATTTTTCTTCAGATTTTATGGCTATAAATTTATGACATTTGTATGTCCAACAGTTCTCGTTTCTGCTGCAATAAGATACAATAAGATAAAGACTGTTCACTGCATTTTACAGTGAAGTCTCCTCTGTACGGTGAGTTCAGCATAAAAATTTGAATGATTAATAGAACAACATAAATAAAAATGACAATGTGCAAATACAGTGAGGTGCTGATCGTGCACTGCCGCTCCTTTTTTAGTACTTTTGTAATTTGTAATTCCAGTTTGTGCCTGAAGTTTTGTATTGAAAAACTAGAGTTGTGCTTTAGAAGTGGAACCTTTTTTGTAGCGGATTTTATTTGCAAAGCCGAGGAAAAACGGCAGAATGTAATGTTTAAGATGAAGCAGAAAAGGGACAATGCAACTTTGTCATGTTTTGTAACAAATTATGATCACTGCAACTGTATTTTTGGTCTTCTTAACCCATGTGGATTGGGCACTTTAGTGCATGACACGTAAATAAACTCAAACCAGTCAATCAATCATGTATTAATATTTTTTTTTGTTCTAACTAAAAGCTGATGAGTTATAAAATAATAAAACCTACACATACTTGAGAATGTATTTCAAAGTGCACAGAAAGAATCATCTCTCTCATGAACTCCATTCACATGTCACCAGATGTCACCGACACCGAAGCCTCCGTCTTCCCATGTCAATAGCAGTCTGGGCGATCTCATTTTGAGCTGTAACCTTTATCCAGCTGACCACTGTGTTCTCTCATAACCAAGTCATAAATCACACACGACGCCTGTCACACAGAGCAGAGGTGCTGCTCAGGTCTTGTGGCAGCGCTGCATGGATTTCTGCTGCTCTTATCAAATATCATTCAACATGATAATCCCAGCGGCGTGGAGTGGGATGCGAGCTCCCAGATGCGGTATTTTTGCCATTTATCTCCTCTCGTCTGGTGTGTGTGTGTGTGTTTGTCTGTGTGTGAGCATCTGTCTCACCCTCTGTCACTCTGCGTCACTGTCTATGTCGGCTCCCGTCAGCACATTAGACCCATTTCATGAGGTTCAGGCTTAGGATGTACGATTTTATCCTCAGTTTATCTAATAGTTATGACAGAATTATGTCTTTGATTTTATTACTTGTAAATCTATCAAATTTTAAGTCAATTTTGACATTTATTTTAGTCATAAACTTGTATTTAACATTTTCTCTTGTTTTATTTTAATTATATTGTGGTTGGTTAAAAGATTGCAGATGACAAATGTTGCATCTGGTGACGTTAATTTACTGACTGTGTCTTATGTGAAGTTTCCCACACTAATAAATGTAGATAAAAGTCTGGGTAACACTTTCTGTGAAGCCTGTCTCTTTAATGCATTATAACACACATTTATTATGTGTTGTAGGTGGTTATGGCTGGTGTCAGGGTTAGGGTTAGGAACAACCTGACCGTGTTACCAAAGTCTGTAATAAGGTGAGGTACTTTATTAATCTCCAAAGGAGAAATTCGCAGTAGTTAATAGTTGAGTTACTTGTGTTTGAGTGTATTGGCAGTCGTTATTTTTCAGTAAAACAGTTCATTTAGGTAAAAAAAATAATTCATCATACTTTTTAAAGTCAGATTTTTTTTCCTCCATATTGTTGTGTATGTTAAATTGTGGTGTGTCTTTGTCCTCCCTCATTAGAAGGTTGTTTAGCTCTTATGGCTTTATTAATGTGATCAGCTGATGGCCACTGCATTGTGATGTCAGGTTGCGTTCCATCAGAAGTTGACTTGGGCCCACCTTTTTAGTCTGTTTTTGTTTGTTTGTTTGCTTTTTTCACAGCCCAGTGTGGCTTTCTTGCACATGATGGATGAATTAAAGGATTTGCAGTTTCCCAACAACAGTTGAATGTGTCTGAAACAGCCCTTACTGACCCTGCTGTGCCCGAACGAATGGACTCTCCAAGTAATTACAAGAATTTATGGATATAAATCGACTGAATAGTTTAGTTTACAAGAAATTTCCTTTTGACTTAATAGCTACATATAAGTTCATTTCTAGACATCACAGGGCACCGTGGTTTCTGTGAAATAAAGTGCCAAAAAAAGTGCTAACAAAACTTGGTGACCATTTCACAACAGTAAAACATCTTAAAATCTTCTTAAACTACTTGCGCAAAGCTCTGGTGTTCGTGTGTTTTTGTGGATGTTCTTTTGGTCTCTGAGTTTAGATACCAATCACGAACTGCAATGTCACCAGCCATCTTTTTTGTGAGCTGTTCTACATCTCTCCCCTCATTTTTCTATCACTTAATCTGTCCAATTGAAGGCACAAAATACCTAAAAGTTTTTATTATGTGCTGTCTGAAAACTATTTATTTTCAAACAGCTAAATAAACGTCCCTGAGACCTGAGTGCATGACAATTTGCAACTGGTGGCTTTCAAAAGCTGAAAGAAATCCTCGTGTAGTCAGTCATATTTATCACATCACCATCTGCTCCACCGACGGCTAATTAAGCTATAATCATCATTTTTCTTTTATTGCTAATGCTATCATTTTTATGCAGGAAAAAGGGGAGTTTGATGGATATTTAGTCATGATATTCACTGACTAAGAGCTCTGACAGGGCCTTGAGTCCAGCTGGAAAGCCTCTGCACCGCAGGGACAACTGTGAATGAAACCCACAGGGATTAAGACCTTGCAAGGGCAGCACGTGAGCAGGAGGTAGACGATCTGTAATCCACTGAGAGAAAGAGCTGGGGATTGAAAAAGAACAAATCAGGGTGGTGGTAGAGGAGGAGGAGTATTTGCGTCATGCAGCTGTGGCTTTCCATCATGACATCTGGAGGAAGGTGGACAGAGCAGCCTCTCCTACCAATGGCACTGTTAAGTGTGAGTTACTGCACCTGAAAGACAGAGTGTAGCCAAGTGTACAGTACATCAGCGGCAACATATGGCCACAAGCACCACACTGTATACAGTAAACAGACATCAGCATGAAATGTGGCTGTTTCTGCTGTGAGCACAGATTGGAGCTCGCCGCAGAAAATAATTCACTCCTCTATTGGTTTGTACACGTGATTCAAATGAGCTTTGCCTCACACTGAAGGGCTATTTCGCAGCAAACAGGAAGGGAAGGGCAGTAAACAACCTTAGACTGCAGACTGCAACATGCAGCCGCCAAGATTTCTGTGCTGGCATCTGAAAAGACGCTTTGCAGGCTGGAGTTTAGGTTTATTTGTCAGATGTTGGATCCAGAAAATAAACAAAGCTTACATTTTTGGTAACATTATTGACTTGAAATAGCCTTGATAGCTGAGGGTGTTTTTAGAATAAAAGCAAATGCCCCCAAAATTCTCTTAAAGGGATATTCCCAAATTTTTTGACATATGGCCTCATTTTGGACCGACCCAGTCCTATTTCTATTGATAGAGACCATTTTCAGCTCACTGCATGCAATACGTAGTTTGCACGGCTCGCCTTTTTGCCACTAATGCTAATGCTAGCACTAACACAAGTCAATGGCAACAACAGCAGCCACTACAAAACTCAGATGGAACGTTCCACAGTGCTCCCAAAGCAAGTCTAATATGATGACAGTCTATAAAGGAGAGTTCGAGTGTTTGTGGAATCATTTTTTACAGCTGAATTTTGTTTAATTTGTGGCTCTGTTTAGGATTAGTAGCAACAGGAAGTAATGAGTTTGGCAGCTTCTTGTCACCGTTAACCCTGAGCAGAGCCACAAATTAAAGAAATTCTGCTGTAGTTTGACTTCTAAAATCATTCTACGAACATTTAAATTCGCCTCAGTAGATTATCGTCACATTAGACCTGCTTTGTGTGCAATGCGGAATTTTTAATCTGAGTTTGGTAGTGGCTGTGGTAGTGGTTGATGCCAGTAACTTGCACTAGCATTGGCACCTGCATTAGTGGCAAAATGGCAAGCTGTCAAAATTCCATACTGCATGCAATGAGCTGGAAATGGTCTCTATCAATAGGAGCAGGGCTGGGCAGGTCAAAAATTAGGTTTATGTGAAAAATTCAGGATTATCCCATTAAAGGTATCCCCTCACTAGAGCAATGCACCTTAAAAATGTCGCAAGAACAAACAATAGAAGTGGGAAAAAATTAAATTACTGTTGTTATTATTTGCCAGTGTTTGTTCTTCAGTACTTTTAGCAAAATGGTAACATCAGCATATTAATACTTACATGCTGATGGTTTAGAAGTTATGTTTACAGTGTTTACACCATGCGTTTTGCTTATAGCATGCTAACATCTGCTAATAAGCACTAAACACAAAGTCCAGCTGGACCGATGCAAAAGTCATTAGCTTTGCAGGCAGGAGGTAGAGCGGGGTCGTCTACCAATCAGAAGGTCGGTGGTTCGATCCCCGGCTCCTGTGGTCTGCATATTGACGTGTCCTTGGTGAATTCTGTGTGTGAATGCTGACTTGGGTTGTAAAAATGTTTTGAGTATTCAAAAGACTAGAAAGACACTGTAAAAATACAGTCCATTTATAGTCCATCAATGATGGGGCTGCAGGAAAAGTTGAAGGAAACCAAAATTTTATCTTAACTGGAGTAAATGTGTTTTCCAACATTCAAATAGCAATCTGATGTGCTTACATGTAATGTGTGCACAAACTTTTCAAACAGACAAGCACAACCATCCCAAGAGCCATGCTGCTAGCACTGCTAAAAACAACCTCATATTGACTGCATTCAAGGTGAAACATTTGAGAATTTCTTTTAATTACACAAACTGGTGTTTTCGAATGCATCCTCTTTTCGGACAAGCTGCATCCTGAGGAACCTTCACCGTTTGGCACCACGTGCAGCCGTTGCTTGTTAACCACATACAGAAAGTTTCCTGCCGAAATAAAACGCTGAATGTTCACAACCACATCACGTCCTCTTACTTTTGCTGGCATGAATGTGAATCCCTCTGTTGAATATTATTGAAGCTGAGCTGAGCTTTTTTACTTATGAATAGTAACATTTCAGAGAATGTCATCATCTTCTCACTGAGAATCAGAAATCGACATCAGGTAACGTTTTTACCCCAAATGTATATGTAGCATTTTAAAATAAAATCAATGTCTTTTTTTGGTTGAATAAAACAGAATTGAGTATTTTTATGATGTGTCCGCAGGCTTAAAAAGTAGAGGTGGAGCTACCGGAGGGATTAACCTGAATTTTTCCCTTTTTTTTTTTCTACTGTGCCTGCAGTCAACCTGCAGCTCTAATCCCCTTCCTGCTCATCACCATCTGTCATCTGTAATCTCAACCACTTCAGCCCACCCTTTACTCATTTTCCACTCTTCTCTCTGTCTCTCTCTCCTATTCACCTCACTACATTATTGACTTAAATAGCCACGGACAGGTGGGGTATGTTCGGACCAAGCTGCACTCTCCTTCAGCGTGTAGACCATCCTGAGCTCACTGAACACATTGCACACTTACCTCGACATAGAGGGAGTTCGGTAAATGTCAAACCTTCTGAGAGAAGTGCTGATAGGGCACCCGACCAGGTAGCTCATTATTTCCCGCATAGGCTCTAATTAAAGAGGTATAGCATGTTCCACATCAGGAGCTGCAGAGAGGCTGAACGAAAGGCTGCAATCTGAACTGGTGGATGATCATAAAGAAGCAGTTAGTGTGAGAGTTGCACATCCACTCTGCTATTCACTGACCTGTCACAGCCTCACCTCCTCTGCATCTGAACTGAGGAGGCTGAATGTATGAATAGTGATCATGATCATGGGTGTGATGAATTTGTAAAGTGTCTTGAAAATCCAGTCAGGTTCTTAACAAGTCGTGTCCAGACTCTGTCTCAGGGAGAGCCTCGTCCCATAAGAGAGTTGCAGCTTTTTCCCCACCCGATCAAACTCAGATAAAAGCAGACTTTTAAAGGCTTCACGTCTTTGTTTAGAGATGTTTAAAATAAGGAACTGACAACCACATTTTAGATAAGAACTATAATCTATCAACAGGGCTTTTCTTATCTGGCTGTTCTCTTTCACTAAAGTATATTTCATTTTAATGCAGTTACACAGCTTTAAAGGTGCAAAAAATGACGAAAATTACAAAATTAGATGTTACAGTATTGTGTTGGGAGGTCATAGAGGAGAGACAAAGGCAAGGAGCAAGAGGCCTGATATTCTGATACTCTAAGCAGGGTAACCTGTAGCCCAAGTGAGTGTTTTTCAATTTTAGGGTTCGAATCCCTTGGGAGTCACCAGGGGGCACAAGGGGAGTTGGAGAAACTTGGAGAAGAAGGGAATGGGACAAAAATGAAAATAAAATTTAAAAATCCTTTGTAACATGAATTACATTAATACATGTCTTTTTTGATGTTGCGCTTTGTTTGTTCTTTTTCTCTGCCAATCTTTCAATTTAAAAAAAACACACACACACCATTTAAGCCAATCACTACTGAGCAGCCACTAAAAGTGACACTGATTTATCGAAGAGTTGCTGTGCCACTGAAAACCAGTTCTTCCTCCTGCTAAAACAGAAAAATTTCAGGGGAAAAAGTTACATTCACTGTTACTGCTACTGGTGAACATTAAGACAGAAATGACAAAAAAATGTTGAAAAGTTAATTTCATGAACTGTTGCACTCAAGTGAAGTTCTTAAACTCAATCTGAGCATGTCCATTTGACCTCTCTTTGTAACTTTATCCAACTTCACATCAGAAAAAAAGTACTGTACACTTTTTTTGACAGTAGTTATTTGCAATATTAAAAGTTTACACAAAATGTAGTGTCTTGTAAATACAGTGCCTGGTTCGGATGATTAGAATTAGTTCTACTTCAAGCAGCTGCAACATTTAATGCTGCTTACACAGCAAGTCGGTAACAATAACCTGATATGATACATTTAGCCTTTACTGCACACATTCAGTTTCCTTTTTCCACCTCTGTTGGCCCACATATTTCACTTAAAGACCACATGAAATGAAAAATACGTTTTCCCAGTTTTAATCCTGTGTCCATGTGTTTATTGTCATGTTTGATATCATGTCATGTTTTGTGCCAAATATATGTCAAAAACAAAGTTTTTTTACATCAAAATTCTGTCTTTTCTCTCATTGGAAAATATTTTAAAATTTTTTGATAAGTCATCCTGTACTTGGAGGCGTTTCTAATTTTTCATTCAATGAAAATGCTTTTGGATAAGTCAGATAGTATAGACCCAAGCCTACCAGTGGGATGCATCAGCTCCATGGCTCCCATGATCATTTTCTTCCTCTGTTTCATCCCTGTATGATTCATCAGTAAAATCTGCAGGTGTGCGTGAAGATGGCAGGGAGAAGTCCTCTACAACAGAGATGAAGCTGTCATCATTAGCATTAGCTGCTAGGTACTATCAGTCTAGTGGGGGTGGAGAGTGGAGGGAGGCGTAATGAACATTCAGCCCCACTGGCTACTTTGAATGTCTATCAATATCCATGACGTGTTCCTGCCTCGAGGTGGGTTTGGACAGTATGCAAAACCAAATCGCACTCTGACTTCTGTTTCACAGGCCTTTAAGTACATCCTTTAATTGCAGAACTTGTAATGGAGTACATCTACATTGTTGTATTGCTCCATGTACTTCATAAAGAAGTCTGACATTTGTCCTTTAGGGATGCCAAACAGTGATGAAGCCACAACCAGCAGCTAAGGTAGCTTAATACAATCTGGGAAAGGGAAAAGCAGGTTTTTACAGAGGCCGAGAGCGGTCATGGTTGCTATTATCTTTTTCCATTCTGTTATCTCAAGATCACGAAAAAAATCACTTCATTATTACGGGATAACAGCTTGTTTTCCCTTGATAACGGGGTTTTTAAAAAAGCCTGTTGTTACGTCTTTTCTACCAATTTTTATCAGAGATCTGTAGCACCTGTAAGTAGGCTCGCTGAAAATGTCACATAAGGGAGTTTCCATTGATCAACACATCACACTGGACTTCAGTCAAGTTCTAACACAGGCAGAAATGCACTGTGTCTTTCTGTTTGAGATAACATTCAGATCGTCACTCGTAATTTTAGGAGAAGACAAGCCCAGATGAAGCTTCACAGACGATCACACTTCAGTGAAGCTGCTGGCGGCGATCTTGACGGGCAAATCTGTGATCATGAACCACACACTCGCTTTCGATCACGCGATGAAAGCTAACCTGATAAATCATCCCATTATCTCAGCAAAATGAGCCTTGTGTTCCCGTGATAATGTATTAACTTATTATGTTATCATGGGAAAACGAGCCGTTATCCCATGATAACAAAATTATTTTTTCATGATCTCGAGATAACAGAATGAAAAACATACTAGCGATCAGGGCCTCTCTTGGCTTCTGTAGGTTTTTGCATGGATTAAACAAAAGAAATACAGAGTGTCAGCCAGCTTTAGATCTGTTAACAGGTTAATTTTATCTCCATATGATAAAGATAGGCTTGCTGTTAATCTGTTTCCAGGCTTTATGCTAAGCTAAATTATCTACCTGCCTCCTGAAGCTTTAAGATCTGTGTATAGACACGTGAGTAGTATCAATCTGACTTTCAAGAAAGCTAATAAGCATGTTAAAATGTCAAATGTTTCCTTTATTTGAAGGATTTGAATTATTTTTCTGCCACACACTCCTTGTCGTTGATGCAGATCAGACTCTTACTTCTGCAGTTGAAATGTCAAGAAAAATTATGTTAATGTGTGCAAATGTCGTGTATGCCGTCACTTGATATTCAGCAGATAAAGACACAGTTCTTCATGGCACATTCTCCTCGCTCACGGTTGTAAAACGTCAGGCTGAAAATTGGGCTCCTCAGTGGACACAGGCTCATTATGCCGTCCTAATCCCTGGAGATGGAACTTAAGGCTTGTAGCGGTGGTGTAGATGATGCCGATTGTTCCAGCTGGTGAGTCTATAAGGCGGCCAGGACTTGTGTTCATTTCCATTCTTTGCTTCTGCCCCTTCGAAAGCTTTGAGCCATATGTTACAAGCAGCTCAATCTGCTCCAATTAGAGCTCACAGCAGGCCACAGCAGGAGCATGACATGATGGCATGACAGCGGAGTAGTTCACAAAATCATCTGCATACATGAGAATTTGGTTAATGGGCGCAGGGCAGTGACGGAGGGACAACTAATGGATGTGTTCTTGTCTTCATGACCCGAATTTATACCCCATCAAAATAAAAATTACAACATATAATCAACAAAGATTAAACAGAAATGTGTGAAGCAATATGTTTCCAACCATAAATGAACATTAACAACAGTGGTGGCAGTCTGATGGAAGACAGCCGCTGTGTTGAAACACAGCCTTCACTTTGAGTGAGAGTGAGGAGATGCTGGCTGTGAATCATCTTGCTTTGTTCTGTTCTTACCGTCAAGGTTACTTCTTTCACACACCACGATAAAGGAAATGTACATCAAATAAAACACATGAGACTCTTTCATTTGTAAATCAGGGACGTGATTCTTCCTCTTCCACGGTCTGTTGAGGCACTGAAGCCCTCTGTTTCTTATGGCCAATCAATATCAATAACAACAACCTTGCACTGCACTGCTGCCTTTGATTTTTACAACGTTCTTTTAGAGCAGAATTAGGGTTTATGTGATTTGAGAAATAGATAGAACATCACGGACAATGTTATTGGTATGCTATAAAAACAAGATATTACCTTTGTGATCTTTCTTAAACTCCCACTTTGGGACTGTCTGCTGTAATGCCTTTAGCAATGAGGGACTTATCTCTAGTCCAAGGTCCTTGCTAATTATATAATTTCAAATCAACTTTTTTCTTTGTTAAAGGATAAAAGCTACCCAATTAACTGTACAGCTCTAAAGCCTTGTGGTATTCAGATGCTTCAGCCTGACATTTAGCTAATTTCACTGCATTAGAAAGGCTCTTTTAGTAATAAATGACCTGCTGCATGCAACACCCACCATTCTGACCTGAAGTCGTAGATCTGCACAACTTGAGTACAGCTCATTATACTATCACAGTATTCTTCTATTTTGCATATTTCTGTTTCCTAAACATGCATTACCTCATTATTTTGGCCACTTAGCTGCAGCGCAGGAATAAGCAGTAAACAGGTCATAGGCGTGTTATGATACAATGAAAGTTAGCATGTGAGAAAATGCTGGGAAAGAGTTTCTCTATGAATTTGTCGCTACAAGTCGAATGTTTAATTATCGTAGCTGTATGAAGGTGTTTTTTTGTGAGTTTGTCATCATCTACACACACAAGGATGCACATGCAAGGTTACTGTTATGTAGTACACATTCTTACTGATGGAGTTGGTATTCAGCTGACCTACAGGTGGCAGTAATGTGCCAAGAAATGCAGCGATGCGCCAACAAAGCAGGAAAAAAGGAGACTGGTATCTTGTAAACATGTCTGTCCACAACACAGGATTTAGAATGTTCAGAAATCTGCTTTGCAAATATTTTTTAAGGAAAGAAATCCATTCAACACTTTTTTCAATTTTTTTTAATCGAGTTAATCACTATAAAATTCTGTGATTGATCACAAATTAATAACACATCTTTTTATTTAGCTCTAAATGTACCTCAAAGGGATATTTTTCAAGGTTTTTATAACCTTATCAACATGAGAGCAGACAAATATGCTTGTTTTATGCAAATGTACATTTATTATTATTGCAGCAATTCAAAACAATTAAAAATACCCCTTCAGTCTGGTCTCCTTGTCTTATTTAGCCTACTATTAGTCATAAGTGTCATATGAAACACTCACCCTACATTCAGGAGTCAGAGCACACTATGACATTGTCGCAGTATAATACCGACTACAACATGGTGTCAGAAAACAGAGTTACGCAGTTATTCAAGCGACCTACAGCGTGCTAATGAAGCTAGCCTGGAAGCTAACAGCTGATTGCAACCAACCAGCAGGAACATGGAGCAAAACAAGCCGCAGTCACTGCTCAGACTCACTGGTAACCTTATAATAGTGTCCAAATAAATACAGACTACGACAAATACTGTCAAGAATATAAAATTACTCCTCCAACTTTGGCTTTCTAGTCTTAAGTTATGTATCTTGTATATATGGTGGCGGCTGCATTGCTTCCTGATTTCTCATACTACGGAGCAGGCCGAGGGTCAGAACATGTGCGTATTAATTGCATGTGTAAAAAAAAAAAAAAAAGAAATTAATGACATTAACGCGCTATTTACGGTTGTAAACCGTTATTAGTGCGTTAACTTTGACAGCACTAGTGTAAACATGTTCTCTGATTATCAGATCTGATTCTGTTTTTGTCTTTTTTTTATCAGAAAAGTGTTTTCCTTTCCTCATTTTGTGTGTTGATTTGGGTCTGTTTGTCAGGGAAGGCAACAGGTTGCATCCTTTCTTTTTTTCTCAGTGTTTACCCATTGATGGTTTGCGTCTGCATGTCGATTTTTGCTGCTTGTTGCAAAGTGAAAATCTATTAATTACATTTGGACCTTCGATGCAACAGTCCCACATTTCATGTGTTGTTGGGCAGCGACTCAGTCTGTTCAGTAGCTTAAGACCCTTTTTCTAGAGCTGTTAACTTGCCTAATCTAAAACACTCATTGTACACAAAAGGAGCTGCTGCCACTTAATTCCTGACAATTAATTTCTGACTCGATGTAATGGCCCTTTGTATCCACTTTGCATTCAGCCGGCCACAATCACAGAGAGGGGAAAACTCTCCAAACACATACAGACCAGCTAGAAAGGAAAGTTACATTTAATAAGAGAGCCATGTGAATAAATGG
>JAQFJA010000009.1:15440431-15460223 GCA_029874485.1 Naso brachycentron | reverse complement strand
ATATGCGCGGCTAAAAATGTAAAGTATCCCATGGGAATATGTTGTGTTTAAACCTCAACATCAAATATGTGACCAAATAAATATGCAGTCCCCAGAGAAAGAGAAAAAAAAGTTCAGCAACATTACAACACTGGGCCCAGCGTACTGGTTTGATGTATATGAAAGAGCAACTTCAAATGTTTTCCTTTCATATGTTTTATTTATGAATCTGCAGAGCACGCTAAATCCAAGAGATGACATGAAAGTGTGAATGTTTGCTCCAAAAATGGAACCAAAGTGTCGGAAAATTCGATGTTTGGCTGCACGATGTGTTTACATTTAGTGCTAATGTTTGAAGTGACATTTCTAGTTTTGCCCAAAGTTGGAGGAGTATTTATGTGTCATGCTTGTGTTTGTGTGGAAAGAAGGAAATCACCTTATAAGGGTGAGCAACACGGCTGTAATTTAGCGATTATGATCTTACAGGCCACGGATGCAAGCCGAATCCCGAACCAGAGGATTTGACTTTTATTTTTCAGGATACAAGTTGAATCTTTTTGCTTGTGACCTCATAAATAGTCTCACTGTGACTCATCATCACTGTGGCCTTTGTGGACCTGAGGACCCAGGCTGTCTGATCAACAGAGGTGGAAAGAAATACAGAGCATGTGGGACACAGAAGTGATGCATTTTTATCTGCTAAACCTTTGAACGCAGAGGGAATCACTCAGACTGACTGTTTCACTATTCAAGTACACATGGAGGCCAACTGTAATTTCCTAGCATGTAAGATAACTATAGTCCAGATATGTCGCTGCACATTTCCCCACTGGATGAGCACCCTGGAGGGCATTTATCATGTTTTAGGCATCCAAGAGGGCACTTTTCTGCAGGCTAATTTTTAATCCACTGTTAACCTCTTTCTATTTTTAGCATTGTTGGGTTTGCACCTCATTAATATTTTAGGCCTGTATTTAGATGCACACATACTCACACAATTGTAATGCAACTGCTGCACAGCGATTTCCCAGGAGAATAATACAGGCCTAGTTCTACTTTATCTTAATCAGAGAAGGAAATAGTTTAGAAACGTTGGCCTACATCACTGCTGTTTTAGTTGTGAAAGGCTTCAAGGTCTCTCCAAGCCTACATGCAACTCGCCAAGAATGATTTTAATTGTTGACCTAATTACGCTGGCAGACTCAGGATGTGTGACGGGCAGGGGCGGAAACAATAAAAAGGGCACTTATTGTTTGTGGTGGGGCACCAGCGAGCAAAACATCGTTAAGATAAGATCCATCTTTATTGTCCCGAAGTAAACTTGCTATGGACACACACTGTATCTGCTGCTGGGCACTTTAACACATGTTGTCTACGGAAAGGGCACCCTGGAGGACACTTTACCATGTTTTGTCCACTAGAAGGACACTCTAGAAAGTGCTTCTAAGGCATCTAAGAGGGTACTTCTGCAGCATTTCTTTTTCTAAAATTAGGGCCCCCCCTGCCCCCCCTCTGAGTCCACCACTGTCTAATTATATTTTAGGCAGACTACTGTTTGATTTGTATCTTAAGGATAGCTTATGTTAAATGGATGCACTCTCATATTTGTAGTCTATTGCACAACAATCACCCTAAACAAAGTTGTCTAACTCACCTGGCTCTGTGAGTGATATATCAGAGGGTCTCGGAGGTTCAGTGTGTTTTCTACAAACGATGGAAAAGAATAAAAACGTGTTTTCTCTCAACAATGTTCTCTTATACAGCAAACTTGAAAAAAGCTAAATCATGTCATGTTTTAATAATTTTCGGAGACAAACTTCGCAGCCACCTGATGGCGTGCGACACCGCGTGCGCGCGCACTCCAGAATGCGCCCTGCACGCGCTCCCCGTCATCTGGAGTCGAAAAAATGGTGGCCAGCGCTCGAGTGCAGAAGCTCCTCCGCCGATATAAACTAGCGATTGCCGCCGCGCTAACTATCCTCCTGGTCCAGGGTCTTGTGGTATGGAGTCTGAGAAGTCTGGAGGAAGGCGAGGCAGAGGTGAGCTACAGTCCCCGCGGTCATTTCTGTCGCGACAGGGATTCGTTGGGTTTAATTGTAGAGCTAGCCGTTAGCACGCCGCTTAGCTCGCGGTGTGTTATGATACAGTAACGTTAGCCGAGTTGAGCTAGCTGAGTTAGCAGTTGGAGAACAGCGCTGGTCCGAAACATTTCAGAACAAACGGACCTGCCCTGTCCGTCATTGACAGCGTCAGACCAGAACAGTACATGTTCGTAGCCTTCACATCATGCTAACATTACTGCTAATATATATGTATGTTTAACAATAAGTTAACTTGTGAAGAATCAGCAGTGGTCTTACATTGGTGATTGTCATTAACGTAACATTACATTTTATTTTGAGTCACTGTGGTGTCGAGAAAATATGACGATGACAGAAAAAGGAAACAGACAGACCCGCATTACTCATTGAAGAGTAAGAGGATATGCCGTTAAATGTGGTGATGCAACTTTTTGGGGCCATGTGAAAGGACTTCATTGTGATTTATTGATCATTAACAACTCATCGCTGTGAGCTGAGCAGCATCATGTAATAACTGACCTCGGCTATTCAGCATCTCCTGTACTTTGATATTTGTATTCTGGGTCATTTATATCCACCATGGGGCTGCTCCGTCTGTTTGACCTTCACCAAGATTTAAATCACGGCAAAACACCCTGAGAGGGGGCATAATAACCCAGGGATGGAGGTTCAAGTTAAGCAGAGAGATGCCTCCACTACTTACCACTAACACACTTTATTTAACATCAGCTTTCGTGGGAAGCTCATCTCAGTGTCTCCCTCGCACACCTGGAGCGCACTACCTTGAGGCAGTGTGTGTTCCTGTTATCCCTCTAAGGTAAAGGGGATTGTTAACAGATGTGACCTGCGGAGGACTGTGCATTCTGCGTACTGACAAAGCCACAGGCATGCAAGCTGAAACCTGAGTTGGGAACCATGCTGTCTGTCTGTCATGATATGACACGCGTGGACGGTGTGTAATACTCCTCCGGAATGGGACGGATAGCATATCTGTGCCCAGAGGGCGAGGCAGCAGCAGATGTAATCCAGTGGCTGCAGTGGATGGAAGATGTGTGGAAAAGAGGGGTCATGATGTGTCAGTGCCCTGTGTCCATAATGACACTGTGGATCACTTCACTTCACTGTAATTAAACTATAAACACAGAGCTCACTCTGATTCTGAGTGCCTCTTTTGCCAACCGTGGCGCCGGTCTAGATGAAGTAATCTGTTTCCTTTGAGCACACTTGAGGTTGACATTGTGACATAACGGGAAACATAGTGTTCCTCATATTGCAGATGTAGTGTTCCTTTTGACTAGTGTCACCTGTTTGCACTGTCAGCCTCCAGCCTTTCTGCTGCCTTATCAGGTGCATTCAGGCTTAAACATGCTTCTGCAAAGATACAGAGGAATGTCTGTCGAGGTTTGTGGTTAACTGTAGCTCACCTAGGACTGAAAAGGAGCAGAAGCGCACATGTTTTATGTCTCAAAACAACTACAGGCAGTATTTGCTGTCCAGTCCGTCATTTGAATAATACTCCAAATTGTAATTTGGTTCTTTATTGATAATTTAGAAGCAGGTTTTACTCATTTCCTGTGAACTCTGGCTTCAGAAATAAAGCACGGTTGCTTGCTGCGCTTGTCTGCCTGCTGTGCGACTGTGCTGGCAGACGTCTGTGCAAATGTCAGCAGACAGGGTCTTTGCATGTTGGCAGTCTTGGATTCAGAATCAAATTTCAGGCTTATGAATACATATTAATCATCACTTCACCTCTGAGCAGAGCCGCGACTGGATTCCTCCGTGCCCTGTGATCCCTGCGTTAATTTGCATCAACTCTGCTGTGCATGTGTGAACACAGCCACTTGCATTATATTAAATCCCTTGTACAGAAGACGGGAATGATTGTAGGGCAGAAGAGGAAGACTTTGTTATCCTTCAGTCACCCTCTGCTTGCCTACGTTCTCCAACAGAGCGGAGTGCTCGCTGCTGCTTTCTGCTTCAGCAGATGGCGACGCTGATACGGTTTCGCTCTTCTTTAATTGGAAAGTAAAGACGCCGCCTGGCTTGCCTTTGAATCAATACATTTTTGACATGATGGTGTTAATTAAAGGCTGTGAAAACGAGTGATAAGGAAAATTGAAATGTTAGCCCATGCTGTGTGCTTGTCGTCCGTGTGAGAACATTTGCTCTCGCAGCCTGAAACTAAATAGTGTCTTTATCCGTGGCTGCTGACAGAAAGAATAGATCTTCACACTTGTGTTTATTCATTTTGTAGTTATAAAAGGAAAATGTACCATCGCTGTTGAAGAAAATGTGAATTATTCTAAATTTTTACAGCGCTTAGATGTTGAGAACAAATGTGTTATCAAAATTAATTAGCAAAACATGAACTGCTGCTGCTGGCACAGATTAAAAAAAGGCTCTGAGTTGTCTCATTCTCAATGCTGTTTTCTATTTTTACTGATTAACTGACATTTTCTGCACAAGCTGCTTCAGAATAGACAGAAAACTATTTAATGCAATGCTGGGATGGTGTAAAAAAAAAAAGAAAGTGGGTACCAATATAGATTTTTTTCCCAACACTTCTTTAGACATTTGATTTTTTGGTAAAGTTTTAGTCAGACCTTGGATTTAGATAAAACAACACTTCTGTACTTCTGCCATTTTCCACACATCACTCAGGTGAGCCGCATGTGTGTTACACAAAAATCCAAGTTGTCCGACATTGACTTTACCATACCACCCCCCCCCTGGACTAAGCCCATGTTAGCGTGCGATAGAGTGTATCTGTGAATACTGCAGGTCATTGTCCGGAGAAGTTACTGCAAGGGAGTGAGCTTGTTTATGTTCTCACGCTGCTGCTGGACACAGACCCAGAACGCTGCAGCTTCCTCTCTCAGCTGGGATCTAAGTAAACGGAACGCAGCTGGTTTGTACTCTTCTTGTTTTGACGCTTTTGCTAATATTAACACATTTGTCCACATACGTGTAGTATTTATATTAGTCATTTTAAAACAGATTTCAAGCCTCATGGATGTCATGCATACTGCGTGTGCACACCCAGACACCTACCCTCACCTAACTGTTTCATGCCGTGTGTGAGAAAGGGCAATTCCACATTATATCTGGAACAGATACTGCAGAGAGTTCATACATTAAATCAGCTATTAACATTTTCTCTGTCTGGAGTCATTCACCCTCAGAAACACAGTGATAAACTACATGGCTGTAACATTTTTTATCTCAAAAATGTACCCGTGTGAACTGCTTGTCTCTAAATGGAAACTTGAGATTAAAGGAACGCAGGCTTCGTGTTCAGGTGATGTCTGGGAAATCACATTTCTGCTGACAGCTGACAGTAACCAGGTTACTGAAGTGCATATAAACTTGCTGGAAGAGGCTCGCACTGCAGTGTCTGCTATGTACTGTAACTGGGCTCCACAATGCCTCTTACTGTAATGGGTTTGAGAGTGCAGTTGGCATCCATTAGCTGACTGTGCTGTGTTGGTTGGCAGCTGGTTCGTTGGCAGCGTGTTATTGGGCTCCTTCTTCTCATACCACGCAGCCTCAGTCGCTCTTCTGTTCTCTACCGACTTTTGGCTGTCAGCGTGCCAGCGGCGTGAGTCGACAAGCCCACATTCTGCCATATCGTCTGACAGAGGCAGAAAGCTCTCAGCCCACTCAGTGTTCTTCTTCCTCTTCACCAAGTGCACAGTTTGAAGAGCTTTTTGTGTGATCCAATAATCTACTGCGCCAAAGCCGTGAAGCCCAAAGCCTCCCTTCCACTGTTGGAGGTGTGACTTGTGCTGTGAGACTGATTCTCTCTCTGCTCTTTCATTAAGTTTGTATGATGCACCTGTGAAAACTCTAGAAACCTTTTTCCTGACGGTTGTGGTGCACACGACTCAATGCACTCTTCTCTAATTTTTACTGAAACACATTAATATAGCAAATGATTTCTGGGCTTAATGTCTCCTTTGGAGATGTTACAGCCAAATATATTTACTGCGGGACACTTGAACAGTTTTATTACTTCATAGCAGATGCACTGTAAGAGGATCACGTCGTGACATTTAAGGGAGTCAGTAAAGTCTGAAGATGCAAATGTCACACACAAATCAGGAAGGGGTGGGAATCTCCAACGCACATAACGACTCGATTTGATTACGATTCAGGGACCCATGATTAGATTATAAAACGATCACTGATGCATCTTGATTTTGTCTTAGTGTGGTGTATATATAGCGCGGCTGTTGTCCAGTTCACTTTCCATCAACTTTGTAGAAGCCAGAGCGCTTCCGAATGCTAACGTTTAATCCACCCGGTTCTGGTCAAATCTCACCGCCAGCCATGTTTCTTTCTTGTTTTCTTGGTTGCTCCCCATAATGTGCTGCACTCCCGTTTTCCTCCTTTTTTTAGTTCTGTCTATTTTACGTTATTTAAAATGTAGATAATCGATTTTTGGACATTTTTGAATTGATTCAGAATCGTCCATATCAGAATCACGATGCGTCTGACAGTCTAATCTATCTTGCCTGGATTAAATCTTGGATGTTAGGGAAATGCACAGACAAAGTTTGCACGGATACAAAGTACATATGACATTTTAGTGGACATGGAACATCAGAAAAACGCATAAGTGGAGAGGATTTTTATGAACAAATAATAGTACAAAGCTTGGTCAAAGCTCGTGCTTATACAGAGCAAAGATTGTGAATGAGTTATTCATCCACCTTTGGGTGTTCGCAGAAGAAAATATATCCTGATCTCTTATATCTATTAAATATGTTTTGTTAAAAGAGACATAGAAGCCATCTGATACAGATTCTCTGTGTAATCTCCCTAATGTCTGAGGTTTGCTCTGTTTTCCTCCGTCTGAAGTGTATGTGTGTGTGAGACATGTGACACACATTTGTATACATTTTTCTGCATTTCATGCCAGAGGGTGTGAATGAGGTTTGTTGAGGTCTTGACGGTGAATCACAGGATTCATAATGTGTTTTGTGAGTGTGTGTGGGACCATCCAAAACTGTGCTTTTTGCAGATTAGCTCCACAAAAAGCCAGAGACTGAGCTAAAAATAACCCGGATCAGAGAAATGGAAAAAAGCAAAACCAAATAAACACATTCTTCCCTCTGGGCCTCTTTCAGCTGTTGTCTTAGTGATGGTCTTTGTTTACCTTATGTCTTTCTTGGATTTTGAATCAACGCCCCCTCTCACTCATGTGTGTCCATTATGTTCTTAGGGAATAACGGCAACAAATCTGGATTTAAAATGTATTTATATTCTGTGTCCTCCTCTCTGTCTCTCTTTCTCGCCACCTCTGTCCTGCTTTTTTTCTTTTCTTCTCTCTTTCCTCAGAGAAAAATACGACGGTCTAAGCTGCCTGACCACAACAGCCAGGACCCCAAAAGAGATGCTGCACTTTGGGAGAGTAAAAAGTCTTTGTCGGGGAGGAACAGAGGCAGATGGAGCGGCAGGTTGGAGAGGACAGGGGGCACAGCAGCCAGTGCGCTGAGGAGAGGGAACAGCCGCAAAGGAGAAAAGCCCAGTGTCAGGCTGAAGTCACCCCAGGATCCGGGGATGACGGGAACTGGATTGAATGGTGTCGTCCTCCACGACCTGTCCAGCAGCCGTAACTTCAGCGAGACCCGAGGCGGCTCTGACGGGGCGGCCAAGTTACCTGCTGCTGCCATACTGGGGGAGCCGGGCAGCGTGGACGGAGCACACCAAGCCCCCAGCAGTGACTTTGTGCCTAAATGCGATATCATAGGCAAGGACGCGCTGTCTGCCCTTCATCGCGCCGGGTCGCAGCAGTGCCGACAGGAGATCGCCAACATCGTGTGTCAGCATCAGGCCGGGCAGCTCATGCCAGAAGCACTTCCTCAGCTGTGCCCACAGCTCGGTGAGGAGCCTTTAAGATATGCACAGATAGTGGGATAATGCCAAGGGTGTAAGTGTGCACTCTGAGGCTTATGATCACTTTTAGTATACTAGTATTACTAATATATGAGTCCAAATATACTAGTAATCTGTGAGTATTCATACTCACTAATAGATTTTATTGCAAAATTGTCTTGAAAATTCCATGAAATTTTTAAGGTGGTTTGCTTTCTTATCTTAAGGTAGCCCAGAAAAGCGCGCACAGTTAATCAGAATCACAGTATGGCCTCCCGCAATCTTTAAATCACAGGGAAGCACAGTTATGGTACAGCATGTGTTCAAAGTACCATTTTAATTCAGATATTCTGGTGCTGCACAATTGTCCTTGACTACGCATAAAAAAACATCTTTGTTTTGTACGTACAGATCCTTGCAAAGATTTTCCAAATTGTGCAGCTCTGTCATACTGTCTCTTCATATGAAAGTATCATAGTGACATGGGATATTTTGGTTTATGGTACTTAAGTCTAAATAAATGAAAAGATCAAGAAGATACCATTAATACTTGAGAATGTTTTTAAGTGAGCAGTATCTCTCGTAGTAAGAAAACAAACAAAAACATGTCACTCGACTGGGATGAAAACAATGTGACATATTTCTACCTAAATGTGGTGAAAAACCCTCATTTCAAGAAAGACAGCCCACTGAAACTAAATTAAAACGTAATGCAATCATTCAAAAACTGTTTTCCAACAGCAGTTTTTCAAAATGTTCCCGAGCCTGTGTAGTAATATCCTCAATGCAATCACGTGTTTCACAAAGTGGTGAACCTCACCACATCCTTCCTGGTTTAAAACGTTGCTAGGATCAAACTCTGAGAAGGCATTTAGTATTTTAAAAAATGAAGCTGTTGAGGTAAAACATTTAATATGTTGTCTTTTTTCAGTTTTGCAATTGAGCAAATGTAAAAAATGATTATTAAATTATCGTCTTCTGTTTAATTTGTGTTATTGCATATCTCCTTTGCTTGCACACGAAGTTAGGGTGAGATGTCAAAGGCAGAGAATCGAACTAAATGCATCTGGTTTTATATACAGTGAGCTTGTGTATTACTGCAGTACACAACTGTAGCACAGTATAGTAATTACACTGGAACAAACCAGTCAACCCACGCATCTGGTTTGTGCGTTCCAACGAACAATGCATCATGCATATGTGTGGGAAGCTTTTTGTTGGAGGAAAATAAAAATTAAAAAAAAGGAAATAAGGTCAAAACTTCGACTCCCCCATTTAATCCTATACACTTCACACACGAACCTGTTACGTAAAAAATTAAGTTGTATCCTTTGAACAACGTCTACCTCAACAGCCATCCTACAATGTATTTTGAACAACCCAGACTCCACTGAGTCAGTCATTTACGTCTCTGTCATCTCCATCCAGGTGTATCAAATCAGGTCCAGCCCGTTGGCGAGCTGGACGCCAGCCTGTCCAAAGTGGAGAAGCCGGTCAGGGTGGCTTTCGTTCTGGTGGTCCACGGGCGTGCTGTGCGGCAGCTCAAACGCCTCATCAAGGCCATTTATCACCGTGACCACTACTACTACATCCATGTGGATAAGGTAAGCACCAAAAGAGGACGACCCTCCATTATGTGTTATATATACAACTGTCCTTTCTTGCACGAAGGCTCAAAAAAATCCAAATAAGAGAATTCATTCTTCTACTTGAAAGCTATCACATTAGGTTAAAGTTCTACTGGTGAAACTAGCTTACAGTAATGTTTATTTATGCTCAGGCTGAAGAGTATTTTGCACCCTGCTCGGGGCTGAACGCACTGAGCTCACAAATACTTCTACCGGTTAGGTCTTTTGCATTATGAAGGTTAAATTCATCCCGTCGGTCTCACAGTGTGTTAAAGGGGATTAGCCTGGATAGGGTGAAGTGTGGTTATTCTTAGGGGCTGGATTTAGTCTGCTCTCATGTGCAGCTGGAAGGCAAAAGACAAATGTGTGGCTGAGTGCTGATAGTGAGGCAGAGAGCTCAGGTGTGCTCGGTGCAGAGAGCAGAGAAACAGGTGCGTGTCCTCGGTGCTCCTGCGTGGCTGGAAAGGTTGTTGAGTCGTGGGGAGTTGCTCTGTTCTGCTGCCAAGGAGCGACAGAGATGAATAAGAAGTCAGTGGGACAGTCACACTACAGGCACCATCTTAAACGCTTTGCCAAACTCACCTCATCTATCTCTGAGGCAAAAACCTGTATAAGAGATGGGGGCTGATAAACAGGTCAGGTTGTACTGGCCTTTCTACACTCCACCTCCTAAACCCTTTTTTTTTTTTTCCTGCTGTCTACAAATAAGAATTGTGTGTTTGTGAGTCATTCTGTCAATCCGTCCTTTTTTTCTCAGCCAATGTCTCCTTTATAAACTTTACTTTTGCCATGTTTGAAAAAGTCCTGGCTCAATTTATGGCTTCTGAAAAGAAATCATTTGCCTGAACACACTCTGGCACGGGTCTTGCACTAAATGTCAACCCTTTATTTAATGCAGGACAGAGTCAGCAGCACACTGTTTGTGCTTCACCAAACACAATTGGACCTCATGTCCCTGAACAATTAATTCCCAAGTGTCCTTTTTGTCTTAAACTGCCCGTTTATGGCTTCAGAACCTTTTAAAGCCAGTGTTCATTTGGAAAAAGGCTGCTTGGTAATTAGTTGGTAATTAATCTACTTTAGCTCCAAGAGGAAGTTTAAAATGTCTTTTGAACCTGCAGATTTTAGCTTCCTGAAATCTTCAAACAGTCACACATGCTTAGTCATAGCTATATCTCTCACCACCTTTAATGTTTCAGCATAAAGCCTGACAGCTGCTTGACTCTTTGACGTCTTCCATCTCATCCTTTATTCCCTGCTGAAGTTTAATCCCTGTGTGCATTTTTTTTTTTCCCCCCATAGTCCTTTAAGCTCAGTTCATCGTAGTTCAATGTGGCTGTCGCCTGTTGCCACTGTGAGAAGGGCATTTGCTACCAGGCAAAAATAGCTTGTTCTGTTTTTTTCTTTCTGTCATTGTGGTGACCCACAATGCAAAGCATCATGTGGCCGTTGTTCTGCTCAAATCAAACTCTCCTCTCTCATGATGAGCCAGCTCTGTGTGGCTGTCTTGGCACGGTGGCAGCTGCAGATTTGTAGGAGTGTTTGTGATGCAGAGGCACGGTTTTCACTCAGTTAACTGTTTGACTCTTACTTTGAAATTCTCCAGCGGTCTGGCTACTTGCATCGGGAGGTGTTGCAGATAGCCCAGCAGTACCCTAACATACGAGCCACGCCCTGGCGGATGGTCACCATCTGGGGCGGTGCCAGTCTACTGAAGGCCTACCTCCACAGCATGCAGGACCTGCTGTCCATGCCCGACTGGAAGTGGGATTTTTTCATCAACCTCAGTGCGACAGATTTTCCCACCAGGTTGGTTTAGCAGAGTCATATAATGAAACTTTCCTCTGAAGAGCTTTGCACTGCATGTTTTTTTCCCTTGGTGGCTTAATCTTTCATTCGTGCGTGGTCAGGCGGCGCAATACGAGGACATTTATCGTGTGATAATAGAAAAACATCTATTATTTCATATCACGCTCTGTCATTTATTTTATTGTGACGCAGAACACACTGTTCGCATCAATTTTCCCTCATTTTGCTCTGCAATCCTTCGTTGTACACGGGCAAATAATTCACCTTGATGTCTTGATAATATTTCACATCATTTGGACAGTACTTTGTATTCTGCATGGCACAGATGCAAGCAAGAAATTTGCATGAACACAACAAAAAACATGGAGGAAGTGGACATGACACAGAACAGGGTAATTACAAACAGGAGAAGGACTCGCACATACAAAAGCGCGACCTCTGTCCCTAGGACGTGGTTTGGGTATTAAGTGTCTGTCTTGCACCAGAAAATCAAACTTTTGTCCATGTGGTCATATTAATTCATCAAATTTAGAAATGTGATTTGTATTGTTGTCTGGAAATGAAATGACATCTGGGTCATGTGGCAAAGCCCGACCACATGGACATTTGTTTCTTCTGCTGACCTGCAGTAACACCGACTCTTACTGACAAATCATTAAGTAGCAACTCTAGCATTCGCCAGATGAAAAGACTAGTGTGTTTGCAGCATTACACGGATTGTTTTGATTATTGGATCACAGGGCTGTCAGTAAATCATCCTCTCTCTTGGTGATCAGTTATTGTTCTGCTTTGTGCCAATATTAAAGCAGCCTAAGGGATAATAAGCTTGGATTGGCTGCTTGCACACACAGAAGCCTCTGTCATCCAAATCCTCTCCCAGAGAAGCAGATTTCACTCACAGAGCAGCCTGCATTTTCTTATGGGAATCTATTTTCTGTCTTCACCAACCTATTTGTGACAATTCATTACCCTCCCACAGGACCAATGATGAACTGGTGGCGTTCCTGTCGCAGCAAAGAGACAAGAACTTCCTCAAGTCCCACGGGCGAGAAAATGCCCGGTGAGTGTGCAAAAAAAAAAAAAGAACAGACAGCAGCAACACACGTTTGGTTGACACTTGAACATTAATCCAAACTTTTCAAAAGATTTTTCCTCTAAATTAGAAGGATTGTTCCCATTTTATGACAGAAATGTGTAATGGACATGAACTCGCTCGATCCTATGGAGATATTCCAGGAAGTCAGTAACAACAAATGGGACCAATTAATCAATATTTTTTTTCCTTTGAAGATATTTTTGGGGCTTTTTATGCCTTAATTTAACGGATAGGACAGCTGAAGAGTGGACAGGAAACGGGAGAGAGAGAGGGAGTGACATGCAGCAAAGGGCCACAGGTGGAATCGAACCCACGGCCGCCGCGGCGAGAACAAAGCCTCTGTATATAGGTCGCCTGCTCTACTAACTGAGCCACCAGGCGCCCCGAACATTCATGCTTTTGAAACAACATGATTTGATTCCTCTTTTGTTGTTGAATAAAGCGCGGCAGCTCAGACAGAACTGGTTTGTTTGATTGTTTATTTTAATGGATGTTGCAAACAGCACTTACTTTCTCACACATCAATTCAAACTGCTCTCCGTGTTGAAGGTTTATCAAGAAGCAGGGCCTTGACCGCCTCTTCCATGAGTGTGACAACCACATGTGGCGTCTCGGCGAGCGCAGCATCCCAGAAGGCCTGGAGGTGTCAGGTGGCTCCGATTGGTTTGCACTCACTCGCCGTTTTGTGGAGTACGTCATCAACTCCCAGGATGACCTGGTGTCGGGGCTGAAGCAGTTTTATTCCTACTCTCTACTCCCTGCTGAGGTAAGTCAGCCTTGGGTGGCCTGTTTATCCGCCATAGTTGAGACAGACAGCTTGATATACATGTCTGTCTCATGCTTGTCCTCCCCTGCCAAGTCGAGGAGCCTAGCAGCGCAGATAATGTAATACTTTAAGCTTTCAGGCGCCGTGTGCAGCAGAGGTGCCAGACGAGATTCGGCTGCACTCCACACTCGCTATGTGGTTTAATATCTCGGAGGTGGAGCAGTCATTTCTTATCTGGGTTTGGTGCTATAGAGGCGCGACCTTTAGCAATTTAGAGTCAGTGGTTAGAAACTGTTCACACTTGTCTTTGACATTTAGAGTAACTTCACACTCACGCAGTGCAGCCTTTGTTGGATTGCACTGCGAAGCATAAATGATGCATTTACTCCCTCTTCCCAGTCCTTCTTCCACACGGTGCTCGGAAACAGTCACATGTGCGACACTCTGGTAGACAACAACCTGCGTGTCACCAACTGGAATCGTAAGCTGGGCTGTAAATGCCAGTACAAGCACATAGTCGACTGGTGCGGCTGCTCCCCCAACGATTTCAAACCACAGGACCTCATTCGGATCCAGGTGAGCCAGCAGGCTGCAGAATAACCTAGCTTGTATTTTCCCATTCTCGAGTTTTATATCACTCCTAGTTTGATTCAGTGTCTTACAGGCTTATTTCAGTCATTTTTGCTCTTTCTCATCCACAGCAATTGACCCGTCCGACATTCTTTGCCCGCAAGTTTGAGTCAACGGTAAACCAGGAGGCCATAGACATCCTGGACACTCACCTGTATGGTCAGTACGCTCCAGGCACCATTGCCATCAAGGCGTACTGGGAGAACGTGTTTGATCACCTGGATGGCGTTGGCTCACTCAGCGACGTGGCTCTCACTGCTTACACTTCTTTCTTTCGTCTGGGCCTCAAGAATCTGGCAACTATTCAGAGCAACGTGGAGGCCTGCAGGTCTGTCTCGTTTTCTGGATCTCTAAATGATTTATTGTGTGTATTTCCATGCAGAGTAAAAAGTGCTTTAAATCTCATTTATAATTTATTTTCTGTTGTTCATTGCAGGTTTGAACCAGTGGGCTACCCTCTGTCAGTGCACCTGTACTTCTATGATGACCGTTTCCAAGGATACCTGGTGAGTCAGGAAGTCCAGGCAGTGGGTTCCAAGGTCAGGGAGACCCTGGAGATGTGGGCAGTGCCTCAAGCCACAATGGTCCTCGAGACAAACCTGAAGGAGTTTGAAAGACTCAAGAATCTGGAAGTAAGTGTACTTCTTGACTTGTCCTCTTGTCTCGAGATGATGATGAGGATTCTTTTTTATCATTAAAGTTTCTGTCCTGTACAACTTAAAATATCAAGGTACATTAAGAAAACTGCTGTCTGGGAAGATTTTCCTCCTGATAGGAAAAAAATTAGGATAGTTGTATCAGAGAGAGATCTGGCCAGAACTAAACTTTGAAGTTTAATTGGTTCAACCAGTTTGTTAATATTGGGAGCAAAGCTAGTGCAGAACATGCCAACGTATTCTCTCAACCTGTCCTTTAAATAGAATGTGAAAGTCAAGACGTGGCAGACATTGTTTTGCTGTATTGTGGCACACTCACCGTTATTGTTTCAGGACTTTATACAGACTGATTTTTTTCTGTCTTTCTCTCTGGCAGATCGGCACAGAATGGGATCCAAAAGAAAGAATCTTTCGGAATTTCGGTGGGGTCATCGGCCCTCTGAATGAACCTCTGGCGGTGCAGAAGTGGGCGCGTGGTCCCAACCTTACAGCCACTATTGTGTGGATCGACCCAGCCCTGGTGGTGGCAGCATCTTATGACATTACAGTAGACGTGGATGCAGAGTACACTCATTACAAACCCCCACTGCAGCGCCCCCTGCGGCCCGGTACCTGGACCGTACGGGTGTTAAAACAGTGGGAGCGTGTGGCGGAAGTCCGCTTCCTCGTCATGCCCTTGACCTTCAAAGATAAGGAGCCACTACGCAAAGGTGAGACGTGTACAGAGCATGTGATTGCAGGTATGTCAGTTTAAAGGATAAAACTGCCAGTATTATCATTTTTGCACAGTCCACAGTTCCGATTAAAGACCAAAAACTAACGACGTGTTAATCTGTCTCTAAGTCATCATTGGCTCGTGTCATAGCCTGCAGTTCAGTGGTGTTATCATTGCGCAGTCGGCATACATCAAATTTGACATCTTACCCAAATTTATTACATCATGTAGCACAATGTGGTTTACAAAAACAGTCAGACTGCTAAAATCACACAGTGTGCGGCAGGCTTAATTGAAAGAGCACGTCAGCAATGCATCTGTTTGGTTCATTGATGTGTTTTGGGACAACAGTGGAGATCTCTTACAAGAGGAGATAAACTAGATCAGGTTTCAGATACATGGACAAAACGTTAGCGTAAAATTTTTAATGTAAAGAAAAAATATTGAATAAAGTCGACTTATCTCTAATTGAATGTTTTAAGTAGGTTCCGACTGATATGGAATTTTTGGGGCTGACGGAGATACTGATATTAGGAAGCAAGAAAATTCTGATGTTCCAATAACAGAAAACTTCTCACTTATTAGCTATCAAGAAACCTATTGCCCTCTGCTGGACAAACCACGTAATTACGTCATTTTAAATCACTAGTCCAAGCATTTTTTTCAGCGTTAAAAAAGTTTCAATATCAGTACATAGCTGAAAACATGTACGCCGATACTGATAGTTCTGCGATAGGCCAATATCAGCCAGTAATACTGGCAAACCAATATATTGGTCGAACCCTTGTTTGAAGTTCAAAGTTTGATAACTCATCTGGAAGGTTTGCTTGGATTCTTTTAAAGCTAATTTTCCTTTCCATTTCTCTTTGTCTGCAAACCTGTCCTGTCCACGTCAGAGGGGGACAGCTGGCTCCATGCAGGCCCTCCAGGTAACCTGTACCTGGAGCAGAGCTTCCAGCAGCTGAGCTCCGTGCTGAAGCTGCCTCCCCAGGAGTCTGCCATGCAGGAGGCTCAACGTAAAGCCCAGCTGGTGGGTCAGCCCCTGGAGGCGTGGGTGGACAGCAGCATAGGAGCGTTCTGGGTCACAGGCAACCTGTGCAGCACACAGACTTCGTCTTGCCCAGCTGTGGGACTTTGCTCCAAGACTTCCTGGAGCTCTCTGTCCCCAGACCCCAAATCTGAACTGGGCCCCGTCAAAACTGATGGGCGGATCAGGTAGCCTCAAGAGAGCACAGACTGTAGACTTGAGTACACATGCAGGAAGAGTGAGGGAGAGCTGGACCTGTGCTGGAAAGCTCCCACAGAACCTGTGTGAAAAAGAAACTGTGTAAGAGGTCGACTCTGGGATCACGGGCACATGAACAACAAGACATCTTCCTGCACTGATGAGTGGAGAAGTTCTCAGTGAAGTGATAGTACGGACTGAAAAGAGGAGGACCTGACTGCTGGAAATTTGCACAAAGAAGTTTACAAGCGCAAAGACTTGAGTCACTTTTGTCTGAATGGTTACACAGATGTGAAATGTATTGTGTTATCTTGCGGGCACACAGGTTTTCAGTCTGAGTCGGAGTTTGACAAGAATCCTCTGCGCATGTTTGAACACAGCTCTCAGCTTTCAGAAGCAGTTGTCAAAACTCAACAACAGGCTCCTTGCTGTGTTCTATCTTCATTTCAAGGGAGAGCGGAACCTCGGAATCATATTATTGTGCTTATTTTGAAGCATTATTATGTTAGCATACAGAGCAGACAGATGAAGTGCACTTTACTGTAAGACTATAATGTTACACAGAGGTCACTTGCTTCCTGTATGAGAAGTTTCAAAGTTACGGAGAAGGTCGCATCACTTCATTTTACAGCAGACTCTAAGGCAAATACCTGCGCTGTCACCCCCCTGCACAGACACATCACTCAACACTTGGACTTATAACCTGTATAAGGAAAGCATTAGGCAAGAAAGTGGCAGGTCTCTGGTTTAGAGTCTTATTTCTGTTTCTTTTAAGTTATTTTTACTGATTCGTAAGATTTTTTTGAACATTTGATATAAGTTCAAAAAGTTTTCTTGTGTGTCTGTCCCTGAAATGACATGAGTTGTCTTTGATGTCTGTTGCTGAACAACAACAAAAAAAAAACCTCTTTTAGTCATTTTCTGGTTCAGTGATAGAGAAGATGATCTCAACTCAGAAGTTCTAGTTACTGCTGTATGACTACTAAGCAAATCCCACTGAAGAGTAAGGCTTGACAGAGCTGAAACATCCAGTACGAGACTGTTCCGCCATGTGTCAAATCTTCTAAATTTATTATTATCTTTAGCTTCGTAATTTCTTAACCTAAAAGCAATTTGGAAAATTTAGATTACTGGAATAGTTTTGTTATATATGTTTGTTTTCTTTCCCAGTGGTAAAAGATGGGAGATCCTACTCTTCACCATGTATGGTAAACATAAAGCTACAGTTCACCACAGGAGTTTATCTACAATCCCGTTCCTATGTTTGTGAAATATTCCATTTACCCCCTTAATGTGTCAGTCAAAAGAAAGAATGAACCCTGAAAGAGCACATATTTCCTTCAAGGATCAATAAAATATTTCTGGTTTTGATGTAGAACTGGGGAACGTAGGACTGCTTGTCACGTTCCCATCCAAACCTTGGGAACGTAAGAATGACATGCAGACTTCTGACTGAGGTTGAACTCACTAGTTATTGAGCTTTAAATATTTTGTTGGGTTTTGTTACTTTTTGGACGTGGTCTGGTTAGACGTTTACAGTCTTTTCGCTAAGCTAACAAGCTGCTTGAGTTAGCTTCATCTTTACCATTCAAACTTGAACAAAATGCAATATTTTTTGATTTGCAAAGTTGGTGAAACACTAACTTGTGTTGTTCCTCCTGTGTATCGCTCAGTATGCACTGCAGTATTGTCACTGTGCGCTCTGTTTGCTTCACAGTTGGTTATTGTTCACATTTCACTTTCTGAAGTCCACCAACCAAAACGACCAGACCGTAGCGTGTTTGTGTTTCCATTGTAGCGCGATCGAGGAAATCTGAGCTGCCTTTTTTTTGTTTGTTTGTTTGTAGTCCCATAGATGAATTGTTTACTCTGACATAATCACTTTTAGACATGTGCAATCAATGCCTTTTCAGAGGATAGCGAAACCCCGTCTGTGTCTTAGTTTGCTTCTTTTTTTTTTTTTTACTAGTTTTATGTGACCTTTTATGTCCTTTAAATTATAGTTTTGCCATCATATGAGTTCTCAAGTGACCTTGTTTACCTTGCACAGTACAGTTGCTTCAGTGAAGCCCAGGTTTTATGGACATGAGAGAGCCGAATAATCAGTGTAACAGATGTTATTTTTCTATACTGTTTGAGAGGATGTGTGTATGTTGTCCGTTCATCTCCAGTGCTGTTAAACTATTAAAAAGTGCTGTCTGATTATGTCGTATTTGACAGTCCCACCTGTTCTGTGTCGAAAGCAGACTTGTTTGTGTGTGTGTGTGTGTTTGTTTTGGGGTGGAGTGGGTGGATGGAGGATTGTGGTGTCCTTCCAAGCAGCAGTCCTGGTGGTGAGTCATCCTCAGTCCTCTTATCGGAGTACTTCTTGTCACTGTATGCCTCTGGAAAAGCTCACAGGAAAGGCATATTGACGGATGACTCAAAAAACAAAAAACAACAACAAAAACTTAAATGAAGTTTTTTTTGTGTTTTTTCTTCTTAATCTCGCTGAAGTAGTTGTTGGATTATTTTTCTTTAATTCCAGAGGTGTTAGTCTAATGTGTCTTCCCTGGTTTCCTGAGGTGTTTTCCCTTTAAAGCAGATGAAGGAGGGAGGACATGTTTATGACAAGGCGCTCTCCAGGGTGCTGAACTCCTGTTTCCACTTCCTGGTAGAAAAGCCCGCCACGGGTTTACCTCATAAATACTGTAAACTACACCTTCGTGTTTGTCTCTTACCGGAACACTTTCATTGAAATATTTAGTCTTGTTTGTGCGTGTCACAGCCGCAGGACCGGAGGTAGTTTTACCTCTTTGCTGAGGATATAAACCCGAACATGCAGGAGAGGAGGGGCGGAGGTCGTGACCGACGGACAGCGCGGAACAAACGGAGGGAGAGGAAGTTCAGATGTTTGGTTCATTTGCAGACGCTTATCGACCTTTCACCTGAAAACACGATTAAACTAGAGAAGAAAAGGGATGGAGGACACACGTGAAGCACAGAGACAGGTGGAGCTGAAGCTGGTGTCCTCGGACAGCGCGTACGGGTCATCAGCGGTGGACACGGACACGGAGGACGGACAGACGCCCACCGCCTGCAGCTTCCCTTATGATGAAGACTTGACACACAAGGTGATTGCTTCAGTTGTCTGTAGCTTTGATTAGATCTGCCAAGTTTAAAATGTTATTCTCAGTGTCACGCCAGTTCCAATAAGTAGGTAATATGTGTCAGCCCGCAGTTAGGCTGCTTGTGAAGCCCCAAAGTGGAAAAACAACAACTTCAAATACATTAAAATGAAATGTCAATGAGCAGACAATCTGAGAAATAATTAATTATTCTCATACTACT
>JAQFJA010000009.1:15424510-15434623 GCA_029874485.1 Naso brachycentron | reverse complement strand
TGAAACCTGAAATCAATTTTTCTTTGCTGCTCTAAAACAATATTCCGGATGTTGGCTGCGCTGCCACTGGCAACTGCTGCTTTCAAGAGTGACAAAAAACAAAGGCGAGGGCCGACGGAGCTGGCAAAATGTCTGCATTCAGCAATATTTAACACTTTAGAGTCAAAGGAGATGTGTGAGGACTTGTTTTTAATGTGTTGGATCAGTACTTGGTATCAGCTAGTACGCAAGTTTGGGTATCGGAATCGGTATCAGTAAGGGAAAAATGGTATCGTAGCATCTCTGATCTAAACAGCCTCTCTTTCCAGGATGCACTCTATCTGCTAACGGGGGATGAAAAGGGGGTATGGCAGGTTAAAAAGGGGGATGCATTTTAGTCATTTTCCCAAGATGGGGGATGGCATCACCTCATCCCCCCTCAAAGTTCCACTGCATTAAACCTCTTTTAGAGATGATTTGAATGCACCACTCTTCACTGCTTCTTTTAAAACACTATTCAGTGAGACCGGCAGATGGGAACACATTTGAAGACTCCTTTTTGACCCCATTCAGAATTTAAATCAGTCAACCATTCACTCAGCTCATCTTGTTCTATCATTATGTTCACGTCAGAGGGACAAGATGTTGCCCGCAGCTGCCCATTTCACAGAGCAGTGAGTTCGCATGTTTGAATAAGAGAATGCATGTCAGTTATATAACATGTGTGATCTCTGACCGTGCGTTATTGGCCCTGTCGCCAGGGAGAGGAGCGGAGACGCGCTTCCCTCCGCTTGAACACTGGGGGGCGCCAAAACACTGCAGAAAAAAAGACTCCTTTACGGGCTTGATTGAGGAGTCAATTCTCCATGAAACCATTTTAGACAATGTATGACATGCTAATTGATTGAAGGGATTAAGGTTATTTATAGGGTCACGTGTTCTTGGTTAGGAGAGACTTTGGATACTTGTTTGCTGTCAAGAGGGAAGAAAATAGGTTGATGGAAAAGCCAGAAAATAGCAAAGGAGAAGAACTACATTATGACAGGCTAATATAAGATGGTATTGTCAGTTTTTTCTGACACATTCTTAAAAGAAAGATGTTAGGAGAAAAAGGGTTTCTCAACAAAGATTGCGCACAGTTGCGCCCCTTTACGCACATTTCTCCCTTTAATACGTTTATTTATCTTTAAGAGGAAATTTCACCTAAATACATAAAGTGTGTCTAAACTAATAAATCAGCGTTCAGCCTCTTTTCTCCTCCCCGAGGTTCTGACTCTTTGCCCTGACCCTCTCAATGATCGAGCACCACCTGTGGCGGGTGAGTCAGCCACCCGCGCAGATTGACCCCGCAGCCGAATTGCGCACAATGTCAGCCTGAAAGACAGACCGATGTCTCACTCGTGAGAAGACACCGTGTTGCTCGAGCTGCCGACGTCCTCACACACTCTGTTAATCATCTGCCCACGCCAGGATGCACAGCTCCGCTCTGCAAAATCAGAGAAATGTTTCCGCCTGCTTGTCATCGCAGCTTTCTTGACTGGTCCGCGTAGACGCCGAGGCGCCGCCGCCGCTGCTGCTTGTTGTTGTTGTTGGGGTTTTTTTTTTTTGTAAGTTTTAAATCGTCGCTTCCGTCTTCTGACAGTGTGATACTAAGGTGTGATTTTCCTCGGGAAGCGCCCGGTGATCATTTTGTGGCCACACGCAGTAATGCGAGCAGAGGGGCTGGAGGCTGGCGGAGACCGGGACTGAGCGGCGGAGATCTCACCGACACCGTGCGCGTCTTTCTTGGATACATCTCGGAGATAACTGTGGTTCGGCTGTCTTAGCCTGCGCTCCTTTTCTTGGCGTTGTGATGTCTGCAAGAAAGACATCGTTGACGGACAAGCAGACTAAAAACGGAACGTCAAAATATGTGTTGGAGAGATGCGCTTCTATTAACGAGTATTATGATATTGCCTTCAAGGTGTGTATTTCCGCCCTGTCTTGTGTTTTGGGGTTTTTGTTTTTCTTTGTGGTGCTGCTGGTGGAACAGGTGTATGCATTTGATCGTAGCTCTGACACAGAAACATCTGGGTGTACCTGCGGCAGTAACACGAGCACTGACCCTCCACATCTGGAGAATGTGCACAATCTGTGAGAACAGTCAATTGACTAGTGTGGCTTTATGCATAATTGTTAAACAGACCATGCTCACTGTTTGCACACAGCCGACAGAGCAGACAAGTCATCGACCTGATGCTTTCATTTGTATTGCAAGAAGTCCCTCTGAGCCTGTACGTCTCTCGAGGTGGCTTTGTCCGCCCTTTCTGATATGCAAATATTTGCTGAGGGTGTACTTGTTGCTTCTTGCAAACCCTCTCTTTAAATGTTTATAGAGGCTGCACAGACACACCTGCGATGGCTTTTCAGCTTTACAGAGACCCCGAGACAAAAGGAGAAGTTGAATTCAAGTTTACTTGCATTAAACAGTGTGTGTTTATGCAGCTATGACTGTGTGTGAACACTGGATGGGCTGTAGCTATGATGGCACATCCTGCTGCTGTAATTATATTGATTGATTTTGGAGGATGCACACTGCAAAACAATGAGAGTACAATGACAGAGTTGGCTCACACATACTGAATCCTCCTCTCCAGTGCTGGCAGAGGGTCACATGTTGGTGGCAGCTCAATTAACACAGGAGTGCAACTGGGGCTGCAGCTAACATTTATTTTTAGGGATGCACGATATTGGATTTTTTTGCCAATATCCGATATGCCGATATTTAACAACTTGTGGCAGATAATCGATACGATATACTGTATATGTATATTTTTTCCCCACACCTAACTGCAGATATCATCAAGTCTCTTCTGTAGTGGAACTGACATACAGTATTATTATGCATGCTCTGACCTTGTTGGCCGAATGCAGGCATAAAATACAAAGCTTAAAATGACATAATTTTCATTCCTTGTGCAAAAGAAGAAGAATACTTGACCTTACGTTCTGTAAAACATCTCATATTTATTTATGACAGTCGCTTTTAAACAAAACAAGTAAGATACATCCTACTTAAAACTGCATGATGCTCTCCCTGAGACAATCAGAACAAAACCCACAACCGGGGCAAATTTGGCCTGTTTCACAAGTGGCCGAGTGAGTAAACATGACGTCTGTCCACAGGGAACAAGTGAAGCATGATGCCGACAGCAGCCTGTTATTTTATTTGTTATTATATCAGTGGATATCGGCGTGCTGGACGATATACCGTACTTAATTTTAAAGCCAATATTGGCCGATAACAATGACGTGCCAATAATATCGTGCATCCCTAACTTATTTTCATTATCGATTAATCTGCTGATTATTTTTACGATTAATCGATTAGTCGTTTATTCCATGAAATGTCAAAAAAGTGGTAAAAATGTGCGTCTTAGTTTCCCAGAGCCCAATGTGATGTCCTTAAATTGCCTCTCACACAAACTCTTCATTTATTTTCAAAAAATGACACAGAGAAACAGCAAATCCTCACATTTAAGAAGTTAAAACAGCATTTCTTTTCAATTTTTTGATTTGAAAAATGACTCAAACAGTTAATTGATTATCAAAATAGTTGGCGAATAATTTTCTATCAAATCAATTATTCGATTAATCATTGCAGCTCTAAGCGCAACAGTCTGTATGCGCTGTAGTTGTGTTTGCCATGTCATGTTAATCAGGTGACACATTAACTGAACAAGACTTTGCACAATATCATCATCTGACTCAAACATCATGGTCCCATTCTCTCAATTGCAGAATATTTTTTGCAACAAGTCCCTCAGTTTCATTCTTCCTCTGGAGGGATTTTAATAATAACTGCCATCATGTTTGGGCTGTAAATAACCTGTTGTCCCTCTTCTCTGGTGGTGGGTTTTGCTCCAGGTGATGCTGCTGGGAGATTCGTCCGTGGGGAAGACGTGCGTCTTAGTGCGCTTTAAAGACGGGGCATTTCTGGGAGGCAACTTTATAGCCACCGTTGGAATAGACTTTAGGGTGAGAGAGATGCTGTCCACCGGTGCAGAATTACTCAAAATATTCTCATTATCTTTGTGTGTGCTCTTAATGTATTTTTTTGTTTGTTATATTCTTGTTACTCTAATGAGGAAATATTCAGCATCTGAAAAACAAACTAATGATTTCTAAAAAGCAACAAGAAGAGATCCATTTGCTGGAGAGTCATCGGTCCAATTATCACTTTATTTCCACGCAGAACACTTCATCTTTCTGCGATGATAGCACCAAATACACAAATCCACTCACCAATCAGTCAAGTTCACAGACCACTTGTGCTGCAAGGCGCTGTGGATGGCTTCGTAAATGTCTCGGCAGATGCCTGCCCACGTCCCCGTCTCCTGGAAAGATTGGCTGCAGCTCAGCTCGGTCCTGGAGGAGTCACACTGCTGACAGACGAGCTCCTACCTCATCACACATACCTCATGCACACACACACACACACACACACAGACCCTCACAGTGACTGTCACTGAATTTGGAACAGATTTATACTGTATATTTTCCTCTGCTGAGCGTTAAAATAGCCTGTTTGGAGCGAGCGGTCTGTGTCACCCCAACCTCCGCGTTCCCTCCAATCACTGCAAAACACTCACACTAATGGAGAGTCAAGTGGGGATGATTTGAGGAGGAAACCGTGTTGCATTAGCCAGAGTGATGTATTGTCGTCCTAGGATGGCGGTGTAGACATTAGAGAGCGTAATGGATGTCTGACAGATAGAGCTATATGGACGTTGGCTATTCACAAGCACAATCATTTCATCTTGCCCCCACTCACTCAAACGCTGCAACCAGTATCCATTCATAAAATGCACCTAAAAAGGAACTGACACTGGTTTAATGCTTGAAAGACATGGTGCACTCACTCACATACTATTCATTCGGATGAATGGCTGTTAATGTAAGCAGTTACCCCTTGTTTTCCTGCCCGTGTTTATGAAAATGGGCAAAGCTGCTTAGAATCAGAGTCACCGGAGAGAAACAGTTGAGTCAATATGCTGAGGTTGTTCTCTTTGCATGGATAGGCAAGCAGGCTGTTGTGGCAGCTTGTAACATGGCCGGTCTATTTTGGGCATGCTTTCTTGTAGCAGTTACTCAGCATGCAGGCTCCTCTCACGTCATAATTGGGGGGGAATGGAAAGCCATGGCAACTAATGCAGGGGTTGAACCATGTCCATTCTGCTAAGGCAGAGGATTCAGCAGGTGGCAGCTTTAGCTGTCAGTGACGGCTTAGCACACATTGCACAGGTTGCTTTTGTTGCTGTGTAGCTCTGTCTGCATTTCTTTGACTGCATGTGTGCACATTTGTGCGTTCACAGGAAAGGCAGGGGCTGTTTGTGATGACCTGTCACTGATATGAAGTTATGAAGTGCTTGAGGAAGTCCTACAGAACATTTGCTCGTCGCACTTCCTTTGTATTGCTGCTCTCTCTCTCGCTTTGGTGGTTTTTGCTGTGCGAGGTTGAGACACGCTTAAGACGCGGCTTGTTTCAGGTCACGGTGACATGAAAAGCTTTCAAAATACTATCTCAGCCAAATGCAAACAGGAAGTAGAGAACCTGTTTATGTGATTGCAAGTTGGAGCATGTATGTAAAACGCGGTGTCTTACTCCACCTTTGTTTCCAATTCACTCTCAGTGCCCTCAAATATTTTTTTAGTTTTCCCCTTTCCACACGTTTCTCAGTCACAACAACATTTAGTCTATTTTAGCTGGAGTGCCGAAACTATTCTAGGCCAATCTTTACAGGAAATCAAAGGGCACCCCGATGGGGCTGCAGGAAATTAACGGGCGAGTCTGTTGTTATGCTGCCAGTCGTCTTTCTCACTGTTGTGTAATTAACTCTAATCCCAGGACCTTGTTGTGTGGGTGTTGCAAATTACTTTCCCTGCCAGCATTCAAAGCTACTTTTAGTTGCCTTGTTTCTTTTGCCACATGCTGAGTCTCTGAGCTTTTTTCGTCTGCTGTGACGTTGTCATTCATGTCTGTGCGGTTTTCACAGCACTCCAGTCTCGAAGCATATGGTAGATTGTCAGCCTCTCACAGCTTTTCTTGTCTCGGCAGAATAAAGTGGTGGATGTCGACAACCTTAAAGTCAAACTGCAGGTGAGAGCACGGACTTTTTCTTTTGACATGTATAAAATAGTGTTTACATTCAGCTCAGCGAATGACAAATCGTCTCATCTCTCTGGCAGCTATTTATTTATACACCTGATATATGGATAGACTGTGTAGAATGGAAAACATTCTGGAGTGTAATTAGCATATAATTGTCCACTCAAATATGCTTTACACTTATTTGACTGTCACTGTGTCTGATACTGTATTACTATGACGGACTCTGGAGGGTTATGTGCCAGTAGCAAGCTGTTAATCTGAGACACAGAAGCGTCTATCATCATAACCTGTTCATTCAGCATTAAGTGGGTGGTGCCAAATGAAATTCCTCTGTTAGCTCGAGTATATTCTTGGCCTGTTTTTTCTTGCATGATCCTCACACATTATAAAATTCTGTGATTAATTCCAAAATAGACTGCACGCTATTAGTATATAACCTATTATACAGAGGCAGAGAGCTGTAGCTTATTACAGAAAAGCTGAAGTTAACAGGAAATGAACCTGACTGGGTAACAGGGACAGAATGCAATGCAGTAATTTTCTGTCTTTTTTGTTGCCTAATAATAAAAAGTAGTATCCTGACTTTCTTAGCGAAAGTATTGTTTTTTAAAAATAATATTTAGAATGAAACTGACATCTTTCAAGCTGGCAAATGACCTGAAATGTTTACCTGCCACAGCCAACATTAACCCTTTATTTAGCAGGCAATAGATGCACAGTGCTAGTTAGCCTGCCTTGTAGCATGACTGAATCCATTTTAATTCCCCATAACTTGATTTACTTTTATATCATCTTTGTCCCTTTGCCCTTTAAACTACTACGGTCTACATGAGTTTATCTAAATTTTGTAGGCTATTTCAGTTACGAGAAACAGCTAAAGGGCTCAAAGGTAAGCTAACCTTAGATGTAGCATTAGTGTCTCAAATTGGTGTATTCACAGGAGACAACATGCTAATAATTTCTTCTTAAGTAATTTGAATTTAGTTTTAGTGGCTAACGTTAGCTGTTTGACTTTTTTTTTTTCGCTGTTCTCACTCAAATAAGAAATATCTATGTTTAGGCAAGTGTTAACAGTTTGGACTCCTGTGTTAAGTATACGTTGAGGAAGTTTCTGTATTTTGGTTCTGTGAAGTTTCTTTGGCTGAAGTTGTTAGCTGCTGCCTTTTTAGCATGACAAGTTTAGCTGTTTTTTGTTTTGTTTTGTTTTTTTGCCTCCAGGGCCAAATTGAGCTTCTACCTCATATATATTATACTATAATATAAATATAAATATAAATATAATATAAATACTATTATAAAAACACAATTATCAAAATACGACTTCATCATAACTTATGTAGTTCTGTTCCATTTACAGAAAACAAGCTAGGGGTCACGAATGTAAACAAGTGAATTTAGTTTTAGAGACAAGCTCTGGCCACCTTTTGTTGTCACCAGCAAGACTGAATTTACTTAAATAGTATAATAAACAAACAAACAAATAAATAAATAAAGCCCATATATATGTACCAGCCACACAAGCATAGGACTACACTTGTGTGTGTGTGTGTGTTTCTATTTTGACCACATATATAGTTAGTGCAGTCTAGCAGCATAATGGCATGTTTGTGCCTTCGTAGTTCCCAGTGGAGGATCCAGTTCAGTTCAGGATGTTCACTTTTGCAGGTTAGCTGCTGTGTAATTATGTGGTTTGATACGCAGATCTGGGATACAGCTGGCCAGGAGAGATTCCGCAGCGTAACGCACGCCTACTACAGAGATGCCCAGGGTAACCTTTTCTATTTCACTTCCTCATTCTCTGTGTGTGTGTGTGTGTGTGTGTGTGTGTGTGTGTGTGTGTGTGTGTGTGTGTTTGTGTGTGTGTGTGTTTGTGTGTGTTTGTGGCTGCATTTGTGTACTTGTGATGACTTGGGTCTTTGGACTGTGTGTTTACCCTCTAGGAGTGAAAGAACACAAGCTTGACTTGCACAGGAAAGTGACTGACAGGCATAGAGTGTTTGTAACAGTACCGGCACAGGCAGATTGAAGGCATTTTGCTTCCACTCTTGCTCTGGATTGTGGTCTGAAAAACAAAAGCTTTATTCTCTACTTTGTCGTGCCTCTTGTAATTGCCATTATTTTTCCTCTAAAGCCAGATTGATAAGGGGCCCAGATTTGATATTGCAGGAGGTGAGAGGTGAGTGCATCGCCTCTCGTGTGTCTGTTATTCTTGCTTTCTGTGGGGAGACTTTACAAAATGATTTAATGCAAGATATTATCAAAATAGAAACTAGTACTCCTCATTCTATTTATAGGACATTAAAAAAAAAGATATGCTCTTCCTGGAATTTGGTATTAAATCTGTTTACGCAGGCCATAAATGCCTTCAGATTTATGCAGGAAGGATCTTCGACATATAACCAAAGCTGCTTGGCTTGACTCAAAAGGAGAGTGTTGTATTTCATCATGTTGCTAGGTTGCACCAGCTGTAAATTTCAACACACACACCAATATCTCATATAAATGAAAGACATGCAGTAACAGGAGAGTTGTTGAGGAACAGCGAACCAAGGTTTAATCCTTAAACCTACATTATTTGCATGTCTTAACTGCACAAAGTCTCAACGACAGTAATGGTTTAATTTGAGTTTCTTATCATTTCCTCTTGTTGTCTCCCTGCTCCATCCTCAGTCACTCTTTTTCTCAAGTGTTTCTATTGGCCAGAAAAGCTGTATGTTGATAACGGCATTTCTGGACGTTTATTCAGACAGTACTGATAGCGCAGTATGCAGGCATCCCTTGTGGTTCGATGCTGTTAAGAATTTAACTGAAGTCTGCCTGACATTTTCAAAACCGTAACCTGAAGTTAAAACATGGAACCCAGATTTATGTGTGCGGGCAATCAGCTGTTTTTGGTGGTGCCGAAGCCCTGCAGCTGTTGGTCAGTACATACACCCAGTTCTCAACCCAACCCTCTTTATGGCTTTCTTTTCCAGAACATTCAACCCTGCTGACTATGCGGAGCCAGCCCAGACAGAGGAAAACTACAGCGGGGGCAGCACCTGGAACAACACAGGAAGTGTGGAGCTGGAGGAGGGAGCTAGTAAGTTACGTTTTGTAAGGTTGTCCACCGAGAAGAGAAGTGAGTCTTATCAATAAAGAATCTGTTTACCATCCAAGCAGCAGTTTAAAAAGTCATGTTCAGCATCCCCAGAAAGCTCATGTGGAAAAGATGAGAAGAATACCTTTTTTTTTTTTTTTTTTTTTTTTTTTAAATGTAATGCACATGTCAGCTCAGTGGATAGCACTGGTGCCTCAAAACAAGAAGGTTCTGTGTGTTGGCCTTTTTGTATGGGGGTTGCATGTTCTCCCCGTGTTCGCGTGGGTTTCCTCGGGATGCTCTGGTTTCAAAAGCATATATGTTAGTCTATCTCCAGTAAGTACCCCTGACCAAGATACTGGCTAAGATCTGGAGTCATTCCCCAGGTGCCGCGCTGTATCTGTCCACTGCTCCTCAGGTTAAATGTTGTATAAGTGACCAATAAAGTACCTTTGCATAGATGCTTGGTCATCAAGCATGAATATTCACTAATACCCAAAACCCAGATATTTTGTCTTAAATCTTAACACCCAATAGTTGTGTGTCTAGGTGACTAAAGGATGATCTCTCTTAATTACAGTCAGCTTTGATCTCCTCACGTCTGTCTTTGTCTTCAGGGTTGGAATACTCTGCAGGCGAGGGAACAAATTACCCACCGAAGTTTGACTCCGCTCCTGGTAAACCTGCCTTCACTTCTCTTGTTTCGTTCATTTCGGTTTTGTTTGAAGCTCTCTTTGCCCATCACAATGTATTGAACTGTTTTTGTGTGTTTTCTTCACTCCTAGGTGCCTGGAGGACTGCCACAGAGGAGTGGGGCACTGAGGACTGGAATGAGGATGTGAGTGTCTCAGAGCTTAACCTCAGGATACAGCTGTAGCTCTAAATAGAACCTTAAGTGACCACT
>JAQFJA010000009.1:15357372-15370408 GCA_029874485.1 Naso brachycentron | reverse complement strand
ATGAGAGGTTAGTGAATGGTGAGTAAGCACCAATGAGGCCACTTTTGCATCTGTATAAAACTTTTCAGGACAGTTTGCCAGGTTGCACTTTCAGTCAGTCCAGGGCTCCGAGAGGAGAGCAACAGCCCAGCGAGCGAGCGAGAGAGAGGGGGTAGAGAGAGAGCAAGTGTGAACGCAGGGGGGTTGCCAGTTTTTAATCCCAATCCCACGCTTCGAGAAAGTGGTGGGTGAAAACGGCTTCAATTGTTTTAACCTTCAGTATCAGGTCGGCCGGGCAGCTCAGACTGATGTGAATGTGTCTGTGTTTTCTATCCCTTTGTCCTGAAGCCTCTCCGTTTCAGCGAGGATGGAGAACGCACACACCAAAGAATCAGGAGAGGTCCTGTCCTACTTTGGCGTGACTGAAGACACCGGCCTCTCACCTGAGCAGGTTAAGAAGAACCTGGACAAGTATGGCTACAATGGTGAGGGAGAGAAAGAGATGGATGGATGGATGGATGGATGGATTGAGGATTGTTGGATGGAGCCCTGAAGTAAAGAAAAAATGGTAATGAATGAAGCTGTTAAAGAATCGCAGGATGGGAAGGCCCAGGAAGAGAAACATTTGGATTCAGCTTAAGAGGTTTAGCAAAAAAAAAAAAAAATCAGCAGAAAAAGACTGTGGGGGATGAATATGAAGAATGTTGAAGAGGTGAAGCAGTGGGTTGACTGATGGATGAACTGGCACTGTGTGTGACTTTGATGCCGGTCTAATTAAGGCAAAATATCTGAATGACACAAAGCGGGAGTGATGCTTGTGGAGCAGGTGCATTAGAGTTTCAGGTTTCTGACAATTGCAGCTGGCTGAAGTTTCTTTAATTGTCTTTTGCTTTGAAACTTAGAGATGACAGCTCATTCTTGACTTTAGAGGCAGCTCAAGGTCAACTCTCTCACTTTTCACAAACTATATGTTAGCTTTGACTCTATCTATTGAGAAAGGCTGTGAAATGCCGCTAAAAGATCTCGAAAAGCCTTTTAAGTTGTTGCTTTTTTTATCAATCTTTGTCAAATTAATCTCCAAACTGGCATTTAAGAAAATATCTGCATGTAGGCCATTTAAACTTGGAATGACATTAGCAACATCTCTGTTCTACTGAATTGGCCCTGACACCAGAGCAGAGTCTTTGTTCCTGCAGTTATTTTACACCTATGCTGTTCCCTCTGAGAATGTCACAATATCTGCAGGATGAACCATCTTACACACAGCACAGAGAAAAGTAAAAGGCCTCTTTATGAACAAACTTTTTACGGTCTTATTGCTGCTTTAAATCACGCCCGGCAGGTTGCAGTGGCTGTATGTTTGGTGCAAAGCATCTCAGCTGACAAATAGACGTTGACAGAGTTACAGCAAACTAGAATGACAGACTAATTAGGGTCACTGTAAAGGTCAGTTACTAAATTTGCTGTGTTTGTGTCACAAACTGGCAGAGAGACAAGAAGGCCTGACTGAACCAGCTGTTACTTCATGTTAATGAACTGCTGAGTTCAGCGATGGATGTTAGCTTATAGTTTCTATAATGTGATGTTCGGTTTGACTTCTAAAGATGTCAAAACTTTTTTTGTCCGTGTTGATTTTTTTTGCTGTAAACACAATGAAAGTAGAAAATGTGGCACCTAAATTTGCTTTTAATACTGTTTGTGTCTCTTTGCCCACAGAATTGCCCGCAGAGGAGGGTGAGTCCACTTTAAACACCTGCTTCTTCAAATGCTGCTGCCTGAATCACATGACCTGTCAATCAGAGTGAATCTTTTGACGTTGTGCCACCCAGACACACCTGTTCCCCCTCACTTCAAGTGATGAAAATCATTTGTTTGAAACCCATTGTTTGCTTTCTGTTCTCTACTAGTTATTGTGACCCATACTACTGATACCATGCTCACAGCACACATTAAAAGAAATCATCTAATCCAGAGCCTTGGAGTTTTGAAAATGGATGTATTGCTCCTTTAATCAGCAATGTTGCTGATTATTTAAAGGGCAGATTTTACAAAATTTCCAAACATCTGTCCTTGGCCTCTTCATAAGTAATGTTTCCCCTCATAAACCTTGTTGGCTTTTTTATCTTGCATGCAAAAAGCACAATCAATATTGAGGTTGTATTAGCATTGCACATGTTAACGTTTTATCAGGTCAATATATAAACATAAACAGCTAAGTGGTTACACACACTTGAATGCTGCATGTGACTTTATGTATTTTCTCAAACAGGGAAAAGCATCTGGGAGTTGGTGGTTGAACAGTTTGAGGATCTCTTGGTCAGAATCTTACTGCTGGCCGCCTGCATCTCTTTTGTGAGTTTGCTCACTTTTCCCTTTACATGATACAGATTGCTTGTATACTGAGTACAAATACACAGCATGTACATCCAGGGACCCTCAAAAGGTTTCAGAACATCGTGTATTTTAAGATTTTTGTTAAGCCCATATTTGGGTAAAGGTGCGACATGTTTGTACTTCCCCTTCTTTCCGTTTACTTTTATTTAGGCCTTAAAGAGTTCAAGTAACTGATCTAGTCAACAGAAACATCCTCCTCTTGATATTAAGTGTTTGACAAAGAAATAAAAAAGAGAGAATTTTTCTTCTTAAAACTCTAAGTTAAAGTTCAGGCTTGCTGCTGAACCTCTTATAATGGTTGTGTTTCCTTTATGTTTTTACTTATTTCTACTTCATTTCACTTAAATTAAAATTTCAGGCCGCATATCTTATTTTCCCATTAAAAAAAAGTGATCTAACTCTCCAGTTTGCAACTAAATTTGCTTTAAGTTTTTGATGATTAGATTATATGAAAAAATAATTTAGAAAAATACTGAAAACCCTTGAATGGAAACTACTTTTGTCAAGATAATATATGTGACCACACATTTTACACCCATAACAACGTATTTAGCTGACCAGCTAGAACTAGTACTGTATTAAAAATCAATTTCTTGAATTTCAGTTTCAATCAGCATTTCACAACCCTTCTCCCACCTGCCTGTAACACGCTCCACCAATCAAATGGTTCTGTTGTGGTTGTGGTTATATTATGGTTGACGTCTGGCTTAGTCTGAATTTAGGGACTTTTTCTGAAGGATCTGCTTGAGAGGCAAAAAAGTCACATATATGCTGCCCAGAGTTGTCACAAACAAGGTCATTGTTTGTCACTGTGTCTCAGATTGTTTGAACAGGATTGGGGATAACATGAGCGCATGTTCAGGGACAATAAAGAACCTGACAGCCACGTGGAAATGTGCAAACTCTGAGCTGCATCTTCTCTGACCCTTCGCCTGTTTTCTTTGCGATTACACATACACTCACACACGCGGGCCGACGAACAGAGCGTGTACATCACCAAGTTATTAAATTACATTTGGACCCATGTCCTCACTCTCATTTGCACAAGGAATCCCTCTCTCTCCCTCCCTTCCCTGCCGCTCTCGCCAAAACAGTTTTGTGGAGGAGAGTAGGCTGGACACATTGTCTTAATCCTCCATCACTGCCCTCTGGCCTCCCTGTACAGCTGTCACTATGGCCTTAGAAGGCCTGACGGCTCAGTGTGTGTGCGTCTGCGTGTGTGAAACAGAGAGTGAAAGATAAAGAGAAAGACAGAAAGAGAGTGGCTGTGTGTGTGCGCACATATGCATGGCAGGAGCTTTATTTTAAGGAAGTCTCAAGCCAGCACGAGAAACTGTATCCTCGGACAAAGGTCAAGGATGGAAGGAACGAGGGATGGCTTGCAGCAGCAGAGAGTAGAAGACAGAATGGAGGTTGGGGTGGGGGGTCAGGGATTGGGTTGCACAATGGCATTGTTTGTTACAATGACAAACGAGAGCAATAGATTCAGAGTCGTATACGGTTTCTAAAAGAGAGAACACTAAATACTGCAAATACATGGTCACCCTATTCATACACACAGGAATGTCCTGCCACTGAAACGTGCTGACAGGCTCTGACTCTCATTCTGGAGATCGATTGAGTCTTTGAAGAGAAGCAGGGTGAAGACAGACCGGAGACAGCGAGCAACAGGGGCTATTTTTGGGAAAGGGTGAGAAAAGATGTGAGATGAAAAGCAGGCAAATCAAAAAAACACAGCACACGATGATGATGATGATGATGATTATGAGCGAAAAGTGAACTGCTACAAGAGAAGGATGGGGCTTCCTCCCCTCTCTCTCTGTCTCCCTCTCTCTGTCTTTGCTCTGCTGGCCTGCGACTAATCTGTGTCAATGTCAACACAGAGCCTTTCCGAAACAGACCAGCGTTAGCAACATGGGAGCCCCGCTCACAGGGGCGCACACGTGTTCGACTATAGGTCTGGAAAAGAGTCACATGTAGAGATTTCACACATAAGATGACATAAGAGACAACAGTGTGAGCAAGAGAAATGTCATTCGATCCAGGAATGGTATCATAACTGTCAGAAATAGCTGCTGGCTGTGACTGTTTAATGTTTATGTTTAATGCGGGACACCCTGAGCAACAGGTGCATGTCGGACTTAAAGACAATGTCAGTCCAAGAAGAGAATTACAGGCTTACCGACGGTAAAAACGTAATAATTGGCTAAAAATGAAAGTGTCAGTATCCTTTGCCAACTCTAAGAGATCTGGTAGTGGATCCATCATTAAAAAATTAAACCCACAAACGCGCAAAAGAATGATTGTTAGGAGAAATATATGTAAAGTATCTAATAAACTTTAGTTTCTGATCAATGTACAATGTAGTGCATCTGATGTGAGTATTAAATGAAGGCTAAGGCACTGACTACTAATTTTCTGAAAAACTGATGTCAGAAAACAGTGAAATCACAAGTGGAGACCAAAATTCTGTCAGTAAATGGCTCATTTTTTATCATCCAGTGATTCAAAACCCCCAAATATTTCATTTATAATGACAAAAATAAAGAAAAGAAGCTCTAGTTTCACAGTTAGGAGTCTGAGTGTTCGGCACTTTGACTTTGACTTTGATGAACTATTGATGATCGAAATTGTATTTTATTAATCGTCTGTCATGGTTAGAGTTTCAAAACTACGTCACATAGCTTAAAAGAACGTCGCAGGAATATGACTGATGTTGTTTCACACCGTGTGCATAGTTCCTTTTTTTTTCAGCTTAAAAAGCAGTCAAGGAGAAACGTTTAAGAGCTGTAAGCTTGTTAAGACCACCAAAAGTTTGATGATTGATTTGTCTTTTAAGTCATTTACTATTATTAAGTAATTGATTTGCTGCTCTCTGAATTTGTGATGGAAATTTGGTCTACAGTCCCTGATAATTCAAAGACTTAAAACAACAGTTTTTAATAAATCACAAAAAATGATTGAAAATTAAAGTTGCTGTAGGTGATTTACACTTACAGCGCTACATTCTGACAGCCATCACTGATATAGAGTTTTGTCAGTTTCGTTTCTGCAGTAAACAGAGAATACATTCGTGGAATCCTCTCTTCTGATTGGACAAGAGTGGGAGCGGATACCAGAAAATGTCTTTTCTGTACACTGTGGAGCGGAGGAGCATGTTAGTGTTACAAAATACTCTATATGAATGATGTCTGTCTGAATGATGAGCTATTTTACATTTTTTCAAATGTTTGGGGGAAAAATGTAAGTACCACGTACAGCACCTTTAACTGATAATGAAAAAAGATTTTTGGTTTCAGTGCTAATGCTGTCAAGTGTTTTATGTTTTGTTTTGCTTTCACATAAGAAATAATTAAAAAGTCACACTTAGAATTTGAGGGGATGAGGTAATAAAAAACATTAAGTAAATTGCATTTGCATTCAGATTTGCATTTTGATTTTTAAAATGCACTTCCTGCTTCTCTCAGGTGCTGGCTATGTTTGAGGAAGGTGAGGAGACTGTCACTGCCTTCGTCGAGCCCTTCGTCATCCTTCTCATCCTCATTGCAAATGCTGTGGTTGGAGTGTGGCAGGTCAGTGAACGCGCGCGCACACACACACACACAGAAGAACAATTACAATCACAAGGACACATACTTGCCCCTGAACGTTGTCTTTTACACACACCTAAATAGACTCTTATACTTAGTAACAGTCACACACAATAAATCACACACGATGGCGGCCTGCTCAGGTCGCTGCCGTGTCCTTTACAGCGAGCACACGTTCCGTCCGCAGCTCAAAGTTCAAGGGAATCCACAAAGAGAAGCCTGACGTCAGCAGGAGGTGAAAAGGTGATAGGTTAAGCCGATGGGAGCAAGTGGAGGGGAGAGAGGAGGACTGGGACCCGTCCTGCCTTGAAGGCTCAAACTGCAGTCTGCTTTGTTACACTCTGCACTGTGCAGTCCACAGTAAAAATACAGAGAGACGATCAGGTTACCACAGGGGTGTGTGTGTGTTGTGTGTGTGTGTGTGTGTGTGTGTGTGTGTGTTGTGTGCGTGTGTTGGTGCATGTATGGCAGGGGGTTCATATCAACCCTGTGGCAGTCATTTGGAAACTATGCACAAGGATTCACACATGGGGGGTTTGGGGGAGAATGGAGAGAGGGAGGGCGGCTGGCATAAGTTGGGCTTTACACTTTGAGGCGGTCGAGGGCAGCCTTGGAAGAAATCACAGACTGAACTGAACATCAGCCTGTTTGACTTCTCTGATTGACCTGTTGTTCAGGCTTGAGACACACACACACACACACACACACACACACCTTACACTGCAAAGACACTGAGGATTTGTGCAATTATGTCCAGAACGTATCATCCCATTACTCAAGAATTGTGTAATTGTCTTTGTACTCATGTTGTCTTCAATTCTATTTAACTTGGACTGTTAACTGTGTTGACATCTTTATGGGCTGATTAACCGTCATAATTTTTTGGTACATGTGGCTGTGGTGACCATTGCCAGCCTGACAGAGATCCAATTTAAATTAACATGTCTATTTAAATAAATTTGAGGGTTAAAGTTAGTGTGCAGGGATAACTGTTTTCATGATCAACTCTTAAAAGCCCCGAAAATCTGTTTTCTCATCAGCTTCTCACTGAGAGAAATGGAGCTGCATTAAAACATAACATTTGCCACCTAAATCAAAACAATTTTGTGTGTTTCATTTGAAGGTGGATTAAATCATTCTGAGGGAAAAAATGTAAATATTTGAAATTCAAATTTAAATGATTTTTTAAAAAAAAGCAATTTCCTCATTGTCTGCTAGCTATTTGTACACAGTCCTGACTCTGTAGATGGCAAACAAACAAACACAACACATCCAGCCAATCAGCGACAGGTGGCGTTCCAGCTTGTGCACACGACAAGGGTAACCCTGGTATGTGCCAAGATGGCATATCACCAGCCATTCATCCACTTTTAAGATGTTTCTGTATTGGTGTTTTTTCTTTCTTGCTTCCCACTAGTTTCGAGTAGGTGGGGCTTATTGGAAAAAGGTGATATCACATATTTTTATACACCAATCAGGATGTACGCAGCAGCATTTAAATCAAAATTGAACGGTGGTTGCTTAGTTGTTCTCCCATGTTGCCAGTTCTCTTCTGTCTGTTAAAAACAATCAAAACAAACCCTCACAGCCCTGTAGAAAGAGTTTTTTCTCCTCAAATTTGAGCTTTTAAAAATTGCATCTTTGTAACTGAATTAATCTTTTTAAGGACTTAGTAGATCGTAGATAATGTGGTAAAATAAAAGCCTTGATGATCTCTCTGTACAAAATTATTATACAGTATTTTTCTTTAAATATTATTTAGACTGTAGCAGATGTTCTCACTTTCTAAATGTGACCTTACATGGAGCAGAAAAAATGAAGGGAAATATGTAAAATGCAATAAAATCTTTCCATCAATGCCACAGATAGTCGTGACAAAAAGTCTTTGATGAAAATGTATTTAAAAAATATTGGATTTAAGTCATATGTTGATCCAACCTCTTAAAAAGTGGTGATTTTTGAGTTAAATGAAGCTGAAATGATTTAACTGTGGCTGAATGTGTCACAATGGTGACATTTATCTTCAAACTCAATGCACAAGAAGGATTGACATGGTGACAGAGTTGGTCTACAGCTGCCATGATAAAGAAGGTCTGGCACCAAAATGACCCCAGTATATGTTTTGTTCTGTGTGTAATTTTGCAACAGGAGCGCAACGCAGAGAGTGCCATTGAGGCTCTGAAGGAGTACGAGCCTGAGATGGGGAAGGTTTACCGGGCAGACAGGAAGAGCGTGCAGAGAATCAAGGCCAGGGAGATTGTTCCTGGTGATGTGGTGGAGGTTTCCGGTAAGGTTCTTAAAACTGCCTTTATTTTCACTGGTTTACCTGCACAGACTCAAAGTCTATTTATCCACTGCAAATGCTTTAAAAAAGTGTCAGAACTTTTATAATTTGGAGCAGCAATCCTCAAAAAATCTATACCTGGTGTGTAAAAGCTGTCACTGTACATACATCAAGAAGGGCACGGGAGCAGATGAAAACGGGGACGGTGGACAGGAAATCCTGTAATTTGTAAAATTGCTGTAAGACTCAAACAAACCACAAGTGCTGACACACAGGGTTAAAGGTCAAAAAGTAAATGCCTGTATGTATGGCATGTGTTGTGTCCTCCCTTGAGTGATGTAATACAAGAGAGGAGAAAGTCTCTTTCAAATTCTTCATACCACAAAATTTTACCATGCAAACTCTTGTGCATGTGCAATTTTAAAATTAGAAAAAAAGTTGCATGTTAAAGCTATGATCATGCAGGCAACGCAGCTATACAGAAAAGTTAAAAATGGAGCTACTGGGGCGCCCAGTGGCTCAGTCGGTAGAGCAGGCGCCCCATATACAGAGGCTATGTCCTCGCCGCAGCAGACCCGGGTTCGATTCCACCTGTGGCCCTTTGCTGCATGTCATTCACCCTCTCTCTCCCCTGTTTCCTGTCCACTCTTCAGCTGTCCTGTCCGGAAAATAAAGGCACAAAAAGCCCCCCAAAAAATCTTAAAAAAAAAAAAAAAAAAGAATGAGCTTGAAAATATGGGGTGCTGTATATGTCCCGACAGATAGCCAAAGATAGAATTACATAGGCCTACATTTGCTTAAGTTGGCAAATCATTAAATGCTCAGAAAACATGTTTGCCCATAGAGGCAGTTGTTGGGTGAACCAGAGGAATGGAATTTCATTACAGTGCCACTTGTAGGTCTTTAACTGCTTACCAGACCTTTTAGTCCGTTCTCAACTTTTTGTAAAAGGTATTCCTGCGGCAGAGCCAGTTCTCTTTATACGCACACTACACAAGCTGCCCAGGGCCCCGCGAGGTGAACAAGGGTCCCACTTGCCTCTCCTGTCAAAGCATGTGTCAGTGTTAATTGAGAGAGGATAATATGAAGCATGTGTATCACCAACCTTCTGGTAATGAGTAGAGAATAAAAAAAAAAACAAAAAACAAAATGAGCGTGAACTGCCCGGGCCGTCATATGTTAGACTGTAAAAGCGGTACCTGATGCCTTGCTGCATGGCGCTCAGCATCAAGGGTTGGACTGGAGGAAAGTCCCTGCAACATGCTAGCATTATGTACTTGTCTTGTACATCAAGCTGCCTCATGCCACAGAAACAGGAGATAGGTTCCTGGTCAGTTGGCCATCATGGCTCGCACAGGCTACCTACTACTTTCATACTTAGCTACTGAAGTTAAAGCAGCCCACCAATACAACACCGCGAAAATGGCTTTTTCACTATAAGTAAAAATCCGCATTCAAAACGTTTTTTCACTAAAAGTATGACTCATCAACTAAATGTACTTGAAGTACCCAAGTTAAAAGAAGTCATTGTGCAGTAAAGTTGCTCTTGTTGGTGTTTTACTATTATATCTAATGTTTTTGGACTAATATTATTATAATTTGCGTGAGCTTCTTGGTAGTTTGATCTGCTGTAATGCTATATATTAAATGAGATCGTCATATATTTGTAATGAAATGGTCCCGTGAGAAAGTTGTACCTCTAAAAACTAAACTTTTCACATTATAGCTTTGTGACAGTGTGTTTTTCAGCTCATCCAAGAGCATTTGTAATAGTTTGTTTAGCTTAAAAATTGAATTTTCTCATTCCATAAGGATAAAAAATGTAATCTCAAAGGTAACTAGTAACTAAAACTGTCAAGGAATGCAGTTAAGTAAAAGATACAGTATTTGTCTCTGCTGCGATGCAGTGGAGTAGAAGCTTAAAGTTTGATAAAATAGAAACCGTCAAGTAAAGAACAAGTTCCTGAAATTTCTACTTGACTACAGTCCTTAACATAAATACAGTTAGTTACATTCCACTATATTTCATATGATGTTTTTATTTTCTTTTTCTAAAATGTCTTTTGTGTTGTGTTTTGTGTTTATATTCATTTATTGCCCTTACATAGAAAGTATTATTCAGTAAATATTTATTTTTCACGCCTCATGGTCTCGTGCAAGTGTGCTTATTTTTAATTCCATCAGCTGGAGCATGCTGTTGGAAAAAGGTGGGGATTGTAGTTGAAGCACTCGGGTGGTAGTTGTGACTGTGCAGCACTACTCACAGGTCAGGTCGAAGGGTCCCTTATCAGAATTTTGCTTAATGTCAGAACAGGCTCTTCCTGCCAAGCATACTTTTTTGTCAGAAGGTTGACTTTTAAATCAAGAAGTTTAAATGTCTCATTACTTTTTACAGAGAGAGTGAAAAAAGCCATGTCATGCCAGCGCACCTGTTGTTGGTGGCGGTGAAGTGAAGCCTGAAAATGTTTCTTTAGATCCCACTGAAAGGAGGAAGTTCCTCATGAAACTACCTTAAAAGAGGATCCTGTGTCATTTGCGGATACCTGTTAGTATGTCAGAGTTTCAGTAAAGGCTAGGTCAATGTGACACCATTAATGTGGCTGCAATAATTTAGTGATATGCATCATAGGACTGAAAAATGAATCACCATCAAATAAATCCTATCAGTCACTCTGGCTTTTGAAAAAAATTGACTCCCCATCGACTTGTATTTTGTTATTATACAACTCTGATTTGGAAAGTAATTTGGATTATAAAACTGGCTAACTGAGGAAAAGAGTTTTTTGTGAAAACATCTCTGCAAATTCAAAAAATAATAAATTGTAATTTTCTGAACACTGTTTGCCAGTCTTATCCCTTAAAGGAAAAAAAACCCTGTCGGTTTATTTAACCCTGATCAATGTATCATATATTTTGTGAAACAATGAGAGGGCTGTGTCAGTTTCAGTTTTTCAGTATTTTTCCTTCAGGCTCCCAGGCATGCGCAGTCTTGTTTGAATTATCAGTTTATTTTATTTTAACTTAATTTAACTTTTATTTAATCAGGATCTGGGCTAAGATAGGCAGCATAAAAACATAAAAACAAGTATTGTAATCAAAACAACAGAGTCAAACCAGAAAATATTACACAAAATATGACGACACAGGCGACAAAGTACAGTATGAACCTTGCATCGAATATACGTAGTTTAGGCACAGACATCCCAAAGATTTTGTCTGCACAGTAAAGTGCATGTAGCAGGAGCAAATATTACCTTTTATGTTTAAGCTCCAGTTTACATTGATTGACCAACCCCAGCACCAAGTGTACATGTTTTTGTGACCACTGTTACATGCACATTTGCAGTTTCAATATGAACCTGAAATTTGGGTCCACAGCTACAAAACTGAAACCACACTTCATTTTACGAAATAAGACCAATGCATGGTCAATGCTGATGTAAGAGTAAACCGCAGTGAACTTATTTAATTTACCAAGATCTGTTTAGATCTGATTTACATGTGCAAACTAGGAAGATATAAAAGTAGTATGTATGTTTGTGCCTAAAATAAAACATGCTTACACAGCATAGTAGATTAAATAAACAGTTTTTCCTGCAGTAAATCAGGCATTAGGAGCTATGTAATAAGAATAAGCCCATCCTGTAGTTTTGGGTTTATTGGCATACGCTTCTCAGAATATGTATTTATCATATCATGTTTGTCCCAAGGTGTTAAATGTCTTGATAAATTACTTCTGTTGGCTTTTTTTTTCTCGCTAAGCTTTAATTGCACTTTCATTTAAGAGATTTTATTCACAAATTCAAAAACCTACCCACATTCGGCGCTTGGCGGGTCCTTATTTCGGACCCTGTCTGTGTTTGCTAGAGCGTGTGTTTTGTTTTGTTTTTTTTAATACCCTATGGATTTTCATAAGAGCGTCAATGACCGTGCCCACTTGTTATTTTTGTTTCATGTACAAAAATCTATTATATATCTATATATCTAAAGTGCAAAATATTTACCAGCTGTTTATATCATGTTATTTACCCCTCGTAGTAGTTGTTTTTATTATTTGCAGGTTTGCTCTATGAGTCACACACCATGTCTCTGTTGCAAGGTTCTAATGTCCCAGCTAGCCAGCAGGCAGTTCTTCTCCTGTTGGCTGCTGGCTGCTGTTCCCTGATGTCTGCTTCTCTCCACCCTTCCCTGCCTTTCTCCTCCTTCGCTCTCCCAAATCCCTCCTCCTCCTCCCCTCCCTTTTCCTTTCCCATGTTCTAAAAAGGCTGCAGTTGGATGTGTGTGTGAGAGAGAAATGTGATCGTGAGAAGGAGTTGATAAGGCAAGAGGAGCTTTTGAAGGGAAGAAAGTAAGGCACTGAGAAAAAATCAAGGGTAATTTACAAAAGAGAGTTGGTCAGGAGCTGCTGGAACATGTGGACAGCACGAGGGTAGAAATGGAAAGAGGAAAATGACGTGTCCTGCTGTCTGACTGCCCCCCTCCCCTCTCCCTCTCCCTCTCTCTCTTGTTGTTTGCCCAGGGAGCTGTGATCGGCATCGATGACGAGGACGACAGCACATTCACCATCACTGTGGACCAGAAGACTTTCCATTTCCAAGGTGAGACCTCCCCCTTTTCTTTTTTTTATCCCCTATCTCTGTGTTTCTAGCACCATCGTCCTTTTTCTGTGCATTCTCTCTTTTGAATCCATCCCTGCTTTTCATTTGCGCTCTCTCTCTCTCTCTCTCTCTCTCTCTCTCTCTCTCTCTCTCTCTCTCTCTCTCTTTATCTCTCTCTCTCCCTCCCCACC
>JAQFJA010000009.1:15344054-15357272 GCA_029874485.1 Naso brachycentron | reverse complement strand
GGCAAAAAAAGCCAAAAAAAATATCTAAAAAAAAAAAAATGGAGCCACTGGTCAGTGTCTTTTCCCATCAAGAGAAGCAAAAAAAGCAGCTGACGTAGGGAAATTGACCCTCTTAACCTTGGATCGTGAGAGCGATAAGTCATTTACAAACTTGAAATCAGTTCGGAATACGGGTAAAATATTCAACACGATGCACAAGAAACCAAAAAGTGTCCGAGGTTTGCTTGCTCAGCCTCATCTTTTTATTCAACTTCTGATTTAACCTGAAAAAGAACCCAAGTACCCAATAGGTGCTCCTCTCAAACGCTCACATACCTCAAACAGTCACTGCACATGTGTGTCAGAGTACACGGCTCATGATGTCCTTGAGAATCAACATGGGTCCTTTTAAGGCAGTCCCAGAAAAAAGGGGTGGAGGGAAGCTGAAGGAACTTGCTGCGGGAAGAAAAAAAAAAGCTTGAGTATAAATACACTTAATATCGACGGCCGGACTCGCTCCTCTGTCTCTCCCTCTGTTTGCTGTACACCTGTTCTTTTCATTTCATGATCTCCCCAAGGTCTCCCTCTCCCTCTGTCTCTGACTGTGGTATCAGTTTTCAACAACAACACTATCCATCCAGAGTGCTAAAACCAGTAGATCAACCCTGCACCCCTTCCATCCATCCTGCTGTAATGCTGCAGTGTCACATTAATATGAAGCTGTTTGTAATGTGGTCCTCCACGAATGGAAAAAGATGTTCAATAAATCAGTCATTCAAAATTAAATGGCTGAATTTAACAGTGCTTTTTTTGGTGCATTTCTCTGTTTGCGTGTTCACTAGTTGGTGACAAAGTGCCAGCTGACATCAGGATCATTTCCATTAAATCCACAACCCTGCGTGTGGACCAGTCCATTCTGACTGGTAGGTGTCATGGCACAGACGGACAAGCAAAAAAATAAATTCTTTAAGCCTCTTTGATGTTTGCTTGCCTCCCTGACCCCCCGACCAAAACTTGTGTCTCTTACAGGTGAGTCTGTCAGTGTGATCAAGCACACCGATGCCGTCCCAGACCTCCGAGCCGTCAACCAGGACAAGAAGAACATGCTGTTCTCTGTGAGTGTTCTTCCTCCACCCTTTCTATTACACCTCAGTGTTTCCATCACGGTATCCCCAAAAAATAAAACCTTCTTCACAACAGATATTTTCACTTGTTGTAGCAGGAGAGACAGAGGTGTAATAGGAAAAATTAATCATTGTCCTCTTCCATGTATATGAGTCAGAAAAGTGTGCAAGACAACTGAAACTGAATGTCGCCATTTCTTACAGTTTTCTCTGCTTTGACGTGCACAGAGGTTTGCTATATCCATTTTTGCAAAATAAAGACATTTGCCTAAATAAGTACAACCATACCTGCTCCACTTGAGTGTTGTGGAAAACATAACCAGTGAACAAGACAAAGTGTCCATAGCTAAGCTAGCAACTCTGTGGGGCTCACATTGTTGAAGCACCACTGTGCTTTAAGCTACAAGCTAATATCAACACGCTCACAATAGTGCTAACATGCTAAATGTTTAGCAGATAGTAGTGACAGTATCTTAAGTCGTTTTTCCATTACATGTTACCAGATCCACTCTGCTCGCCTTTGTTGTTGGGTCCTTTTCTGGAGGCTGTTTTCCATTTCAAGATAGTACCCATGATAGTACCATGTCCTGATTGGCTAACCAATCAGTGGTCTGCAGTGTTTTACATCGCATTACCTGTTCAGCATTTTTGGAACCTTGAAGAAGTAGGTACCAAAAAAGTAGATATCAGGAACCAAGTACTTTTACATAATGGAAAACCAAAAAAGGCAAGTAGAGTAAAGTAGAGTAGAGAAGTAAAAGCGACTTTACAAGCCACTAACCTCGCTTGTGAGAAATCCCAACTCAAAGACTAGCAAGTGCATAACCCAGCGTCCCTCCATGTGTGTTGCGTTGGGCGTGAAAATGTGACCTAATCTTTGCTAAGTGAGTGTAACCTTTCCTGTCTGAAGACATATGTGTGATTAGTTTTTGCTAGCCAGTGTTATTTTGCTTCCTCTAACTAGCTCACTCAGACCAGAGACAGTTAAGGAAAAGAGACCTGTCGTCTCTTTTGTCTGCAGAGATGTCTCACCTGACTAAATAAGTTCTACAAGACATTACCATTAGTTTACCATGTCTACCCCCCGAGTTAACTGTGTTAGCATGCCTACATTTGGCAACTGAAACTTAACATAAAGCATGGCTAAGGGTAATGTGAATGTTTTGAAAGTGCTGGACAAATCAATATATTTGACCTGATGACTGTGAAATAGGAAAAATGAGAGAATGACAAACCATCCAATATTTTGAGACATTTCACTTACAACAAAAAATGTCAGCCTCATGGTGGGGCTAAAGTAAATGTCAGAAGACCACCAAGGGGTGGTATTCATCCACTGAGACCATGAATTTCTATTTGAGTTTTCTTGACAGACCCCCTAGTAGTTGAGGTATTTCCATCTACTTGGTCCAGACTGATAAACGAACTTTCTAAAACTGTGTTCAGGGCACCAATATCGCTGCTGGAAAAGCCACTGGCATTGCTGTTGCAACTGGTGTATCCACTGAGATCGGTAAGATTCGTGACCAGATGGCTGCCACTGAGCAGGAGAAGACCCCCCTGCAGCAGAAACTGGACGAGTTTGGAGAGCAACTCTCAAAGGTGGGTGAAGCAGACAGACAAAAAGGCTCTCTGAAACTGCTGCTATTCACTGTGTGGAAATTTGAATATTTAATACCATTTGAAATTACATAATATAGAAAATTTGTTTGTAAAACAAAGCTATAACTCTGACTGCCTGTCTTCCAGGTCATCTCCCTCATCTGCGTAGCTGTGTGGATAATCAACATTGGCCATTTCAATGACCCCGTCCATGGAGGCTCCTGGATCCGTGGTGCTATCTACTATTTCAAGATTGCTGTCGCTCTGGCGGTGGCTGCCATCCCTGAAGGTAAGCCCCTGGGTTTAACTTCCATTTGGTCACCCAAGAGGATTATCATATCTAAGATTCATCGACATAACACTGCAGCTACCAGTCCATTAAAAATGAAATGAGGGCTATTGGCTTCTGATTGATTTTAACAATATTAATGCCTTTTTTTCAGACATACATAACAACAGCACCACTGCAGTCTGAAACCTTTTATTTCTAATGACTTGTTTTCCTTCTGCTGAGCAAAGTGGCACGTTCAGCCCAGCATGCTAGAGCTCACATCACCTTGTCTGTGACACGGCATTTAAAGAGTACAGTTTATTAAAGACAAACTTCAATAATTTTACACCTCAAAGTCTGTTTAGACTTATCATGAAATATAAAGCCTTTTGTAGATATCTGTGGTGTGCTGCAATACTTATGATCTTAAGGGACCTCACCACTAAATTTATGTTTTAAGGCCCCACACTAATAAGAGTGCAAATATGTTAATCCACCTTTATTTTGTCACCTTTTGTCTTTATTTTGGTAGTTTTGTCTGGAGGTGAGGGCAAATGCAACAATCCTGTTGTCTTTTCATTTTCTCTAACCCTTGCAGAGTGTTCTCATGTCGGCTTGGAGCTTAACTTCTGTGGGTTCTAGTCTGGTGTGAGATCTTTTCCCAGTTAATCTTTTCTAAATTATACAGTACCTTAAGGGGCATCTTCAGCAAATGGCTGAAACAGCATTGTGTCACAGACAGACAGCCAAACAATCTTTGTTTTCTTAATCTGAATCTTTTGCTCACTACCTAAGTCTAAAAATAGAAGGAAGTTGAAAACATGTTTAATCAATAAAATTTTATCATTAGGACACTTAAAATCATCAAACTCCCACACATTAAAAGCAAATTCTTCTTCTAACTATTCTGGAACAGAAACAGTTTGGTTGGATGTGCCCCGTCACACCACAGTCAGCTGCTAACTGTGCTAATGCTCACCGAGATGACACTCTGATGATGCCAAAAGGACAACATCATCTGCAAACACAGATGCCACCATAATGTCACTAATCTGGACACGCTCCAGACCTTGTCCACATTGTCAGAGTCAATTTTTGCCAAGAACCTGAACACAGATCTGACTGATTGGCTGGCAGCACCCCCTCCCACAGGAATACCTTGGAGAACACAGTAATCTGGGTGTGTTCCAGCTGATGTGTTAAGGGCTATCAAGGGAGCACCATTACTGTCAGACTGCCCAGAGTCCATAATGTCTGCATGGTTTTAAAACAGACAAGCCAGACAGATCATCCTTTCTTGTCATATGGTTGTTTGACTTAAGAAATTCCTCTTAAATTTTTGTCCAGCTCCCAACCTTTCCTTCCAATTCAAATGTAATATCTGTAAAATATCTCTCCCTGTGTCCATCACAGGCCTCCCCGCTGTCATCACCACCTGCCTGGCTCTGGGAACTCGTCGTATGGCCAAGAAGAATGCCATCGTCAGAAGTCTGCCCTCCGTGGAGACCCTGGGCTGCACCTCAGTCATCTGCTCCGACAAGACTGGTACCCTCACCACCAACCAGATGTGTGTAACTAAGGTGGGTCCATACTCGCAGTGTGAGGTGGCACATTCACAAATATACTCCAATTCACTTTGTAATACAAAATGTGTCTTTTTGTCATGTTTACATGCAGATGTTCATCATTGATAAAGTCGATGGTGACAGCGTTTCCCTGGGCCAGTTTGACATTTCAGGCTCAAAGTACACCCCCGAGGGAGAAGTGTAAGTGTCGAAAGAGTTAAAAATTAATTTCATATGCATGATGCAGAAACTCTATGACCCCTTCTTAAATAATGCATTGAGTAAAATTTTTGTCAATCATTGTCTACCAGTACAAGGAATGGAATGTCTGTGAAGTGCGGACAGTATGACGGACTGGTTGAGCTGGCTACCATCTGCGCTCTGTGCAATGATTCTTCTCTGGACTACAATGAGGTCTGTAGGACATTCAGGAGACATGTAATGTTAACATGTAACACACCACAAATTTTGAAATGTACTTATGTTCCTTCTTATTTCTCCTTGATGCAGTCCAAGGGTATTTATGAGAAAGTGGGTGAGGCGACTGAAACAGCCCTGTGCTGTTTGGTAGAGAAGATGAACGTCTTTAACACTGACGTGCGTGGCCTGTCCAAGGTGGAAAGGGCCAACACATGCTGTTCTGTAAGTCAACAAGAGATTCCATACAGCATTTAATGTGTTATACCATATACAAAGATATTTTAGTGTAATACAGAGGACAGGTCAATATTATCTCTAATAAAAATGCCAACTAAGTTCATAGCTTTGCTTCCAGATGCAGCAAACAGCTGTTGTTTTTTGATGAAAACTCGAAAAAAAAATTTACCTACTAGAGGTGTAAGAAAATATCGATTCATATCAATATTGCAATATTATGTTTTGCAATTTTGTATGGATTCTCAAAAACACTATAAATTTTTAATTAACAGTTTAAATGCGAAGATTCGTGGCAGTGGGTCACTTTGTTTTTTTAAAACCTTGATTGCTATTGCACAAAAAGTATTGCTATGATATTCTAAATGCATTAAAAAAGTACTTTTTTTAACTGAGATTTTATGGATTTTAAGGTGTGTTCTTCATACTGTGACAGTTTTCCTTAAATTAGATCTAGAAAAAAATTGCAATAAATCAACTTGCTCAAGTATTGCAATATATTGCAACACACTGTATGGTAGTGCCAGATTCTTGCCAATTCACAGCCCTACTACCAACTCAGTACCCAGCATCTGACGGACACTGTAAGTGACTAACTGGTTAACATAATAAAGTATTTAAAAGCTAAAGAGTCAAACATTTTTCCTCAGAAATTGGTTGAGCCTAAAAATAAACTTAAATGGAAGTGAGTACTGGACTTGAATTGATCAGAAAAACTCCATTGAACAACATGTTACTCTGTAACTGCTGAAAGTGTAAATCATATCAGGTGTGATTAGTGCAAATAATTACAAACACAAACAGTGGCTTAGTAGATATGCTACTCAGTCTTTGCTCAACCTTGATTTTCGACCCTTTTCCTCCAGTTCATTCTTCTGCCTAATTTTCTAACAGGTGATCAAGCAGCTGATGAGAAAGGAGTTCACCCTGGAGTTTTCCAGAGACAGGAAGTCCATGTCAGTTTACTGCTCACCTGCCAAGTCTGCCAAAGCGCCTGTGGGGAGCAAAATGTTTGTCAAAGTAAGTATGTGACCCAAGAAAGATAGCTGGCAAAAAATTCCATGAACCAGAGCAAGTCTACAGCCATACTAGCTGCCCTCTGAGGGCGTACAACCTTTGAGCTAATGTCAAAATGCTAACATTCTCACAATAAACGTGAAGGAATGATGGGGACCATGGTCACCATTTTGGCCTAAACTGTTTGCATGCAACGTAAAAGAGACCTGAATGGAATAAAACATAATACTGTATGTTGTTGATGATGTTGTGTGTTGTGTTAACTGCTTCATCAGGGTGCTCCAGAAGGTGTCATCGACCGTTGTGCATACATTCGTGTGGGCACCACCCGTGTACCTCTGACCGGCCCCGTTAAAGACCACATCATGTCCGTCATCAAGGAGTGGGGCACCGGGCGCGACACCCTCCGTTGTTTGGCTCTGGCCACCCGCGACACACCTCTGAGGAAGGAGGAGATGAACCTGGAGGACTCCTCCAAGTTTGCAGACTATGAGGTGAGGGACTGAAGAAACAAAGACATGTCCAGGATTTAGTGGCATCTAATGGTGAGGTTGCGGATTGCAACCAACTGAATATACTTCCCCTTCCAAGTGTGAGGTGGCCACGAAACTTGCAAAAAAAAAACCCCAACCCAAAGTTCTCTCTTGAGAATAGGTCCTGATAGATATATTGGTTCATTGATGTTATCGGCAAACATCGGCCTATCCCAGATACATCGGTATCGGTATATTTATTCTCTGATACACCCTGATATTAAAAATGATTTTAAAGCTGAAAAAAATCTTGGTCTAGTGATTTAAAAATGGGGTAATCACGTAGTTTGTCCAGCAGAGGGCAGTCCATTATTCAATAACCAATAAGTAAAGTGTTTACCATTAAGTGTACTGATATTTGAAAAAAAAAATTTTGTTAAAATGTAAGATATTCTGCTTTCATTACATAGCTGTGCCACAAGCATTTGATAACTGCATTCAGTCAATAATATATATAATAATGGCCAATATATTGTATTTAAGAATTTTCTTGCTCCTATAGATAGGTATCAGCACCAGAAATCCCAGTTTGGTCAGGGTCTACTTCAGAGCCAGTATTAAGTTTGTCCTTTCTGAGCTACTATATAAACATCATGGTGCAACATTCTGTGGAAGAGATAGTTGCAAAGTTTTATGACAAGCTGAAAAATAAAGAAATGTTTCAGAAGTTTGTTGTCTTGCTTGCAAGTATTCTCAAAGGTCACAAAATGTTTTTCCTTTCTTTTTTTCTCCAGACTGACCTGACCTTTGTGGGCTGCGTTGGCATGCTTGACCCTCCTCGTAAGGAAGTCATGGGTTCCATCGAGCTGTGCAAGGCTGCTGGCATCCGTGTCATCATGATAACTGGTCAGTTCCCATGATATAATCTCACTGTTTAAGAAATCAAGCAATCAAGCACTTAACAGAAACGATCAAATCTTTGTCTCCGTCCACCCAGGTGACAACAAAGGCACAGCTGTGGCCATCTGCCGTCGTATTGGCATCTTCTCTGAGGATGAGGATGTCACTACCAAGGCCTTCACTGGTCGTGAGTTTGATGACCTCGCTCCTTACGATCAGAAAAATGCCGTTCGAAAGGCGTGCTGCTTTGCCAGAGTGGAGCCGTCCCACAAATCTAAGATCGTTGAGTTCCTGCAGGGCTTTGATGAGATTACTGCCATGGTGAGAGAAAGAAAAGAACTTATTCTTTGTTGTGTTCCTTGACCGTTAGAATGGAACAAAACGATTTAACTTGAAATACAGCTAGGCAAATGCATTAATTTATCCTTCTCCATTTTCTCTCTACCCTTCACCAAGACTGGTGACGGAGTGAACGATGCCCCTGCCTTAAAGAAGGCGGAGATTGGCATCGCCATGGGCTCTGGCACTGCCGTTGCCAAGTCTGCCTCTGAGATGGTCCTGGCTGACGACAACTTCTCTTCCATTGTGTCTGCTGTCGAGGAGGGCAGAGCCATTTACAACAACATGAAGCAGTTCATCCGTTACCTCATCTCCTCCAACGTAGGCGAGGTCGTCTGGTGAGTCCGTGGTACTGATACGGATGGAGATAAGGTCTAATAAAAACTATTTCTTGTGTGAGATAAAAGAGGAATAAAGAAAATGAACCAGTATACCAGTCAGTGGGGTTGGCATCAAGACACAATGAACACCCTCATAATCATATTTAGACTGAGACACACCTTTACTCCTTCAGTATCTTCCTGACCGCTGCTCTGGGTCTGCCTGAGGCTCTCATCCCCGTCCAGCTGCTGTGGGTCAACCTTGTGACTGACGGTCTGCCTGCCACCGCGCTGGGCTTCAACCCCCCCGACCTGGACATCATGGGCAAAGCCCCCCGCTCCCCCAAGGAGCCCCTCATCTCTGGCTGGCTCTTCTTCAGATATTTGGCCATTGGAGGTATATAAAAAAACAGTTCTTGCTCTCTCTCTCTCTTCCTGTCTCATCCAGTATATCTTTTTCCTACTCTTCATGCCAAATACCAGAAGTTTTAATCTGGTTTGACTGAACTAAATTTCATCTAAATGATGTTGTTGCTGTCATAAAAATGCAACATGAACCAGATGAATGACTTGCTGGAGACATAGCTTCTTTGTACTGTCTTTGGATGAAAGACATTGTTATTTAACACAGTATCATCTCCTCCAGGTTATGTCGGCGCTGCAACTGTCGCAGCTGCTGCCTGGTGGTTCCTGTACAGTGACGACGGCCCAATGGTCACCTTCCACCAGCTGGTTAGTTTTCTGTTTTTCCCTATCAGTCCATTGAGCTGCTAGCTTGCTAGAACCTTTTGTGAGGCATCACGGCTTCTCAGAATGTTTCTATCCTCTCCATTAGTCACACTTCATGCAATGCAGCGAGGACAACGAGGACTTTGCTGGGGTCCACTGCGAGGTGTTTGAGGCAGCTCCTCCGATGACCATGGCTCTGTCTGTGCTGGTCACCATTGAGATGTGCAACGCTCTAAACAGGTCTGATTGCACTATTAACCATCAGAGCAGTGTGGGCACTTTGACTTGAGCACCAAACCTCAACACTGTTGACAAAAAATAGATAATATACCAAAGTCCTTTTAGGTAAGTCCTGCCACTAGGCTGTCTTGGCAACATCCCCTGGTAGTTCTTTTTGGCTAACAAGACCAGGCCCCTATAAAAAACTGAAGGTATAGAATCAGCAGCCAAATCTGATTTTAAAAAACAAACACTTCTTTTGAACGTTTGGTGACTTTGCCTAAAAAAATATTAAAGATGCCTTTTTGTCCACAAGTCATACCTCTACTACACATGCACAAAGTTTTACAACGCCAACTTCTTTTACGGCTCAACATGATTGGCTAGATTTGTTTTGCAGCATGGCTGTTCTAAAGCAGGTGATTGGTTTTGGGGGAAAAGGGATATGTGTCATATTACCATCATCTTTGGCAAGAAGGATTTTTAAACTCTATTCATTTACTCAAGTACTGTAATTAAAATTTAACTGCACTTTATATACTTCTTCTCCACTACAGTTCAGTGGGAAATGTACTTTTTACTCAACTCTTTGTTAGCCATTGTTAATATTTAAGATTTTATATACAAAGCATATATTAAGCTCACTACAGTATATAAAATATACTGTATAAATAAATAAATAAATATACATGTAGCTCCATGATGCTCCATGATGTCTACATTACTAAAATGCTTCTTACAACTTAAATCATAATAATGGAAATAACATCAAAGAAAAACACATGTGGGGGGGGGGCTTTTTTTGTTGAGTAATTTTACTTTTGATACATTTCATTCATTCATTCATCATTCATTACTTTTGACGCCTAAAGTAAATTTTGCTAATTTATACATTCACATAACTTTATGATTTAGCAGTAGCACAGTATAAGTAAAACTTTATTTAACTGAGCGACCTTGTGTTGTATTGTGGCGACCACCTAAATTGCAAAATTGTGTGCATTAATTACATAAATAACATTACATGTCATCCCATATAAGGAGTCATGCATTGTTTTTCATGTAATTATTACACATTACAAATTTACAATTTAGGCTTTTTTGAATTGCTGGGGGTTATGATATTATATTGCATGATTCCTTTGTAGGGTTTGTTCAAAACTAAAGTGTTTTCTAAATAAATTGCTCAAACCACTACCGTATAATAATCAATAAATCTTGAATCTTAGTAATACTTGTAAGCACTGTTATTAGGTTACATTTTCAGTGCTGGACATTTCTCATAATGAAATATTCTACTATTGCTTTAAAAGAGCTGAAACCTTTGAACAAAAGTACTTTTTGGACTTTGAACTGTTGTGATAAAATGTTTTGATGAAATTTTCCGTTAATGCCCATCACATTATTGTCAGGGCCTACATACTTATTCCTCACACCTTTTTGCACACATTTGTTTTTACTACATTCATACACATTTTCAGTCTGCATTAACGTACCCCTCCGCCTCCTCATCCAACCCCACCTTCCTCCTCCTCCTCCTCCTCTTCCTCCCTCCCCCACCAGCTTGTCTGAGAACCAGTCCCTGGTGCGCATGCCACCCTGGAGCAACGGCTGGCTGGTGGCCGCCATGAGCCTCTCCATGTCCCTTCACTTCATGATCATCTACGTCGACCCCCTGCCCGTGAGTCTGGCCTCCTGCACTACAGCCCTCTACTCCGAAACAAACATCCATCTCCCGCTGCTCCTCCCTCACACACACCTCACACACTGCCTCTCCATCTCTCTCACATTGTCACTGCTTAAATACTTACAGACTGACGCACGGCAACGCTCAGTTACAGATTACTAACAGAGGTGGCATTAAAGGTGGTACACAATCACACCAGCGGCTCAGCTTCATGGATTCCTCAAATGTTGTGATTAAATTAACTTCTGCTCATTTTTTAGATATTTCTTTTATCTGTCACATGTTTTTGAGTGGAGTATGTTCAAAATAAATCCAAGTAGGAAAACTGAAGCAAGCTGATACAAATTCACAGAAATGATGATGAATTCAGTATGATGTTCATTGCCCTCTAGTGGTCACATTTTTGAGTGGGAATAATAGACATCTATCTATCAGTTTTCTTACTGGAAGTTGTGCGCAGTTGGGCAGCTTTAACGTGATGCCGCTCTCGTCCACAGCTAATCTTCAAGCTCACTCACTTGAATGTGGAACAGTGGATGATGGTGCTGAAGCTCTCCTTCCCCGTCATCCTCATTGACGAGGTTCTCAAGTTTGTGGCACGCACATATCTGGAGGGTAAGTTAAAGCTGGGACATTTTTATTTTAATACTTGTTTCTTTTATTCTATCACCGTGGTGATCGGGGCACACATTGTGTACACAAACACAGATATGATCAAATAGTATAAAGTATGTAGGTAGTATAAAGGTACAGTTTGAGTTATAAACTGCAAACATTGAGAAAACAAATGGCTCGTTCAAATTTACATATATTTTTACTGTGCTTGAAGATACTATTTAAAATGACCAAAAATATATTTACAGTTATCTTCTAAATAATGTTTCTCAGTTTTTGTAAATAATGCATTCCATGAAAAACTGACTGTAGCCACATTGAGAACCAGCTGTTTTGAATGTACAAATGTGTGACACATCCTTTTATTCAGATGTCGCTACAAGAGCCCAGACCTCTTTTCAGAATACACATATGTGTATTAATTGTAAGAACACATGGCTTCATCCTCCTTTAACGACCTAAACTTTGGCTATTAATGTCTCCTTTTTATTGATATATATAATTTTTAATGGAACGTAAAGGAATAATTTACCTTCCTTAAATTAAATGTATTTTAATGTTTGTTGCTTTAACCTCTCCTTCCTCTTTTTTTCTTCCTGACGCAGTTTTAACTTTCTCCCTTCTTTTTTTTCCTCTAATCTCTGTTGACTCTGATGACATTTATCTAATCTTCCTCTCCTTGGATGCTTTTTCACCATTCCCTTCCTGACACTCCAGTCTAAACCTGTTTCCCTCCTCCATATCCCTGTAACCAAACAAGGTACACCCCTCGCTCATGCTGAAGGTTTAAGCATTTTGCATCTTGCACGTCTTTCTGAAAATTGCAAGCTATGTTTCACACATATTGAAGTTACTTTGTCAATGGAAAAATGTCCCCGGCGTGTGTGTGTGTGGATTCTGAGCGCATCTGAGATCAGTTTGTTTGGCTGTGGATTTGTCATGAACCACCCGTAGCAATCTCATAATTTCTCTCAGCATCATACTTGTACTTGGTGCTGCAAATCTAGTGTGTATTGTTGGAAGCTTGACAGTTACTTTAGTGAACAGCTTAGAGGGAGAGAGAGAACGCCAGTTAGCAGACTTGAGTGTGTGGCCCTTACTTTGACGATGCATTCATTGTGCATTGTGCATTTTGCTAATAAAGAAAACATAATCAAAATGTAAATGGATTATGTTGGATTGTGCCTCAAACGCAGCATGTATGATCAGTTGTGAAAGTGATAAAGCAGCTGAGCGGCCTTTTGGTTCATTTTTGAATGTCTCATATGAGAACTCAAAAATAGTGATTTAAAGATTTAGATTTTTTCAAGGCAGTTTCATCAAATATTTTTTCTGATATATTTGAAGTTTAGCGTTTTCTCCATTATGTGACACTGGTTTTTGGCTCAATAAATTACTAAAAACTGACAACACCGCAATAGGAAGATGACATTTTAGGAAAAATGTTTTTTTTTTCTTGCTATACATCAGTTGCAGGCATGGGGGAAAAAAAGTCAGCCTGGCACTTTCCACCTACCAGTACCACACATCTATGGTTGTATTAATTCCTCCAAAAACTGATGTGTAAAAATGACAATTTGGTAACACTTTATAATAACTACACAATTTGGGCATTAGTTAAGCATGAATAAACACCGAATTTATCATTTATAAAGCATTTTTCCTACATGAAAAGTCCTTATGGTTAGGGTTACAGTTAGGGTCACCCCTACTCGTAACCCTAA
>JAQFJA010000009.1:15237924-15250006 GCA_029874485.1 Naso brachycentron | reverse complement strand
TCCCGAAGCTCCGGTAGCCAAGGGATAACTCCGGTTTGGTCGCATCATTTTTAGTTGCGTTTTTTGCTACCCCCAACACTGGGTGACCCTCAGGAAAATGAGAAAAGGGTCAAAATGGCCAGAGTTCTCCTTTAATTAGTCTGTGGAACAATCGCTCTGTCTCCTTTCCTTTCTGTGCTCTCTCTCCTGCATGATGCGCGTGCCCGCCTGCGTGTGGGGCGCACGCCTGCTCCGAAAACTCCGCTGCGTGTTCTGGGGAGACCGTACTCATTCACAGCCTTTTGTACAACGAGGTAGAATGTTATTAACCAACGCTGAGGGTATATCCAGGCTGACATGTACTGCACTGGCTCTAGATGTTCACCTGAATATTTGTAAATCTATCGATAAGATGTTCAGATTTTTTTTTAAAAACAAAACACATTATATAAAAGTTACCGTAGTAATGAATACCATTGACTCAGGGGGCCTTAATCTTTTAGGTTTTAAAATTGTGAACTTTACCTTTAAAATCAACTGGATCAGACAATTTTTACGTGACCCAGAGTCCATTTGGAACTTTATTCCAAATTACATGTTTTCTAAGTTGGAGGGTTTGTCTTTCTTGCTTGGATCTAAATACAACATTGAAAAATTACCACTTAAACTAGCAAATTTCCATAAACAAATGCCATCAGCTTGGTCCCTCATGTACAAGCATAGCCTCTCACCACATACTTATATAATTTGGAATAACCGTGACATTCTTTTTAAGAACAAATGAATATTTTTCTTAAACTGGTTTAGAAACAAAGGTTTGCTAATGAATTACTCAGAATTTTTGTCCTGTCACAATATTCCTGTCACTCCGAAAGAATTTGCAATTTTGTGTGCTATTCCAAAAAAGTGTACTGATGTTATTTAAATGTGACTCTAGTCCACCTCTCTCTCTTTCTTCATTCTCTTTGAATGACACTGCAATAGGAAAAAATGTGTTTTTTATCAAGCCCCTCAACCTGGCAGAAAGGTCAGATCCCTTTTTCAGAAAGACATTATTTCTATACTGTATATTGTGCATTACTGGGGGAGATTTGTTTCAAATATTTCGTGGGAAAAAGTCTGGACTCTACTCTCAAAATACTTAATCACTAACAAACCTCGAGAAGTCTGCTTCCAACTTCTCCATCGATGCTACCCAGCAAAATATCACTTACAAAGACTCAGAAATGACATTGATATTAATTGTTCCTTCTGTGGGCTTGATCCTGAGACGTCAACACACTTATTCTGGAGCTGCCCCTGTACAACCGTCTTTTGGAAAGAACTCACGCAGTATGTCGATTCATAATATCTCTCCTAACTTCTCAATATTATTTAAAGATGTGCCACGTGGTTTTCATGATTTTAGCATTTTCAAACAAAAGCATTAGTACATAATAAATCTTCTGGTCATCTTGGCAAAATTTCACATTCATAAAAGTAAATTGTTTAAAAGAAAACCAATATTCAAACATTCACATCCAAAATGCGGCAATACACAGAAACCATCCAGCACTCCTCAAATTCCAAAGCCATCAAGACTGTTGATAGGCTATTTGCAAATGCTTACACATTTTGAACTGCTGAATTTGTTTTCTTCTTATTACCCCTTTATGTTGTTATTGTTGTTGTTTTTGTTTTTATTGTTTGTAAATTACCCTAACACTGTGATAAAGATTTTAAAAAAGAAAAAAAACCTTTTTCGCTGCATCCGGCTGCATTTTGTCAGCTGGAACTGCCGCAGCCAAAATGGACAGGCCTCGTTAAGATGAATAGAAAGAACTCTGTTTTCTCCGGATCATCTGATTTGGTGTGAATGCGGCCTAAACAAGAGGATCACGGGGAAGACCAGGGAGCACAACGGATGAACTGACAACCAAACAAGGGAAACACTAACTTCAAACAGTCTTAGACTAATGACAAACCAAACACAAGTGTGTAAAACAAGACACAGGTGAAACACGAGGCTATCAATAAAAGAGGGTTAAACACAGGAAGTAAAGGTAGCAACACATACACATTTCAAAATAAAACAGGAACTAAACTGAAATTCAACTGAAAAGCCAACAACAACACAAAGCCCTGGCAGGATGTGACAGCAGTTCTCAAACAAATAAAATAATATTGAAGATGACAGACAATGAATTCGTTGTGCTTCTCATGTCCTCCGTCAAATGCTGGAGGGAACTGACTAAAGGTTTACAGGCTTTTGTCCTTGCGGCGTAGGAAAGTACACAGTGTAACACCTTCCCAGTTGCGCTCGTCACAGCTTTAAATTAGCTCAAAATGATTTCACATTTAAAGACAGAGAGCTGAGAAACTGAATGGGACCTTTAAGTTAATGTTACAGGTGTGATGGCCCTGGCCTCACTGGTTGCCCTTTCATGGCCCTGGCCATTTTGTTTTTGCCCTTGTACTGGTTTGCTGTGTGTGTTTCAGGTTTGGCTCCATCTGGTGGCAGTGTGTTTGCTGGTGGTTTGGAGGCTTGGCCTCTTGGATTACTGATGGGCTGCACCTGGTGGAAGGGTATAAAGGCAAACTTCCTCAGCCTGTTCACTTTCTTCCTCCCTGGACAGCTGATCTTCAACCTTCTGCTTCTTTTAACTTGAGTATTATCTTGAATAAAATTATGATTGAAAATGCAAGTACTGTGTGGACCTCTCTTCAATGTTATGGCCTAAACAAGCTGGTCATAACAGAAGGAACTGGGAAAGTCCACCATGAAGGCTAAATCACATATGACACTGGGACTGTCCCTGTCGATTCTTTGTCCTGTGCTAACAGCTTTTTCACGGCGACAAGGCACAGCAGTTCTTTTCCTTTTTTGTGGGTTTTCTGGCAATGCTATTAAGATCTACGGCAAATTCTGTCACTTCTGCTAAGGGACGTGCATCAGTTTAAAAACAAATCCTTCAAACTTACATCAGTCATTTTCAGTTGGTCATTGAGTTCATCTAGCTTCTCCTTCTTTCGTGTCATGATGATAATGATTATTGTTATATACTGACAGAAATTACTGAAGCAATTGTCATGTAATAATGAGTAATTCTAGGCAATATATTTTATAAAACAGGTTTGAATTGAACTTTCAGCCCTGCAGAAACAAGTCACAGAGACACAATGCAGAATGTGCCAAAAAAATACTACCATCATTTGTGGTTTTGCTTTCCATTGCGCTTTTAAGAGTCGAAGAAGGCAGCTTATTTTTGGTGTCGTTTGGCAGAAATTCCATAACAACCTTTCAGCATATTGAAATTCAGGTGGTCTTAAAGAACACTTGGCTCTGTATTCAGACTTGAAAAAATTAAAAGTGTGACAGACACTTTTGCAGTCACGAGTCAACACCACCACGCTTAAACACCACTGACTCATGACCTCATTAATGTTTGATATTTGAAAAGGATGCCACAAATCAATTTATTTCCCTTCATTTCCTGAATCATCTTACATGAACGCTTTTTATTCTCACACTTTTCCCCCAGGAGTCTATTTTGTTTGAAGCATCCAACAACATCCATTCAAGTCAAAGCACAAACCATGGAAAAGTGTTGTCGTCTTCTTGTCTTGATGCAACACGTTTGTTTTGAGAGCAACACAATAATAAAATACAAGACAGAAAGGAGCGAGGCAGCTCATCATCAACAGGTGTCAATAAAATAATTCTAAAAGCCATCAAACTTAAATATATCACCTTTATTATTATCAGGTTTGTTAATGTTCCCATATATCTCTTTCACATCGTGTTAAGTAGCATTTATAATTATATACTGGTTAAAAGCACTGAAAAAATGTAAGCCATATATTTTGGCTGGTAAAAGTATAAAATAGTTTTTACACAGAAACAGTACTGATTATAGAATAAAATACAAATATTATTTGTAGTTTTGATTTCCATTATGTTTATTTAGCTTCACTTTTGGCACAGGTCATATACTTCATCATTGTTGTTAGGGTTTACTTCATGATTTTTTTAAGAAACTTTTCAGGGGCTTTTGTTGAGGACAGCTCCAGCTGTTAAAAGTGGCCATTTTTTCTGTACCACTGAGCTCGGGCAATAACATCATTGGAGTAGTCTCCACCTGTTGTTTTTGCATCCACTCTTTCATAGGAATGGACCTTTTTATCTCCAATATTGTAGGCAGCTATCCCTCCTGCAGAGAAAAATGCAAATGAGAAAGAAGAAAAAGCAAAGTTGACAGATAATGCACATATGATTCTACTGGTACAGTAAAACAAACCTTTCAGCTGCTGCTCCATGGTCCAGCTGGGAAATTTGTCTCTGATTTTCTCAATAAAATCAATCAGGATATCTGTGGCTTGTTCGAGGTGCTCATAACTGTCCCATTCCCCCTCTGGAGTGTGATTTCCTCCGTCTGGATGGACATCAACCTACAGAAACAGGATGAACACAGCTGTTATTATATGAACACTGTTAGTAAACACAGTAAAAAGAAGCAGAAGTTTTGTCAGCGTCCTCCTAGATGTCCATATTAACGGATGTTTTAACCTATAAATCCTCTGGTGGGTACGAGGCTGTGCCGACATAAATCTACTGAGTCCATGGACAGACACCACTTTCTAACCCTGATCTGACATGCCTTTGAATCCTGCACTCACCTCAGCAAAGAGCTGATGCTCTGAGTCTGTGGCATGAGCTGACCTTAAATCTACACTGTATCTGCAAAGGTCAAACTGCAGTAGCTGGCCCAACTGGCTTTCTGGGCAATTTAATCTGAATTACATCATGTAGAACAATTTGAAATTTAACTCAGCAACAGAATTTAAATCAGCACAATGATTTTTTTAATGTCCACCTTTAAATGTGAGGCTTTACATGAGTGCTGATTACAACCTGCATCAGTCCAAAGGCTTTACCGCCGTCTCCCCAACCACCAGTCTTCTCTATCGTATTTCCAGCTCTGGACTCTCTGGAGATGATGGCAGCAATAAGAGCACGGTCGACTTTCTTATAATGGTCTATTCCATTGATTTTACCCCAGTACTTTTTCAGTCTTTTAACATCCATCTCTGCCATGGCGTGTGAAGCGTCTTCACCTGTAAAGAGAAATCAAACAGAGAACAGGATTATGCTTGACCACCTATAAACCTGTCAGTGAACTGATACACAGTAGCAACATTTTGATTATTTTCTACATTGTCAGATCGAGTGCAGAGTTTACCTGTACAATCCAGGTCATCTTGTGCTGCTGTTTCATCTGAAGCACCAGTGGTGTCAACATTCATTATGTTTCCATAATCTCCTGATGTTGAAAAAAAAGTGTGAGTGTGTGTGTGTGTGTTTAAAGAACATTAACATTAATTACAGCATAACAGGTAACAACAGCGGTTATTCAGAACACATTTAAGCATTTGAACACCGTTTACTCCAGTTTATGGCCTCAAACACATTGTCTCAAGGTTATCAATCCATGAATCTATCTATCAAACATATACATACATACATACATACACACATACATACATACATACATACATACAAACATCTCTCTTTCTTTCTCTCTCAATTCATTTCAGTTTGCTTCATTGGCTCTACTGAATAAAACATGTTTTTAAAAAAGCATGTCAAAGAATCAATGCAGCTATATAACATTCAAAACACACACGTAGGGCCTACATGTACACATGACTACATACATACACACACACATACACACACACATACATACATACACACATACACACATACATACATACATACATAGCCCTACTACATGCACAGCATCGACACACCGTCTTCTTACCATATGTAGTATATAGGATATTGTTAACAGTGTGGGAAATAATAGTTCCTATTTTCTCCATGATCCAGTCGAGATGAATACAAAAGCTTTCAGCAGCAGCGCTGTCGCACGACGGTCTTCTCTCCACTTTTCAGGGCTTATATAACGGAAAGTTTAAGTTTCACTTTCATGCTCTAATCTCGCATTCTATTGTTTTTATCCCGGATATCTTTGTCACGTCTCATGAGTAACAGTCAGACATCCATACAACTAACCAAGGAAGTTGTTACCAGGCTGCCAACAGAACAATAACCAGAGCGAGAGTGAACACGCGAACGCAGTGAGCGCGTATTTTTACACGTGCGTTTCCTGGTTTACTGTGACCACAGAGAGCGATGGGAAAATTATGGGAGGCCGTTTAGGGCAAAACAATCCCCAAGTAAACTTCCACTCTGAATACAGCTGTGGAACCGCCGCCATCCGCGGCTCCAAGGAGCTGGCTGAAGGACAGCACATCTGGGAAATCACGATGACTTCCCCAGTTTATGGAACAGACATGGTAAACCTCATGACACTCGCATTTGCAAAAAAGTCAAGATGTAGACCAAAAAATGAAGAAATAATTTACTAAGAAATTTGTAAGGAAATCAAAATTTAATTGTCTCTGAATTGCTCTATATTTCTCTACAGATGGTTGGCATTGGTACTTCTGACGTCAATCTAGACAAATACAGACACACGTTTTGCAGCCTGTTGGCAAAATACACAGACACTTGCAGGCTCTCTTACACTGGTAAGATTAGCAGCACATGCTTTGATGTAGCAGCAGCAGTGACTCACAGTGGTTATAGTGACACTTAAACATTTGTGTTTTTGCTCTTTTTTTAGGCTTGTTGCATCATAAAGAAGACAAGATGAACTTCTCCTCTCGGTTTGGACAGGGGTCCATCATTGGAGTCCATCTGGACACGTGGCACGGCACACTCACTTTCTTCAAGAATCGCTAGTGTATAGGTTAGTAAAAAGGAGAGCTGTTATTCTCGTTTGTGGGTCTTTCATTTTATTTTGGACTCCTATAGAGCAGCTAAACAGAACTGACCAAACCATAAAGTCTGTAGGTCTTCTAACTGTGACACGTGCCCTCTCTCTTCCGTGTATTTTCCGCATTCTCTCAAAATGGTCTGTGTCGGTTAATCACTCCTCCCCCTTTCCCTCATGCGCGCCTCCGATATAACAAGATATAAGAAGCTACACTTTGGCTCTTTGATTTCCGGATCCATGCTTGTATGAAGACTCAGCGTTTCTCCTTTTGCAACTTTGCCTCTTCTGTTCTCAGAATACTAAATCTAAGCTTACAAAATAAACAGCTACACTGGCTTCTCCTCTAATAACCCTCATTTCACTGCTGTTTCTCCCCAAATGTTTTGTTCTTTTTTTGCTCATGTGTCTTGTAGTTTGTAAAACACACCTTATAGACATTTTAAAAAGGTTCAAAACTTGATTTTCATTAGTCAGAGTCTTTAAAGTTGCATCTAAAACATCTCTAGGATTTTCTTTTATAATACAAAACAGCCCACTTGATCAAGTAGATGATGTATACCTGTAGCTTGGTTTCCATGAAAGTATATTGCAAATTTTTCCCGGATTTTTAGAAATTTGGCAAAAAAATGGTACATTTATGTGTGTTTCCATCTACTACTGTTATGTGAATATTAGGAGAAAGTTCATCCTGATAAGTAGAAGGTGGTGCAACATTTTCCAGTCAGGTGTTATTTACCACAGCAGAAGAAGATAGAGCAACATGATGACGTTATTAAAAGGTGCAAGTAAACAAACGGAAAGGAAAGAAGACGAGGGAAAATGTAGCAAGTCAATCAGAAAATGTCAAAGTTCCCTCATCATTCCACACACGTTTTCATCTGCCGCTGCTGCCATTGGTTTTCCAGTGCAGAGGACTACTGTTGCTGGAGTGATGTTTGAGTCACATGATTTCTAAATCTTATGCTTTATTTGCTAAATCTGTTTCCATTGCACTTATTTGCATTTAGCCTTTGTCGATACACAAACATTTCCACCTCCCTCAAAGCGTAAAAACTTTTTTTGCGATATTTCAGGATTTTTCAAATTTTCTGTGTTTCCATTCAGCCGTTTTTATGCGCAAAATGAAAATGCGCATAAAAACAGGCTGATGGAGACCCAGCTTGTGCATATGTCTCTTCAGTGGAGATTCTGTGCAGACATAAATACTTATGCCCCACTGAGTTGTATTGTTACAGTATATAGCACATGAACAAAAAAAAAACCTTTTGTCACTATTCTCAATCCAGGTGTTGCTGCCACAGAGCTACATAACAAGAGGTTTTATCCCATGGCCTGCTCCACGGCAGCAAAGAGCAGCATGAAGGTGATCAGATCCTGCTCTGCACCCACCTCCTTGCTCTACCTTTGCTGTGCTCGTCTTCGCCAGCTGCTGCCAGACTGTATGGACACCCTGGACGTGTTGCCACTGCCGCCAGGCCTACGTCAGTTGCTCCACAACAAACTGGGTTGGGTGCTCAGTCTGAATGGTGGCACCACTGAAGAAAGCCCAGATGGGCCTGAGCGCCCCTCACGATTGTCTGTACCCCCCTTGGCCGGACCGTCCTCCTCTGAGAGTGACTCAGAGGGGTGCACGTCTGATCCTGAAGCCTGTCAGAGGAAGAGATGCCGCTGGACATGACTGGATGACTCAAATACCTCCTTTTAAACACTGGTAGACGTAACTCTCCTATGGCATCTAATCTAGTGTTTCTTACCTGCCTCAAGCTTATCTCAGCATCACTGTTGTTCAGTCGTGAAGAAAATAACCAGGACTGGGGTCGTTTGTAGGTGGTAAACTGTGATGGGGGAATTACTGCCTGCACGTTTTTACTGTGATCCTCTCTCATGCCATTCAGATGTCATCATCCTCATCGTACATTCAGTATCCAAACCAGCTTTAGTAATAAGTGACAAATGTGGCGTTATTTTGCCAGCTAGCATAACTTGTTGCCATGCGTGTATGAAAATGGTGCCGGGATGGTCTGCGTTGTGTAACACTGAAGTCAAGTATGGTCAAATTTAGTTGGCCATCGTGGTGTTTTTGCAAAATGGCGGTTTCAGAAATGAGAAACTGATATTTTCTGTGTTTTTACCTTGTTAGAAAATAATGTATATTGTTCTCTGCCTAAATGCTATGGTGCATTATCAAACTGTCACTCTCTTTCACTGTCATCTGCAATTTTCGGTCAGTTTGCCAACATGAGAATTAGTGAGGCATTGTTTCCCATGTGTGGAACAGACAGTAAATTACATGCTATAGGTCAAATTCTTACACACTTCTTACATTTACATACATTTACATTTCTTACCTTAGGCTACAACTTCAAGGCTAAAACTGTCAAAAAATTTGGCACAGATAAAAAATTAAGAAATGCTAGCAGTTGAAATGAACCTGAATGTACTTTGCAGCTTTTTGTTCTCCAAAACAAAAAACAAACAAAAAAAACCCCCCTTTTTTCATAGAGCAGCCATCATCTCCAAACACCTTTGATTCCGCATCAGGTAATTCTTCTGTCTTAAGAAACTTGAAAAAAAAAAAGTTGCAAGTCAAACATTTGTTTTGTTCACAACAGCATCCATCTGTCACCAGCTTTTGAAAATCTGCCGAAACCTTACGAACAAAACTAAGACTTTCCACTTTTCTAAGTGATGTAAGCAGTGTATATTGTTACTGCAGCGCTTTTATTAAATCTGATAATGAGACGTATTTCACACTGAAGAGACTGCCACATGTTTTAAGTAACTTCATCGCTGTCACACCTTATTGTTTTTGAAAACTTTTTAAAAATTAGTTTCTTTGATAAGCAAAATCTTAGATCACGAGCAGTTTTAATGTTACATGTTTTTGTACTTTATGCAAGGGTGTTCTTTCGGTTTTACCAAGGCGCTGTTTCATCTCTTCCTTTACCATCTCATCTGGACTGTACTTCATTAGAGTTAGGGTTATTCTAAAATCCTTTTAGTATCAAACACTTAGCCCTTGTTGGCCTAAAAGGTAGCTGTAAAAAGCTCTTTGTTACCCAATTAAATTATTTAAATCAGAAAATGATTAAATGTGCTTAAAGAAACTTCTTACTCCTGCAGCATAGCCTACCTCTCAGCTGTGTGTGTATGGTTAGCTTGTTTCTAACAATAATATTTTGTAAAAAACGGCTAAAAACACAGCTTACTTGTGCTATTGTTGTCACAGTTCAGACCAAAGCTGTAGATTTAGCTATGTCTTTTCATGATTACATCTTTTAGAACATATTTAGCACATAAAAGAACATTAGAGAGGTGAGCTATGCTGCAGCTGTGGTTTTCCACATTTTCGTCAGCGTTTAATACTCCTTTTTCTGCCAGAAAACAAAAGTTGAACAATTTTACAACCACCTTTCACTGCTATAGGGGCTGAATGGCTTTAAGATCAATGTAAGTATTTATTGATCACAAATGACTGAGGAGGGAAACATTACCGATGGGTCAGCAATGTAAATACTTCTTTTTATTTGTTTCTCTGGAGTATCAAACCATAACAATATACTGTAAGTATTAAAATGGTGTTGACCCTGGTGATGAGGATACACAACATGCCAACTGCCCTCTCAGTCACTGATAACATTCTCTCCTCGAAGTTTCAGAGCAAGTAGACATAAAAGCTGCTATGCAATACCAGGATCTTTTGTGATGGTGGTTTTCAGAAGAAATGAGTGTTTTCGGATGTCACAAACATGACATACGTGATGGTGCCAGAGGACGTGCTCATGAGCCATGAGTAGTGTGACATGACACTTGATTCTGTCTCCTTGTGTAATGATTTATCAGATTTATCCCCCATAGCTCTTGTCGTGTAATCACCTTGAGGGTAGTTGTAGTCCAGTAAATGTATTTATGTCTTTTCACGGTGTTTGTCTTCACGCTGATGCATCCAAGCACTTTTTCTTACTGTTATACTGTAAATAAAAAAAAATTCTAAGTGTTTCTTCTATAACATGTCATCTTAATAATACTGTATGTGAAGGCCTTTACTCGCCTTTTTCTGTATATCTTCAGCATGATTTCAGCTGAAAATAAAATTAATGCGAAAGATGCACAAAGGACTGGGTGTGCTCATTCCTTAGGAAACTGGTACCAGTTCAGTTTTAGATGTCGAGTTCCCATGATCAATTAAAATGCTTCAAGTTTGGATTGCTTTTTTACTTTTCATTTTACATGAAATGCTGCAGTAACAATGAATATGAAAAAGGCAAAGGAAAATCAGTTTTGCTGAACTTAAAAAAAACTATTGTTAAAACGAAGCAGAACATGGAAACAGTTCAGTTGTATGACAGTCTGAAGTGAAAAATCACAACTCTAATGTGAATCAAATTGAAATGAAGTTAAAGGGGAAGAAACTTTAATTGTATTCATGACAGTGTGGAAAATTGCTTTGAAACAATATTTAACCTTCACCTATAAAAATATATTTCTAATTAACAGTTAACTAAATAAATGAAACTTAAAAAAATCCAATTCATCCTGAAGATCAGTCTGGCACATCAGTGTTGGGAAAGGAATTTAATCTTCTGGGGGATTTGATTCCCTGCAACACTAAATAAGCCAGAGGCGTGTTGTCTTCGACGAAACCTCTACATGTATTCAGAATCATTCAGCTTCTTCCTCATGGAAAATTAATGATCTTGCTATGTTGTTCTGCTTCTGACCAATATTTGCTCATCAGGTCATTCATTGTTTCTACTTGTTTCAAATCATTCAAACTTCAGCCAAAAACTTCTATTGTCACCTTGTCAGCTATATTACAAGAATGAACTAGTGTAGCATCAGATTTTGAACAAACAAAATATTTCAAATCTTTCAGACATTATTGCTAGGCCTATTATTCGTCATTAAAAGCAAACATTTGAGTCTGTCCTCAACTTTTTTTCACCAAACATTAAAATTCCCACATCTTTACTGGGAATTATTGATATTATTTTGCTTTTTTAATCAGCATGGCATATTAGCAGCTAATCAGCCTTTAGAATTCACACACAATGTCTATCAGAAATGGTCTTTTCTAGTTATTAAAGTCTTGTGAGTCGATTTAGCTTCAAGTGGAACAGAAATGCATCAATGTGTGCACCGGAACCCTTTGCGATCGGACCACGACAGCGGAAGTTGTGTGCTTTGCTGGCGGAGGTCAACTTACAGCAAAACCTGTTCATCAGATACAGTGAGGTACATTACTTTCATATATTTGCAGATAATAAATAGTCTCCATAATT